>OX352296.1:32717900-33060400 GCA_947086415.1 Pammene aurita | reverse complement strand
CAAATATGGTTCCCCCCAATTAATTTTTTAATATATTTTTTTGAATTTTCAACTTGTGAATTTAGAAATTTTCTGCCAAGTCATAAAAACATTTCGGGGCATTTCTAAACTATTATCAACTCCTATTTTATTTGATTTCATTTATTTAATTATACAAAACACGCAATTCAAATAATTATAGCAAGAATATAATAAAAGAACAAGTTTCAGTATTCTACGAAATTTTACTGCTCAATTAAATTGTGCAATATATTTTGACTCTGTTTGGCTGTTGAGCCACATTCTTAGTCTTAGAAGAAAATTGTACTTTATGCCCTAGAGCTTAAAATGCGATTTTATGTCGTCCACGCACGATTTAAAGTCGAACTTTACGAGCATGAGATGTGAAAAGAGTACATCTGCCTACCTTGAATTTTAAAACCGATATAACTTTTGCTGGGCACAAGGGAAATTACGCCTTATTGGGATTAGGTCCAGTTTCCACACGATGTTTTCTTACACCGAAAAACCCAAATTACATTCTTATACGCGGAACATTATGTAAAATAAAAAAGCATGATTAAATAATTCTGTTAAGAATCAATTATTTTTATAATAAATAAAATTATTTTTTATAATAATAATAATTAAAATGTAATCATTTTCTCGCATATGAATTAGTCCCGACGAAATTATTTTGAATCATTTTAACGGGAATAAAATCAACATAAGTTTATTCTTACGATATTTTTTTCAAATAATGATTTTATTCTTGAGTTGGACACAGACTGATATTGATCGTTTCATTATGCTAGAAGTATCGGTGAACGTCGTCACATTTTGCTGGAGCCATTGAAACAAAGTACTACCTTTAACTAGAATAACACAAAATTATATATTTAAACACTTCACAATATGCATTTGATTTTGGTTCCTATAAGCCTGTATCTAAGATTCAATCGACATGAGCCGTCACGGTCGAATGGAAAACACAAAAACACCGGCACCACACAACGATCTTTTAGCGCACTAACAAGCAATAATAGCGTCTAGATCAAAGGCGTAAGTACGAAAACATATGCAAAAAGACTCTTGTTTGTTTGTAGGCTCGCTCGTGCCGCCATACCGGCAGCGCTTAGCTCGTAGGTTGCTCGAATAATAAATAAGCCAAATGTATTGGTCACAGAGTTTAAAATAGCTTAATCGCATTTGAAAAACCCTATCTGATAGGGAAACCATATGCTGGGTTGTAACCACTAACCCGAATTAACTGTATTGATATGGTTCGGGTAAGTCAAACGATACGCTTACCGAATTGATAGGGTTTTTAAAAACAACTCTATCAAATACCCAATCTAATACCCCTTTATTGGTTACCGGTTCCGGTCCCTGGATGAAACTATCCTTTGTCCTTTCTCGAGACCCATACTATCTCTATACCAATTTTCATCTAAATCAGTTCAGCGGTAAAAAAATCCTCATACCAACTTCCAACCCCCTTTTCACCCCCACAAGGGTTTGAAAACTATCCTATGTCGTTTCTTGAGACTCAAATTATCTCCATACTCATTTCTATCTAAATCGTTTCAGCGGTTAAAAATTCTCCATACAAACTTTTAACCCCATTTTCACCCCCATTGGGTTGATTTTCGGGATTAAAACTATATATTATCCTTTCACGGGACTCAAACTATCTTTATACAAAATTTCATCAAAATCCGTTCAGCCGTTTTCACGTGATGCGCGGTCAAATAAACAGACAAACAGATAAACAGACAAACAGATAAACAGACAAAAATTCTAAAAATTGTTGGAACGTGTTCTGTTATCGATTCTAAGTATACCCAGACAACTTTTTTTCGATTATCTTCCATGTACAGACTTTCGACCCTCTTCAGCTTTATTATATGTATAGATAGTACTTAATGGTATCTAAATTAGAACCTGTGGTTAATGTGCCCATCACGCAGGCAGCATTTTGGATAGAAAATTAGCTAATGTAAGAAATTGCTCAAAACGTAGGTTAGTTAGTCTGGTCCTAGTTAGGTCCAGAGTCAGTTTGAACATAATAAAACTAAAAAGCTTTTTGTCTAGTCTAAATGTTATTATGTTCTTTATTATCCGTACTCCTAAATTCGGGAAAGTCTAACGTGCACCCTTGGAGAAGAGTGGGTACGAATGTATCCTAAACGTACAAAGATCAAAAGATTATTAATACTATTTTGTATTAGTGACGTTAAATTTCTCAAGCTGTTTGAATTGCTGGAGGTGCCAACAAGCTAAACTTAAAATCTTCCTCAATCGGTAAAAAACCAGCCAAATTGCGTGTTCCTAGCCTTTAACGTAAGATTATTATTGTCAATATCTTTGAAACTTGGCTTGGCCGCTGGATATCCCAGCCACTTCAGGCAATATAGCTTAAGGCTGAATGATTTCTTGGCAAGAGTCAGCGGTTCAGGTCTGGCATTACAACCCTTTACTAAATCACCTTATTAACCATTAAAATTTGATCTCTGAATACATAAAATTGCCAGGAATCTTAAAGTACTTTTTAAACTGGTAATTCAAAAACCTAGTGTGGAAAGCTATGGTAATGGCAGTCCAAAGACTTACTTACGATTGACAATTCAATACGAATATAATGCCAATTTGATACTGGTGTCTTGGTCTTACACATAGCGGGCCAATATATTATTCATGTAATTTTGATACGTGATGCACATTTAAGAATGAGGTTGGTCTGGATAGAATGAACTAATATCGCGGCAATCACCATTAAACTGGGAATAATGAGTTCGCTTTTACGACGATGATATGGTGGTAGGGATGTCCGGTTATCGATAAATTATAATCATTTGTCACAGTGGTTAACAGACGTCGCACATCTGTAAAAGAACTGTTATTTGCCAGTACCATCGCCCACACTGTTAACTGCCCATCGGTGGACCTTATGCCTTTTGTAATAAGGTCCACCGATGTACAATTAAGATTGTTGCTGTTTGTACAAGAACGATAGCAGAAATTTCTGGCAAGAATGTTATAGAAAACTTTCAAGTTATATAATCCATACTAATTTACTACCTATAATATTATAAATGCGAAAGTGTGTTTGTCTGTCAGTTACCTCTTCACGCTTAAACCGCTAAACTGATTTAGATGAAATTTGGTATGAAGATATGTAGTTTAAGTCCCGGGGAAAGACATAACATAGTTTCATCCCAGAAATTTACATGGAATTTGTGTGGAAGTTTGAATAGAATTGTTGCTTCTTACTTTTGACTTGAAATAGGATATGCGCTATATTAATATTTGCTCTTAGATTTTACGAAGGCCTTATTATTTCCATTATGGCGAATGTTAAATTCACGTGGATGAAGTCGCGGGCAAAACCAAGCTAGCTATATTTAAGTATTTATACATATATCTGTTATATATATCATCGCCAAGTACCCACAACACAAGCCTTATTGAGCTTATTGTGGGACTAGGTTAATTTGTGTAAGATTGTCCCATAATATTTATTTATTTATTTATTTATGTGTGTGAAAGTGCTGTACATATTTAAAATTGCCAAGTTTCACTTATCATAAATGTATTAAGAAAAAAAATATTATAACAATTTTATAAAAACCATAAAAATCCACTTTGAAGAAACTGAAAATTATGAGGATCTGATATATTTTTGTAGAGTTCGTAGTATCGATATAACATGTCACATCCCTAAATATTCGTGGGAGTTAAGACGTCTGTTTCGTTTTGATGGTCGATGAACTTACATCGTGTGATTAATGGAATTAATCTTCCTACATGTCATAATTTGAGTTTGTGAGGTACGTGTAGTAAGTTCTACTGGTATGTTTTATATGTATAAAATAAAGCAATTACATGGCAGGGCAGAGTTAATTAATAATCAGTTCACCTTCCTTTATTTCCATTATAGTCATACTATACTTACTTCCCAGGGTTCCCCGAATTCCAGGTGGCGGCACTGTGACGAGAGGTCTTTTTGATTGACAGCAGCTGTCAAAATTCACCAATTAAAAAATATGATTAATTATGATTGGTGGATTATGACAGCTATACCTCGCGCCACGGTGCTGCCATCTAGTGAAAAAATCGATTCAGGAAACCCTCATTAATAAAACAACAAATTATTTTTTTATAAACTTAGTTAACAACTTTCTATATAAACTGTATGAATCAATTAAATTGTAAACTAAATAAAACTTTAACAACTGTTTTTTGTTCTTATTTATCTAGGTTAAGTATAAAATTATTACTACTATTATTAAAATAGATGCAATTCGCAACGGCAGTGACTCGCTCACCGAGTTTCAAAGTTTCAGCTCAAGCACTCACAGTATTTTGTAAGCTCTTCTTTAAAATTTTACAAGAAATCTCTTTACCATTAAATAAATATTCTTAACTGCACTCGAGTTACAAAGAGAGCGAATAACCCTTAAATGTTCAAGGCACTCTTTGTTAAAACTTGTCTCAAAGCGCTTGTAAGAAGGAAATGTTCTGAGACATGCTCCAAGTGTTGTTACAACGAGCAACAATTATATAAGTTTGCTTAACAATTTTGTTGTGTTAGCTGTTTACAATGATCCGTGTCAGTTTAATATACAAAACTTAGGTAAAAGGACAATAATTGTAGATAAGGTAGTCTTATCGCTACGTTTACGGATGTCTTTTTGGATCGCAATGACTTGTTCCTATGGAGTCCTGTTCCTGGCTGAGATATCTGGGCAGATTGATAAATTTAAGACTAAGCCACGCTGCCAAACTCTAACCCAATAATTTTATAGGTACAAAAAAGAATCGACTTCATTTAGCCTCCACCATTTTAAAAGCAAATGTCCGAGCTACTGTAAAAAATACTCAAATCACTATAGGTGTGTCTATAATATTTGAAGATTTCCCTCGATTTCTCCAGGATCCCATCTTGAGATCCTGACGTGGGGACAATGGGACCGACTGTAAAGTATACTCTTTCAAAGAAATAATTTTCCAAATCAGCTCAGCCGTCTTCGAAAAATCGGTGAACATAAAAAATTTTTGCAAAAACAAAGATCCCGACGAATTGAGAACTGCCTTCGCAATCTTGAAGTCGGTTCAAAAGTGGAATATCTAATTGACAATTGAGAAGTATCAACATTAACAACGCATTTATGGAATAAAGAAATGTCCTTCTTCACAGAAAGGTAGATAATTGCACTAAAAGAAGTATTCCAAATAGCTTCCAATGCAATTGGTGCTCCTAGAAGTATGATGCCATGGTGAGGTTTTTTTTTGTGCGAGTAAGAGTTATTAAAATACAGAATGAAATATTAATCACCGTTCATATCGGGCGAGGTGGTTAGGGCGGCACTATTGAAAATCTTTTACTATGGGACCAACTCCGCAGTTGCGAATTTTTTTTTGGCTGGTTTATACATTTCGGCCGATCATATGTTGTTGTTTTCTATGGGGAAGCCGAAATTTCTTTTGCAATTTCGGAATTGGTCCGATAGTAAAAGTTATTCAGTATGGCCTAACTAATCACCTCGCTCAATATGAACGGTGATTAATATTTCACCGTGTGTGGAATTTCTAGATATTTAAAACTTGACCCGGAGTATGTCCTTAAACTACGCCAAAAAGAGGGGTATGGGCACTGCGAATGGCATCTCGCTAAGTGTGGTAGGGCACGTTCGGCGAATGTCATCTCACTCAAATCTGGAGCAGAGCCCGACTGGGGAAGTACCTCCACCATACGGAAAACCACAGCCAAATAGCACTAGACCCTATTCATAGTGTTGTGTTCCTGCTGGTGAGTAAGGTTGCCAAGGAGCTCAAAGAGGACCCAGTGTGTGACGATGAGGGACCTTCTCGTTCCTTTAGCCATCAACACAGTGAATCCTTCTTTTGTAAAGGATCGGCAACGCGCATGTGACACCTCTGTTGTTGCAGGCGTCCATAGGCTACGGTAGTTGCTTACCATCAGGCGGGCCGTATGCTTGTTTGTTGAGTAAGAGTTATTAAAATACAGAATGAAATGTTAATCACCGTTCATATTGAGCGAGGTGGTTAGGTAGGCCATATTGAACAACTTTTACTATGGGACCAACTCCGAAATTGCGAATTTTTATTTGGCTGTTTAATACATCTATGTTTAATACAGTATGGCCTACCTAATCACCTCGCTCAATATGAACGGTGATTAATATTTCACCTGTGTGTGGAATTTCTTGATATTTAAAACTTGAATGTGGATTCAGGTTCAGCAGTCACACGTTCTCTCATGTTCATATTTTTTTCTAAAGGTTGTTGTTGCACCAGATCCACATTTATTTAAAGCCTGACCAGAAATATATGATCATGCGCCATGTTGCGGAATTTCATTGGAACTAATTTCTTACACTGGCAATAATTTTAAAGACAGAATTATATGCATGTGTGAGTGCATGTGATAGGCTGTCACTGTTATTGAGGCGGTTTACTTAAATGATAATAAAGTGCTGAATATTAAATAATAAACGACAGAAAATTCCCAAAATTATCCATAGTCAAGAGCGGAACATTGTAAATAGTGTATATAATAAACTACTGTAAGTAATACGCTCGGGAAATGAAACTTTTTCGCTGTGAAACATTTTCAAATTAACATCAAAGCTAACAGGTAAACAAATCAAGATGTCACCATACCATAGAGAACTGAACTGTTGCCATATAAATGAGAATAATAGCGCCCTCTTGGCAATAATCATATATTTCTGGTCAGGCTTTACCTCAATAGTATTCATACGTAAAATAAACTGATTAAGCACAAATCAAAAGATCGATCGTATAGATACTCTAAAATGTTTAGTCGTACATATTTACAATGTTTAATATTCCATTCATTCGCACGAAGCGATTCGCTTCATCTTTCATGATGCGAACCGCTAGGCAATGGAATTCGTTGCCCGGTCATCCCCATAAACAGAGATCAGTTAATCATAACGACTGTAATTTCTCTACTTTGGCAGTACTAACTGATCGTATAACAACCAGGTGCCGTATTCTAATTTTAAAATACACAAATAGTACATTAACAACACAATCTATTTTAAAAATAACTTCAACACAATAAAAATAATCAATCAATATTGAAGCTCCAATGAGTTGCATCGGAATAATTTTCAAGCAAATTCTGACATTTCTGATTCAGACGTTTAGGCGATAGCTGTATTGCGTAGTTAACGCATTGGAGTTCTATTGAAACTGGGTCGTGTCCAGCAATGTGCAAATTGCAGAAATTGCAGAAATGTTCTCGGAAATTTCCGAGAAATTACATGAAAGAAACTTAGAAAGTTCTCTGTGAGAATGTTCCCATGAGAACTTTAACATTTTGTGTAATATATAATATTACACGCCACATATTAGTAAACCAGGCAGGCATAATATTTAAAATGGCGTGTGTCTACCTCGGTTCTGACACGATAAGATTGTTCATTAAATTTAAGTTCCAGAGAATATTCTCCATAGAAGTTTCGCAACTTATGAAACTTCTCCTCGGTGCATTGCTAGTCGTGTCCTAACGTGTTTTAAAGTTTTCTAACTTTACGGCCCCATATTAAGTATAATATCCATAACAATTTTTGTGAGTCTGAATATCGCTTTAGAACAGCATTTTGAGGTGTTCGATGGAGACATCTACATACCCACATATGTCTACCTTCTAATAGATAAAAATAAAAATTTAAGATACATTAGATACATTTCAGTTTTTTTTTAATTTTTTTGACCTTTATATCACACTAGCCTTTTCCCGCGGCTTCGCCCGCGTACTATAAGTACTCAAAAAGGATACGATACCCATGTTGATTTTCAGACTTTGTGGCCACATTTGCCCCTTTTAGGGATTGAATTTTCAAAAAACCTGAAACACGTGTTTACTCATTTATCGTTAGGAATACTCCTGTGAAGTTTCGAATAAAATAGTCTAACAAATTTTGATTCGCCATACAAACTTTGGACCCCCAAACTTTGGACCCCCATTTTACCCCCTTAGGGAGTGAATTTTGAACTCAACTCAAACTCAAACTCAAACATTTATTCAGTAAGTAGGCCACAAGGGCACTTTTACACGTCAAAGTAAAAGTGAGAAAAAAAAAATCAAACTACACCGGTTCTAACCCTACACCTCTGACCCGAGAAGAATTATGTCCGGCAAGAAACTCGGCGGGACTTATTTTTTCAAAACAACAGTACATAAAAACTAAACAATACATTTAACCTCCTGAGTCCCAAATAGCTTTAAAAAGGACAAAATGGCGTTCATGGTTGAGTCCTAAGTTTTGAAAAAAAAAGATGTCACTATGACTGAAAGAACTTTTAAAAGGCCTAAAGCAATATAGTCATTGAGTCCTGAACTTTTAACGGCAATTTAATATAATTTATACGCAACTATACCATTTTACCTAGAACAAACATTATTCAGTAATAAAGAAACTTTATTTTGTACCAAGTCAGTTAATCCATACTTTTGTTCTTTTTAAAGGACTCTCGTTCTTAGTGTGTAGTAGGAAACATAATAATAGTAGGTAAATAAACAAGGACATTGGTTACAACCTTTAGTTTTATTCAGTCAAATTACAACTAAAACAAGAAATCTAAAAGTAAAATTTGACTGGAGACTACGTCTATCTCAGGCTCTTGATACGAAGGATCTTCGTCATCATCGGCATCTTCTATTTCAGATTCATTCAAGAGCTGGTCTATATCCTCATCGCGTAACGCTAAAATAAAATAAAATTTATTAAAACCGGCCCTGCACTTTCTAGTAAAAGTCTAATTATCTAATCTACCTACTATAAATCTAGCACTGATCTTCATAACTAAGAAAGTTTATGAATACTGCGTTTTAAGGTTAACTGTGTCCACAACAGGTGTCGTTACCTTATATCCAATTATTCTAACACAGTTGTAATATTTACATAATAAGAATATTATTAAATTCAAGCCAAAAAGATAACTAAAAACAAAACACTATACATCATTTACTTTAGGCACTAAGACCGAACACACTTTTAAAAGGACAAATTATTTTACCTTGAAAAATCACCGTTTACGCCGCATGATCATCAAAAATAACACAATGTAGGTATACTTTAAGAATTTATAAGTGCAAACACAGTTTTGATGAAAGTAAATATCAATATTTGGCTAAAATATGAATGGATTTACTTACGTAGTTTCCGACGTGCTGCCATTGTGCCCTGTTGCTGGCTACTTGCAAATAAATATGGCGTCTTGGTATGGTTCCAACCTATGCGTGCGAAAGGGATGACCATATAAACCTTAAGATAATGACTTTATGGTCTAAAATATCGCGGTAAATTTCGGAAAATGATTTTGTACCTTTAAAAGGCATCTCGTGCTTAATGACAACTGTTGCTTTCGAATCGTCAGGACTTAACAGTGGTTGCCATTTTAGCCTTTTAAAAGCTATCTCGGTCTTTATAACAACTATTTTTTAAAAAGGTCGGGTCTTAGGAGGATAAGTGCGTTGTTCTAACAGAAAGCATATCAAACCAAGGTTAGATTAACCAACAATAGGTTATAGTTTAAGAAAAATACCAAAGAAAAAAGATGAGTCCAAATCTGACTATTGAAAATGAATTACATACATGTTTGATATACTTTCTTACCTGAACTGTGTCTTCTAAATAAATTTCCAAATTATAATAATCCATCATCAACAGTTAGAAACAAAATAATTTTGAATTTAAATAAAAAAAAGTAAGTGATTCTAGTATACAATAAACATACTATTTCTAAATTATCCTTAGAGATGTATAAGGTCTCCAAGTGTCTTGATCTATATATTCTATATAATAATAAAAAATATGGATATTCAAGCACCGAATGTTGTGTCTAAAGCCAATTAAATTAAAATTAAATATGATAAATAAAAAGTTACGTAAATGTGTTGCCCCAGTTTGCCTAAACAGACCTGTCTCCACAAACAGCACCCGTTCACGAGTATGACGCATATCTCAGCCATCGCCTCCCTCAACCTTTCTTCGGGAAAGTGGCGACCCGATCAACGACGCCACCATAAGCAGAGCCTTTTAAGCGAGCATGACATGTTCAAGCTGGCGGGCTTTATTAATTAATAAAAACTAGCCATGTTTAGTCTGGTGAGAAACAATATTCTGTGCTCGTATTTTACATGCGTGAACTAAATTACAATATAAAAGTGACATAGAGATGTACATGTCTCTAAGCGTCAGGATCATTAAATATATATCTATACATATAAATATTTGCGAATGCAAGACTTAGAGATGTATAACGTCTCTAAGTGTCCAAATACTAAATAAAAACAAAAAAAATAAAAACGAAAAACAGGTAATACTGGACACTAGTAAAGCTGCTTCATAGAGTAATGTACCTAATCATTTCTAAATTTGTATTGTACTAACCATATCAAGCTACAGGCTTAAATGCATCATTATCCTCAATGAATTCCTTTAAAGTATAGTACTCTCTCCTCAACAAATAGCGCTTAACATAAGACTTGAATTTATTTAGTGGCAAATTCACTACATCAGCGGGGACTTTGTTATAAAAACGTGTACAGTTCCCAGCAAAAGACGTACGAACCTTACCGAGGCGGTGGCCAGGCTCAGCAATCTTATCTTTATTTCTAGTGTTATAGTTATGGATATCACTGTTGAGCTTGAATTCATGGATGTTTTTCCGCACATACATAATGTTTTCAAGTACGTATTGAGATGCTACGGTAAGAATATTTGCCTCTTCAAATTTTCCTCTTACGGATGCTCGACCGCGCATTTTATAAATGCCACGTACAGCTCGTTTTTGTAGCACAAATATGGTCCCAATATCAGCCGCTTTACCCCACAACAGAATTCCATACGACATAACACTGTGAAAATAACTGAAGTATACCAGCCTGGCAGTTTCACTGTTTGTTAGATGGCTGATTCGCCTCACGGCATAGGCTACAGAGCTAAGTTTCCCAGCTAGGGTGGCTATATGTGGATGCCATTGTAATTTCGAGTCTAAAGTGACTCCTAAGAAAACAGTTTGCTTTTCGAATTCCATTGTTTCATCATTTATTATAATCTTGCTGCTGTTAATCTGCTTGACGTTGGGAAGTGTAAATTTGATGCACTTCGTTTTCTTGGCGTTCAAAAGTAGGTTATTAGCCGTAAACCAATTTACTACTGTGGAGAGTGCACTATTAATACTATCGAAGCTGTTTTCTTTTCTGTCCACTTTAAATATCAGAGATGTGTCATCAGCAAATAACACTATATCATGTTTATCTTGCACAATTTTAGGTAGGTCATTAATGTACACCAAAAACAGGAAGGGACCAAGTATTGAGCCTTGAGGCACTCCGAGTGCCACAGGGGACCCAGAAGTTCCATTAATAACCACTCGATGTGTTCTATCCGATAGGTATGATGAGACGAGGTTAAGGGCACCAGCTTTGATCCCGTAATGGCTTAGTTTTATCTTTAGATTTTCGTGATCAACGCAATCAAATGCCTTCGATAGGTCACAGAATATTCCAACAGCATCTTGTTTTTTTTCCCAAGCGGCAAAGATGTGCTTAAGAAGAACAGAACCTGCGTCAGTAGTCGAGCGACCTCTGGTAAAACCAAATTGATTTCTGGCGAACAATTCGTTTCGGTTAAAATGTGACACAAGTTGATTTAGTTAGTTTCTCGAAAACTTTGCTCAGTGCCGGCAGTATTGAAATTGGTCTGAAATTGCTTGGTTCTGTTCTCGATCCTGATTTGAACGAGGGGATGACTTTGCTGTGCTTCATTATGTCTGGAAATATTCCTGTATCAATACATTTGTTGAATATATCAGCTAAATGTGGTGCAATTGATTCAACAATGGAATGTAGAACTTTAATAGATAGGCCCCAAAGATCTTCAGTTTTCTTTAAATTTAGGGATTTAAATGTTTTAATAATTAAGTTCGGAGTAACATATGAAAATTTAAAGATATCTGTACACTCTGCTATATTTGTTTTCAGTATTGCCTCAGCGACGTCAGGCGATGAATGAAGAGACTTTGTTGTTTCTACCGGTATATTAGAGAAGAACTGCTCAAAATGATCCGCAACTTCAAGGTCCGAACTCACTAAATTATTATTAATACGTAGGTTGTAGTGCGGATCTTTGATTTTACGTTTCCCAGTTTCATCGTTGATTACTTGCCAAACAGTTTTTACTTTATCCTTGGAATTTTTGATCTTTCTGGACAGATAATCAGCTTTAGCAGCGGCACACATCATCTTAAAAGATTTAGAAAAGTTCTTGACATAATCTAGGAATTCCGGACTTTTATTAATTCTTCTCAAGTCATATAAATCATAGAGCCGTCGTCTTTTCTCATGAATATCCGGCGTAGCCCAGTCGCTAAATTTCGTCTTGACCTTGCCTTGCACCTTCTTCGGAATGAAACAGGCATCAAATTCCCTTTTAATACAGTTAAACAACTCAATACTCATACGGTTAGGGTTTTCCTGGGTAAATGGAAGATAACATAATTGTTTCGTGATATTCCGACTGAATAAATCTAATCGCCTTTCGGAAATTGGTCTGCACATTGGACTTGTGGAATATCCTTAGTTTTTCCGCTAAAAGAGGCTTTTTGTCCACAGTGGTCAGAACTTAAGTTGTTTATTATAGATTTACTAGTCGCATCCTTGTTACTGAAAATGTTATCTATACATGTAGCACTGGTTGCTGTGATTCGTGTAGGCTCACAAAATAAATTTACTAAATTGTAGGATTTGAAAGTACTAAGTAACCTTACACACATGGATGAATCTTCAAGTAAGTTGATATTAAAATCACCACACACAATAACACTTTTATTACTACAAAAAACACTTGTTTATTATTCTTGTAAGAACTTCATCTATCACTGACTCAAATGTGTTATAGTTTGCCAATGGAGGCCTGTACACGCATATAATTATAAATTCTTCTAACTCGACACAAGAAAGTTCAATATGGCGTTCCACAGACAGTTCAACAATGTCTTTCCGCTCCTTACTTTTTATATCATGTTTTACCATTATTAATGACCCGCCGCGAATGCAGGATTTTCTAAAAAATTTACTTACTACACTATGATTGTGGAAATTAAACATAAATTCATGACCTTTAAGCCAGTGCTCCGTTATACAGAGGATATCAATGTTCGAGTGTTGTACAAACAAATCAATTTCCAGTTGTTTACTGGTAAACCCTTGAATATTTTGGTGAACTAAGTACAATACATCAGTTTTACTACTTATGCTAGCATCACAGTAATGTTTAGGAACGGAGCCGGCTGGTGCACTCGTTGTCGTAGCAGTCAGTTTAAATTGATATCACCAGACGGCTGCCTCTCTTAATCTGAGCCCCTGCAGTATGAATCGGGATTCGTCTTAATAAAACTATCATCCGCCGTGCTAGTCACGACGGGGTCTACAATATTGTATGCTAACAGGTTAGCACAATCTATAAGACATCTTCTCGGAAGGTAAGTCCTATCACGGGGCATAATAAAATCCTCAATAAATTTATTTGTATCAAAATACGAAATCGTACTACTGTATAAAGAAAGATTATAAAATACGGAGTTGTAAGAATATACCCTCTTATTTATATGACTCGACATTCTGTATGGTAAGGCACAGATAATTATTTTTACAGAATCTCGCTGGCCAATATCTGACAGGGTCTCGGATAATCTCAAGATATCTCGTTTAGTGCAATCTATACTATTTCCTAAAAACACTACAAGCGTGGAATTGCGGTCATACTCGCCGACCGATATACATTTGATCAGACGATCGATAGAGGCGCCCGGGTGACAGTTGTTAAGGACGCCTCGCGACAAGCGCTCCGCCAGCAGCGCGCCGAGCCCGGCGCCCACCTCGTCTGTATACAGGACGGTGCGGCCGGGCGCAGGCGCGGGCGCGGGCGCGGGTGCGGGCGCGGGTGCGGACGCAGGTGCGGGCGCGGGTGCGGGCGCAGGCGCGGGCGCGGGCGCGGGGACCAGCGGGGCGGGGCGCGCGCGCGAGAGTGGCGCCTCCACCGGGCACGGCGGCGGCGGAACCAGCTCGACAGGGCACGATAGCGATGGAGTGTGTTGGACTGAGCGCGACGGCGATAGATCCAGTGCCACTGGGCAAGACGGCGATGGGCCCCGCTCGACAGTGCATGGCGGCGATGGGCCCGGCTCGACAGTGCACAGCGGCTGTGGAACCAGCTCGACAGTGCATGGCGGCGGTGGACCCGCCTCGCCTGGGCACAATAACGGTGGAGTTGGTTCCACTGGGCACCGCAGGGATAAATCCAGTGCGACATCCGATCCAGGGCACGACTGTGAAGGACCCAGCGATGACTCCCGGACGTCCAGGCTAAGGTCAGGCTCGGGCTGGCGACGCGGAGTGGTCGCGCCGGAGACGCGCGCCAGCAGCGTGGCGCGCGGCGCGGGCGCGGGCGAGCCCGGCGTAGCCAGGCGACTTGGCGGCCATGGCGAGTCCAAGCGCAGAGGGTAGCCGCTGCCCGGTGCTAGAACATTATTCATAAAGGCTATGTATTCCTGTAGCGTTTTACTAGATAATTCATGCTTATCATTAAGAGCTTTTAGCTTTGACTCTAATTTGCTTAATTCAGCAGAGCGATGACTCAGCTCCTCTACTGTCTGGTCTAATTGATATTGGCACTTTAGGAGTTCATCTCTCAAGGCTACATGTTTACATTTGGAATTTAATGATTTAAATAAGAATTTGTGGCATTTCAGCAAAAGTTTAGATTTTTTTATGAATCTATTTAATTTTAAATATTTTTTTATCTTTTTTCCTCCGTTCAATGAAATTTTCCCATCACTGTTCCCTATGCACACATAACTTGAAAAATCTATATTTTCCATAAAAGGAGAGTCCACTATGCTGTCATTTACTAAATCTACTTCAAAACTATTTAGCTCAGCAAAAATACTTAAATTGTTGTCTGGCGGCCCGGAGTGCTCGGAGCAGTACTAGCAAGTATTTTTTTTTAAGGTCAATCTCCCACAGCTGCTGCTCCAGGTCCTTGATGCGTTGCGATGCCTGTTCGTGTATTTCCTGGCATTGTTCAAATCGCTCTACAGTAGCTTGAAGTTCATCCCGCTGACCCTGGATATCTTCATGGTCAATGTCCTGGTTGGCAAGCTGAGTTTTGAGAACAGTGTTTGCTCGGATAACACGCTCGATTTCCTGTTCGCTTTCTTCCCGCTCTTGTAGGAGTCTGTCATTTAGCTCAGTCGCCGTCTTAAGGTACCTTTGTAGCTGCTGGACTTTAGCGACCAAAACATCCCTGCGAGTAGTCATTTTAGAGGGTTGTGCTGAAATCATATTGACAATGTAAGAAATCTGAGCCTAGCAAGTATGATTCACAATGGTACTAACAGAAAAAAGTATTTAAAATCAAATTTTCTAGTATTGAAATTAAGCTTTATAGCAGGAATTTACACAAAAAAAAAACTTTATACTTTGGATGTCAACTTATAATAATGTTCGTTGAATATATCTGTGCTATTTCTGAGTTGGTTAGCATTCACTTTGGCTAGTTTAGTAAGATGAACCACTGTTTTTAACAAGAACTAACTTGCCCATAGGTTAGGTACTGAATATTGAAAATATTAAGTTATTTTGGACAATCAGACTAAAAGTAAGGCATATAAATGTGAAAAGCAATACTCCCCTGTAAAAGTCTTCGATGAAATATAGGCAATTTCCAAGTAAATTCGGTGTAATTTTAAATCTTGAACGTTAAGCCGTTGACAGTTGGCTTAAAATTTTTCGTCATAATAATTTGCTCCTTAAAGTAAACTAATACTAGAGATAACACTGTTACACTTTAATTTCATTGAGATCTTGTCATTTTACACAGTAACTTGTTATAAATTACTTTTAAAACATTTATTTTCACTAATTAAATACGCTAGGTTATTTTGACGTTTATTCCCGGCCAGTGTTGCCAGCCGAGTCTAAAAATCCTTTCTTAGTGCATCCCTAGACCTTATAAGGAACCTACGTGCCAAATTTGGAATCTCTAGAACCAGCGGTTTGTTGCGGTGCGTTGATATGTCAGTCAGTCAGTCAGTCAGTCAGTCAGTCAATCAGTCAGTCAGTCAGTTTCTTCTTTGATATGTAAATAATGTATTTATTCTCCCTTTGAAAGGGTCAGTGATCTAAATGCTTGTACAGTCAGAAGCCATCGACATATAATATCAAGACGAGTAAAGTAAGTAAAGCTTAAGTGAAAACAAGACCCATTTTCACGATTACAAAACTAAAATGTCTTGTATCTTGTTAACCAATCAAGTATCCATTTTTAAGCATATTTTTTGTGTTAACCTTCATTTCGCAAAGGTTTCGTGCGATTTTACCAATAAGAAAAGTTGCCTTGTTGTAAGTGGTCAAAATCAATTTGGCAACATAGTTTAATTGGGCAGTAGAAACTCAAATTAAAATAACTGCAATGTCAAGTTAACGTATTATAAATACGAATTAAAAAAGTTTGACAAGTCCGTAGGTAATATTTATACGTAAATTACTTACCGATTATATACTCGTAATATATTGTAATTTTTGGCGCCTGTGTGGCTCCTACACCGATACATGGCGCAAGCCGGCATTATAATAGCGATATATTATCGAAATTTCGTGACTAGATATAATAGTACATTACTACAGAGGCCGGCAACCCCTTTTCACGCCGAGGTATGTATAGAGCTTTTCTCAAACATGCAATGAAATAAATAAAAATCCAAAAAATCTACGTTTTATTTCTAGACAAACTAAGAGTAAAATAGACAAAAAATATAACTAACACGTATTATTACTATTTATTTCGTTATCTAACTCGGAATTAATAGAACACACAACTAGAGTGTGTCCGGAAAGAGTGTCGTAGAATGTATGGGCTCCCATATAAACCACGACACTTCTCTTTCCGGGCAAATCGGGCGTCACATCATTAGCGACCAGCTGTGCATTTTATTTTGACGTTCAGGCAATCGCTCGGTTCCCCTCCCGCACCCCTCGTTTTTGGCAGCTTTGGTTTCAAAGAAATAACGCGCTAAGCGGAGTATAGAGATAATATTATATGGTGCAGGGTTTGAGCGATGATTACGCTTCCTTACTTCTTTACCTATTATTCATCCAAGTCAGCAGAAGAAGTAGCTTAACGGGTGAGGTGTTCAAAAAGATCTTCACACGCTCTTATTCTCTTAACAATAAAGCCGTCCCATGCACATTGAGGGCACGTGAGGACATCAGCCACGTAGTAAATGGTAGCAGGCTGGCGTGTTTTCAGCTCGTCGCGTATAGCATCGAGGTCAACCTTATGTTGCTCCTCGAAATAGCGTACTTTGTCCTGCACCAGCCTCTCAAGCGCCACTCAAGACGCTGTGCTGCCAAACCTTCCCACTGAGAGGGCTCGATGTTGCATCTTTTCATGTGCCGTTTCTGAACATCTTTGTATCTAAGAAGTAGTCCGCCCTGTTTCCGTTTACCCTCCTCTAGTTCAGAATAAGAGTCCTTATTGTCTACTTGTCTCAGTCATGGAATTTGTGCCTTTTTAGAGCAAGAATGAATCGGCTGTTTCTGAACCAATGAGCTGCATCTTTGGCCTCGTTGTCTGTCCTCGGTATCAACAATGTATATACCTCAATTACGTTTTTATTTGTCATGAAAATACCTTTAAGAATTTAAGTGGTTTGCTAAATAAAAGTAATTTGAAAAATATAGAATTTTAATCAATTACGATAGAAATATACAAACCAATTTCATTTTGAAGTTACTCTTATTTGACAGGCCAGTTTTATTGTTTAATAATACGGATGTTATACGAGAGATGACTAGAGATTTCAAAAAATATATGTTCATAGTGGAATCTAGAAACCCAATGATATAATGTTATAGGTAAGTATACGAGTAGATCCCTTCCATCAGTACAAGCTAAAATACTGATAATATTACATGTCACAAGTGTCACAACACTCTCCATATTTAACGTTACGTGAAAATTAGAGTCACTTTCCCGCTTTCAATATTTGCTCGGTAAATTATCGTTTGAAGCTGCTTAAATCACGACCATGCATGTTGGCATTACGCATCGGGCTTTGGTCCAAATCAGTTAAAAAAGTGAAGTAAAAAATATAAGTGGGATTATCTGCTGATCGTTCGAGATATAAATCCGTGTGACATAGGAAAACGTTAACCTGAAAAAAATACGATTTTTTACTTTAATAAAAATACCGATTTAAATCAGTTTTTTTAAACAATATTCGGTCATTGTACGACTCAATAAAAAAAAACTGATTGGCACTAAAAGAACTTAAAAAAAGTTCTAGTTTCGCAACTAAAGTACCAGGATGCCAGACAATACGGGGAGTTATATGAATTGTTTATTTGCTGTTTTGTTGACTTTATATGGAGTAGAAGCAACAACATTAAATGATACTGAAGTGAGTGAGGCCCGAGGACCCGTGAAATATGCTTTACTGAGTAAGTATTCTTATATATAAATTTTATATACAAAGCGAAGGAATAACTACTTTAAAATAAAACGGCAATTTCACTCGCAACACTTGTAAACATTACAAGGTAGGACCTGTTTAAAAAAATCAAACTTTGGCTTAACTTAGTCTGCTCTTAGAGTCAGAGTATACTCGTCTAAGTATTATGGTTACCAGGACCGTAGACTCTAATGTTTCAAATACAAAAATACAAATACAAATAACTTTATTCACTTGAGAATAGATTTTTTTGTATTTTACAAATACACGTACCTAACGTAACGGTTACAAAAGTTGGTAATGTACCTACAAATGAACGTGCTCAACACTCTCGCTAGTATTTCTAGCATGCGAATATAACAGTTTCTAACCTAGGTTATTTAGATGAACTTAAGAAAGTAATATGTTCAATCAATGTCACTTAACCTAACCTATAATGTAAATAAAGATAATAGATATATGTCAAAAGTCTCGATCCTGGTTGGACCGAAGAATATTAATTAAATTATAATACGAGTATGTAAGACCGTCGTTGTCATTTAATTATCTTTAACAACAACATGTTTCTTGCTTGGGTAGAACCTAAAGCCTGCAATCTAACTCAGATTACTAGGGCAACAGGGAAAATTTAATCACATTCGAATACGTTGTCCGCTAAATTAGTGAAAAGAACTTCGTTTAATAAATTATCTTGAAAGCTAATTACATTCCTGATCAGAAAAAGTAAAAACTTTGATATCTGGTAAAAAACAAGATTAAATTCAAACGCATTCAAATTCAAGTTATATTAAAGCTAGACCCGATCGATCACGCTCGAAGCCTTTAATCCCATATATTAGAGAGCACTTATCTTACTTATTTATTAATTGAAATTCAACCTAGTTACTAAGTGGAATAAAGCTCATTTAAAGTGTTTGTGATCGTTTAATATGACTTTACGTAAATTGTTTGTGACGTTGCATTTCACAAATGAAATTTTCAAGGAAATTAAATATACTTCGCAGATTTCGTTCTGTTTAATTCAAGGCAAGTCAAACGTTTTGAAATATTAAAGGAAGATTGATTTTCAACCGACTTCAAGATTTCGAAGGAGGAGGTTCTCAATTCGTCGGGATCTTTGTTTTTGCTTTTTAGGGTTCGAAAGGAAAGGTAGCTCGAAAGGAAAAAATGGAACCCTTATAGGATCACTTTGTTGTCCGTCCGTCCGTCCGTCTATCAAGACCCTTTTTCTCAGGAACGCGTGGTGGGCTTATAGCACAGATAAAGGAAAAATTGCGAAAACCGTAAATTTTTAGTTACATCATATCATAAAAATATTTTTAATAATTTTAAAGTTACTACCCCTATATACCTACAGGTTTGTACGGAACCCTCGGTGCGCGAGTCCGACTCGCACTTGGCCGGTTTTTTTCGACTTATTCGAAGACGGCTAGACCGATTTGGAGAATTCTCTTTTTGTTTGATAGACATACTTCACAGTTGGTCCCGTGTAATCAGGTCAGGATCTGATGGTGGGATCCTGGAGAAATCGAGGGAACTCTTCAACTATTATTGCTTTTGGAAAGGTGGAGGCAAAGTGAAGTCGGTTCTTTTTTGTTTAAAATTATATTATAAACATTTATAATTCATTTTGCTTTTGATAAAAGCATTAAGTCAATAGTTTTGAAGTATTTTAAGGAATATTGATTTTATTATAACATTTTTTTTTACTCAACATCTAAGGAGAATATAATTTGTCATTGATTTGATTTCAATTTGATATTGAGCAAGATCAGTTATGATCTTACGACATTGTTGACGATAAAATGAGATTAGGTATATGGATAACAGATTAAAATTATATAATGGCTTTTAGCCTCCAAGTACACGCAGTGATGTTTTTACTGAAAGTACTTACATTTGGTTGTGGAATTTATCGAAAATGCCCAGCGCTAACTTTAAATATGTTTTAAAGCTATGTTACTCCACGTGTCATTGCTAACACAATCGCACCAGGAGCTTTAAAGTTAAGATTAAGAGGGTATAAAGAGGAGAGAGGATTTTAAGGGTCTACAACGCGCATGTAACATTCCTGGAATTACAGGCGTCCATAGGCTACGGTGACTTCTTACTATCAGGCAGGCTGTATGCCTGTTTGCTACCGCCATGGTATAAAAAACCGGCCAAGAGCGTGTCGGGCCACGCTCAGTGTAGGGTTCCGTAGTTTTCCGTCCGTCAACTTTATTTGAAAGCACGTAATTTCATTTGGATTTTGTAGAAATTACAGGTACAATAAATACCTGTACGGTTATACGGTACCCACTTATACGGTTAAATTACAAACTTAGTACAGAAATTATTTTGTAATTTTTTTTCAAAAACTGTTCAACCTATCTAGTTCAAAATAATTTTCCTAGAAAGTTTTTATAAAGTTCTACTTTTGAGATTTTTTTCATATTTTTAAAACTTATGGTTCAAAAGTTAGAGGGGGGGGGGACACATTATTTTTCCTTCTCGAGCGATTATTTCCAAAAATATTTACATTATCAAAAAATGATTTTACTAAACCCCTATTCATTTTTAAATACCTGTCCAACAATATATCACACGTTAGAGTTGAAATGAAAAAAAAAATCACTCCCCACTTTACGTATAGGGGAGGTACCCTAGTAAAACATTTTTTTCCACTTTTTATTTAACCACTTTGTCGGCGTGATCGATATACATATTTATTAGTACCAAATTTCAGCTTTCTAGTGCTAACGGTCACAGAGATTATCCGCGGACGGACGGACGAACAGACATGGCGAAACTATAAGGGTTTCGCCATGTCTGTCCAGTTGACTACGGAACCCTAAACAGAGAAAACTTACAAAAATATCGGCGAAGCATATCTAGTAAAATTTCCCAGTATTACTTTCAGTGGGGCTTAGTAGGCTAAATACTTTAGGCACCTCTACACCATGTGCCGTATTCTAATTTTAAAATACATAACAAATACATTAAAAACACAAGCTATCTCCAACATAACTCCATCACACAAAAAATAATCAACCAATATTGAAGTTGTATGGAGTTGCATCAGAATAATTTTCAAGCAAATTCAGATATTTTGGTTTCAAACGTTTAGGTGCTAGCTGTATTGCGTAGTTAATGCCTTGAAGTTGTATTCAAGCTAAATCGTAGGCCGTATTCTAGTTTTAAAACACGCTATAACACGATCCAACTTCAATACAACTCCAATGCATTAACTACGCAATACAGCTATCGCCTAAAGGTCTGAATCAGAATTGACTGAATTTGCTTCAAAATTATTCCGATGCAACTCCAATACAACTTCAATATTGGTTGATTAATTGTCGTGTGTTGAAGTTATGTTCGAGATAGCTTGTGTATTTTAATGTATTGTTTGTGTATTTTAAAATTAGAATAGCGTGTTGTTTTCTGTCATGACAATTTAATTCTAAAAACAACGAGTTTACAGTAGGTAGGGAACTCCTTGTAAAAAGACACTCTTAACTGTTCGTAATTAACACAATTTTGAAAGTAATTACTTTAAAGAGCTGTTTCTTGTATTCAGTATCTATACATATAATAAAGCTGAAGAGGGTCGAAAGTCTGTACATGGAAGATAATCGAAAAAAAGTTGGCTGGGGATACTTAGAATCGATAACAGAACACGTTCCAACAATTTTTTGAATTTTTGTCTGTTTGTCTGTTTATCTGTTTTTCTGTTTATCTGTTTGTCTGTTTATTTGACCGCGCATCACGTGAAAACGGCTGAACGGATTTTGATGAAATTTTGTATAGAGATAGTGTGAGTCCCGGGAAAGGATAATATATAGTTTGAATCCCGAAAATCAACCCTAGTAGGGGTGAAAATGGGGTTGAAAATTTGTATGGAGAATTTTTAACCGCTGAAACGATTTAGATAGAAATGAGTATGGAGATAATGTGAGTCTCGATAAACGTCATAGGATAGTTTTCAAACCCTTGTGGGGGTGAAAAGGGGGTTGGAAGTTGGTATGAGGAATTTTTTACCGCTGAACTGATTTAGATGAAAATTGGTATAGAGATAGTATGGGTCTCGAGAAAGGACAAAGGATAATTTCATCTTCATAAAGCCCCCCCCCCCCTTTACTTTAGAACCGTAAGTCAAAAAAATAAAGTGAAACTGATAAAGATGAAATTTGGTATAGTAGGGGTCTCAAGAAAGGACAAAGGATAGTTTTCAGTTGGAAATTTGTATAGGGAAGTATTAACCGCAGAATCGATTTAGATCAAATTTGGTATGGAGATAATTTGAGCTCTGAAAAAGGAAATAAAATAGTTTTATCTCGGAAATTCCCTTAAGCGGATGCAAAAGGGGTGGAAGTTTACATGGGTTTACAAAATATCATGAATGTCAAAGGGTTATTGCAGGTTCGAGGACTATATATGACGGACAAAGATGCATGGCCCAAACCAAAAAACTACTACAAAATCATCTCAAATTTATAGGACACCGTTTAGGTAGGAAAACATATCAAACGTTTTGTGAAGCAGTCAGATTAGGATTTATTTTTCTTTATAATTAAACAATAGGTACATTATCTGTCTCTCAAGCTGTTTTGATATGTCTTCTTGAAGAACTATGCATTATTTTGTATCTTTAAGATCTAATAATGTATTACTGTTTTGAAAAAAATAAGTCCCGTCGAGTTTCTTTTCGGTCATAATCATAATACTTCTTGGGCCAGAGGTAGGGTTAGAAGTGTTAGAACCGGTGGTAGTTTTGGAACGAAGTCCCTTATCGGACGGCTAGGCGAAAAAAAGTCACGTAACCGTCACGAAAAAGTGTCACGTCACGAAAACGCGACACCCATACGATTGAGAAACATGTAAAATGGAATGAAATAAAAAATATATAAAATATAATAAAGTGAAAAAAGTGAAAAAGTGGAGTGAAATGTAGTGAAAAGTGAAAGTGAGAAGTGATAAAAGTGAAAAAACCTAAAAGTAAAAAAGTCGAAAATGTCAAAAATGGCAAAATTTCTAAATTTCAAAAATTTCAAATACTTCAAAAACCAAAAATTTCAAAAAAATACAAAAAAAAATGAAAGCCACAAAATTCACGAAAAAGTAAAAAATTAAATTAAATTAAATAACATAACTTAAAATATTTAAAATTATTAGGAATTTAAAATCAAATGCTGAGGGATGTGACGGTATAAATTTGAATATGCTTATTTTGACACTTCCACACACTATAAACATATTTACAAACCTTATTAACACTTCCATTTTAACGTCTACTTTTCCCGATGCCTGGAAGCTAGCTATTGTACAACCGTTGCCTAAAACCTCTAACCCGTCTGAGCTTGGTGACCTTCGACCGATCAGTATATTACCCTGCATTTCTAAAATATTGGAAAAGGCCGTGTGTTCTCAGCTTACTGAGTTAGGTACTCAGTAAGCTGAGACCAACAATATTTTACCCGATGTTCAGTCAGGCTTTAGAAAGGGCAGAAGCACAACAACTGCTCTGATGGACGTTACGGATAGTATTTTGTGCTCCCAGGACAAGGGAATGTGCACTCTGTTAGTTTTATTAGATTTTTCTAGAGCTTTTGATTGCCTAAATATTGACCTTCTATTATCCAAGTTGAATTACTATGGTTTTGACAACAAAACTGTGAGGTGGTTCGATAGTTACCTTAATAACCGCAGACAATATGTAAAAATTAACCTTAGTGATGGCTCCTCGCGCACTGCTGAACCTATTAGCTTATCGAGAGGGGTTCCTCAGGGCTCCATCCTTGGCCCTATTTTATTCATTCTGTATTCTGCCGACATTAGGTCACGCATCACACACTGCAAGTACCACATCTATGCAGATGACATCCAAGTATATATTTCTTGCAAGCCGTCTGAAATTGATGAAGCCATTGTTAAACTTAACTTTGATCTCAATAGCATCGCATCTTGGGCTACTGAAAACTGCTTGCTACTTAACCCAAACAAAACCAAATATCTGGTCTTTGGCAGCATGCATCAGTTGGCTGGTATTACTCCCACAAAGGTAGTCATGCTGTTGGATGAGCCTATTGACCGTGTTTATGAGGCTAGGAATTTGGGTCTCCAGATAGACTGTGGCCTTCGGTATGAGAAGCATGTAGCTGATGCTGTCAGGAATTGCTTCTATAGGCTCAGGGTGTTATACAAAGTAAGGCCTTTTATTAATGAAACACTGCGTGTTAGGTTGGTAGAGTCACTAGTATTATCAAAACTCAATTATGCAGATTCGGTTTTCAGTCCACGTCTACTTTCTAGAACCAAACGTCTCATTCAACGTGTACAAAACGCTTGTGCCCGTTTCTGCTTCAGTATTCCTTTGAGAACCCATGTCACTCCATTTCTAAATAAGCACCTTATTCTCAAAATGCACCATCGCCGTAAGCTTCACCTTGCTTCTTTACTTTTCGGTATTGTAAACTATAAAGCCCCAATATATTTATTTGAGAAGCTCTCTTTAACCAGGTCTCGTGGAGGTCGGCGGTGTGAGATTGTTTTATTCACCTCACGACACGCATCTGCAGCCTTCCGAGGCAGTTTCCGATATGCAGCCACTAAGTGTTGGAACAATATACCACCCCCTATAAGAGACCTGAAAAACATTAATAGTTTCAGAATTAGGTTACGAAAGTTCATGCTTGATCATCAGGTAAGCGAGGAAACCCTCAGGCTCGAGACGAGCTGCATATAGGTAGTCTAAGTAGTATATTATTTATATTATATTATATTCGTTAAATTTTCCAGCATTTGTAGTATATTGTACTCACTGTCATGTTATGTCCCATTCATCCGCTATGCCATGCATAACCTCACTGTTTCCCATAATTTTGTGAATTTCCTTATTAGTATTTATGTGAACTGATAGTTTTACGAGTTGTTTTTAAGTATGTTAACTCCCTCTGTTGTTGTGGTTTTCAAGATAGTTTAATCTTAGATCTAATTTTATGTTTTTTCAGTAGCACTAAAAGTCGGAATGTTCTGTGCGCTGTCACTGTCAGTCAATCAATTATGACATGAAATGATGAATGGTCGCGTTCAGAAACAAGCTTTTATTGACAGTTAATTCTATTGCCCAATTTTCTGTGTTACTCTCTTTGATTTTTATTTTTATTTTGTTTTTGTATTTCTTTTATAACTGTCGTGTTTTAATTTTTTAGTTTTAATATTACTATTTGTTACTATAATTTAATGTGTTGTCTCCGTGACCTCACCCACATGTGGCCCCGACGGAAGACCAGCGCTGGCCCTCCAGGCTAGCACCACGCTGAGTCGGGACCATTTCGTGACAAATTAATCATTTAATTTTAATCACTAAGTACATGTGTACCATATATTACGTCACGAATAAACGTTTTTTCTTTCTTTCTTTCTTTCTTTCTTAACTTCGTTCCAACCGAGTGTTCCTCGACACTCACGTATTTTAATTTTCTCTGACGTTCATTAGTTCATTGTAATGTGCTTACATTGAAGACTAAATATCTTGATCTACACCAATATCATAAATCCTCTATTCCGCGTTCGGAACCGTATGTAATTATCACCATTATTGCAAACAGTAACGTAACATCAGTGTATTATCTGTGACAGTGTGGTAAAAACGTATGAAAATTCATTACCTACTACGGTAACGTAATGAAAATCCGCCCCCCAGACAGCCGGCACGCCTCCACCCTCCCCCCCACCCCGTACGTAGCCACGCGTACGTACGTAGCGTTAGGTAGCCACTACACTCGATTGCGTTAAATTTGCATGTCCCCCCCCCCCCCCCAATTTCAACCGCGCCTGTTCTTACCTTTCATGCTTAGACTGATTTGACGGGAGGATCGATTTAGTTTGGATGATATCTCTAACGTATCCATCTGTCAACTTTACTTCAAGTTCCGCCTCCAGGGTAGCGGGAGAGAAATTAGGGGTGAATTAGCCGCTTACTGACACAGACCGAATTCCACGCGGGCGGAGCCGCGGGCAGAGCTAGTTATTCATAAAACATAAAAAGTAAAGAATTATTTCAATTGTAAACAAAAATACTTATAATGAAGGTAACGCCTACGCGGGTGAATTAATGAACGTTGACTATTTACGTCTACTAATCTCACTATAAGGACAATCAAAATCACCAAATATTTACACACTCTTTAAGTCATTAGACTTTATAGTAGTGAAGGAGACATTTTTCCTACAAAAATGGTTGAACTGTTGTCTTGTCTCCTGACTCACGGTACTTAATAAAAACAAGAAATAATTGACCAACACGAAAAAAACTGCTACTCGCAATCCAAACTTATTAATAGCGGTAGAAGAAAAACGGTGGTGATTATATGTTTGGGGCGATAGTACTAGCCCAAGAGAACATTATGATTATCTTTGTTATGTAGGCTATAAGTCAAGTGAGAAATTCCCGTCAAACTATCTTAGATAATTAAGCTTTAAAGTCTACTTTTTTAATTTTTTGTGTTGTCAGAAAAAAAACAGATACTCAGTCGCCGCGCACTTAGTGGCCAAGGCCTTGTTGGACAAGATAGCCCCTAATCATACCTTTAACCCTTAGTCATGCGAGAATAAAGACCATGGTCGTAATGGCCTGGGCGCTGCGCATATTAGTACGCCCCGGTCGCGTATAAATAAAGAATAATATAATAAACGGCCTCCTAGCCCAGTCTGTAGTGACCCTGCCTATGAAGCAGGAGGTTTCGGGTTCGAATCCTGGTCAGGGAATTTGTTTGTGTGTTTATCACTGATATTGTTCCTGAGTTATGCATGTTTTCTATGTATTTATCCATATTTATCTATTATATGTATCGTCGCCTAG
The DNA here is from genome assembly GCA_947086415.1 of Pammene aurita. Taxonomy (NCBI): domain Eukaryota; kingdom Metazoa; phylum Arthropoda; class Insecta; order Lepidoptera; family Tortricidae; genus Pammene; species Pammene aurita. The sequence goes on along the minus strand of OX352296.1, from coordinate 33,033,003 downwards.
TACCCATAACACAAGCCTTATTGAGCTTACTGTGGGCCTAGGTCGATTTGTGTAAGATTATCATGTAATATTTGTTATTATTATTTATTAATATAATGAACTGAAATAGTGGCAACAATTTCATAAAAATGGTTTTAATAATGTCTTGTCTCCTTGCTCACGGAGAAAGAAGCATGCTAGCTGTAAAATGTAATTGTACGAAATGTTGACTTGTAATATATATTACAAACAACCAATAAATAAACATAAACACGGAACAAAATAATAACGGAAATGGGTGACCGACCGAAAGTAAAAATAAAGCCAGAAACCCTTTGTTGCAGCGCACTTAGCGTTTCTGCTCGCAGCTAAGGCCGGGCTGTACAAGATTGCCCTGGCTATAGCCCTAGTCATCGCGAGCATGAAGGCCATGGTCGTGATGGCCTGGGCGCTGGCCATATTCAAGTACGCCCCAGACGTGTGGCCTTCGTACAAACACGCGGATGTGACTTATCACGGATATGATAAATATCATGACAGTGTGCATGAGAGGCCTAGCAACTTTTTGGATTACGTTTTGGGATATTTGAAACCGTGAGTCAGGTGAGCATGCACGTTAAATTTTCTTTTTATTTGTTATACTTTTTTGCACAGTGCCAATTGTTTGGGTACTAGTGGGATCTTAATATCTTAAGGCATTCTCTTTCAATATTGTATTGAAAACATGAAATGTATAGTAGGAGTTCTGCATTCTGTTGCTGCATATTCCATGAAGAGTCAGTATATTCGGACTCTAAGTCCCGTTAAAAATATTTTTTTTACTGAGTACGAATCACCCTTAGGGTGGTTTGCACCACGCACAATTAACGAACTTACCAACGTTAAATATAGCGACGGAGCGGTCATCCCATAGAAAACTGTCAAACTTTTCATACAAGATGCCTTAGGGCCCTTAGGGCTGGTTGCACGAAACCGTCTGTTAACGTCAATGTCATCATTAAAAAAATCTTGTAAGAAAAGTTTGACAGTTTGTTATGGGATGACAGCTCCGTCGCCATATTTAACGTTGATCAGTTCGTTAATTATGCATGGTGCAACCCACCCTTAGGGCGGGTTGCACCACGCATACTTAACGAACTCATCATGGTTACAGTAGACGTCAAGTCCGTTTTTCCGTTGCACCATGCACTTTAGCAGTCAGAAAGTTACGTTTACCTTAACCAGCCGTCGAGCACTGGTTAACTCAAATCTACGTTTAAATATGGCGGACAATTTGCAAAAATGTCTCGTATTTCATAGATTAATGCTTGATTAGACAAAAATACAGCGATATTTGATGAAAAATAATAAAATATTGTTCGCAGTAATAAATATATGCACGTTTCTGAACGCAAAAGGGTCATACGATTGACGTTTTGTATTATTCACACTTCAACTCGTGTATCTAATAATAAATATATAATTCTTTGTAAAAAGTGCGCTTTTAAGTTAAAACCGAGTGCCAAGTGACTTCAGGTTGAAATAGACCAGACTTCTGTTATAACAGACATACCAGAACTATGCCAGAACCTACAGTAATTGTCATGAAAGCCGACAGCCGTAGAGCGAGCGAAACCTGCAGAACAATCATGATAATCATTTTAAAAACCACTCTGTTTTTGTCAATGAAGACCAAACCTTTGGAAATAACGAATGACTGACTACAAGACTTGAATACTGCAAGTTCTTTAAGGTAGAAAGCAAAAGGGAGCGTAAACCTCTGACGCGGTGGAGTGAACAGGTCAAGAAGAAACACGTGTTTTATGTTATGACACGGTAGAAAGCCTCGATGGGAGCAAGTCATACGATTCAAAAGGTGCCAGATAACCAGATTATAATTTCATGCCATAGCAGCAGTGCTATTATATATATCACCAAACATTTATCGCCAATACCACCGAAATCGAGCCTCGACAATGTTCTACTCAACTAAACAATGTTCAGAACTACAAGTAAATAAAGCGTGATATGGAATATACAATCAAGTAAATTAGAGTGTCAAGTGTTGTGGAACAAAAATAGTTCAACAATGGTTTGGTATCCACAAATTCAAATGTCTATGAAAATTTATTATACTGATTCATTTAAATCTTGTTTTTTTATTTGATTTTATATAGGCCTTAAATCAAGCACAGTAGGTCTCTGTTTAACGACAACTCGCAATAACATGAAAAAAATTCCGGTTCCTTGAGTGCCGCTATATAGTTTACACTGTATTTCAGTTTCATTTGTGAAATAAATTCACAGCACAGATTTTACAGATCTGAAGAGACAATAACCCCATATAAATAAATAATTATCTACTGAAAATTTGGTAATAGCATGGTTTAGCTAATTTGACTTCATGTGAGTTGCTCTTCTGAGGCAAATTATTGTTTTACTTGGAATTTTCTGGCATTAATTATAGCCCTTTAAGCCAAATCCCATAGAACAAAACTAGTGATAGGTACAAAGCTATGCTGGCACCATCTGACAAACCTTTGATAGATGCCTTCCTCCATTCCCCATTAGTATTTTTTATATCGGACATTATTATGAACATGCTTTTTTTCATTCAAATTGTACACAAAATACATGCATTTGCATTTTGTATCTGTTTCATGATGGGCTAAAAAGGAAGCAAAGACCTGGCCTTGGGCTTTGGCTAAAAATATTAGATCCTATGAGAGTTTATGTACTGTACTCTAACATAAGTAGGTACCTAAAAACTCATTAGTATTTAATAAATAATATAGGTCTCTTTTTATCAATGTCATATATCTCTACTAATCAGGATAGGTACCTATTTACAAATAAAACATAATAGTACAGTCAGTACATACATGGCTGTTTGTATGACTTGTAACATGTATTTTACAAAGATACAAGTGATAATAAAACATTTTTGAAATTTACTCTTATGACTTTGGGACAATCTCACCTAGCCAAACTAAGCAACTACAGCAATTTATACTATCTATTTATATTGATAAGTAATGTTTCATAAAACATTACTTGACCATAGTCACTTTGACCTGTATCATATTGTTGAGAACCATCTGTGGTTCAGTATATGAAGTTTTTTCTCCGGTCAACAAGCTGGGTCACCTTGGCCACGGGTTGGGTTTATACTATCTTAGATTGATCTGGCCTAAAATACTTCAATAGTTTCAAGTTTAGTAAGTATGAGACTGCATAACAATGCAGTCTGCAGTTGACTTTAATAATCAATATGAACATTGCCTGTAACAACAGGCAATGTTCATATTGATTATTAATGTCAACTGCTAGAAAAATTAACTTATATAGATGTCATATACAAAGAAAAAAGTGACCTAGGCCTCCCGTGCTGAAGATGCTGGTTCGATCCCAGCCCTGGGCACCGGAGGCGTAGGTCACTTTTTCCTTTTATGACATCTATATAAGTTTATAATTTATATAGTAGTGTGTCTACTTAAAAATAAACAAATCAAAATATTTATTAAAATAATTTGATTTGTTCTTCAGTTGCTAGAAAAATGGTGAAAATAATCATTGCATGTCATTGTCTTGCCCCTATCTACAAAGGAAACCTATGCCAGAGTTTGAATAATATATAAACAAAGTAGGGTAACTAAATATATTATGTATTTTATTGACAAAATTGAAATAAGTATTGATCATGTTAAAAAAATATTCTTTATTTTTACTTTGAGATTCTACAAATTTCTTGAAACCACTGCACTTTCACTTTAAAAGTTCCTTGAGTTGAGCACTGAGTTGCATAAGCCTTGATTTCATCTTATCTTCAAAACCAAAGGTAAATTCAAACCTGAAATAAAAAACATTGTGTATTATGAATGTAACATAATTATGTGCTATAAGGTACTTCACAAAGATGCTTTAGAACACTCTTTCAATAAGTAGGTACATATATAATAAGTTCAATATTTTGGTCGTTGGTTACAATGCTAGCCATAATTAACCAGGTTGGAGGTATTCAGCGCCCTATATTTACGAATTTTCGAAAGGAGAGTTCTCAAAACTAGTGGTGCCTTTGTTTTACGACTGGGCACCTTCTCGCCATTTGGTGCTTCCATCAACCGCTTTACTTGCTTAGGGTTCTGTAAGTAATAATAAAGTAGAAGGATAATTTACTCACTATAATATAAAATATAATACACCAGCCGACTACTCTGGCTTTCTCTTTAAACACCACTCGCAACACAAGTTGCATTATCCTTTGAAAAAGTTTGCTCGTAGGGCGCTATGGATAGCCCACTTTTTGACTGAGTAATAAACATGTTCAGGAATGGCTAAAATTGTTGAATATTCTTGATTTTCAAGCTGCAGGGTGCAAAGTTTAGTTCGCGCTCTTTTCTTTCCTTTAGATTTTTTCTTCGTGTGACGAATTGACGATTTTGACAAGTTTAGTTTGGCACTTATGGTTGGGTTGCCATATGAAAATAATATTCTACCATGAAAATGTTGTTAGAAATGCGTTTATACAGTGGCATCCCTCGTAACTCTTACATTCTGTTATTTTGCACTTGGTGCAACCCATTCATGTTAGCAATCGTTAAGTACCTCCGATTAGCGTAACATTTGGCTTACTTTAACAGGCGGTTTGGTGCAACCCACCCTTAGTCTTTGAGCATTAAATACTGCGACGAATTTTACGAAGCAAATTTTGCTTTGTACGTACTCGTAAAATTCACGTCGTATTTGAAATCCACATCACAGAGGCGCAGATTTGGGTGGATCAGGTAGTCTTATTGTCACCTAGTCCCGTTAGCCCGTGGACAGTGGGATCTCAGTTTGTTAGTTAGAAGAAGTGTATCCAATATTACGTTCTAACATACTTGATAGCCCGGCGTGGTATTATGTATTATTATGACAAGGGCTTCAAACTACCACAAAAAGCGTGTTTGGTGAATGAAATTAAGAGTCGAGATATCGATCAACTTTGCGATACTATTTTACAATAACTAATAAGACTACTATTACTTTGTATACATATTTTGAAAGATAGTTCCTTTTTAAACTGTATAAGTGGAAGACTTTTTTGGTTTTATGTTACATTTATAAATAATTTACTTAAATCTAACAGCTGTTTAGCGATTTTTGCTTGGAGAGGTGAAAATAGTAAGAATCCTATTGATTAAAATAATGTTAAACTAGTATGTAATAGTACATTACTGCAGAGACCAGTAAGTAAGCTTTCCTGGCTGAGTATTTAGTAGCCGTCCGAGTCGAAGACGAGGACGGCTACAATACGAAGCCAGGTAAGCTGATTACGGTCGAAGCATGTATAGTGCTTTTCTCAAACATGTAAGGAAATAAAGTTACTTGTTTAGTGCTTCAGTTACTGGCTGAGTGATTTAATGTTGTATGAAAATCCTTTACGTACGTCGCGCTGAACCTGCCTTGGAATAGAGTCCCTACTGGTCTGTAATTACTAACGTAACAGGAACATTTCCGAGCATGTTTGAGAAAAATACATAAATACATTGGAAAATAAGTCGTTTAAGGAATGAGTGGAACAGTTTTTTTCAATTTCATACATATTTTTTAAGCAAGAGTATGTTTACCTAGTTAGAACGATTTTAGGAAAAATTGGCTAAGTTTAGGTGGTAATTTATGGGAATGTAATAAAGTATTTCATAAAAATTAATATGTTGAAATAAACTTGGCTTCATGCTCTAATCAGATAATATAAAACATATTGGAGGGCACAAAAAAAAAATCAAGCGACAAGATTGCACGAATCAACGACCTCACTAAACGAGCTCTGCAAGAATTGAGTTTTCGGGTGTTAAATAATAAAAAATGTGTACCAAAAGTATTTTTTTGCAATTACAAATCATGTGCGTTATTTCATTATTAGCCATTTTCGTTTTCAAATCGGTACCGGACTCTTAAATGCGAAAAATACTAGGGTCTAAAGAGTTTATTTTTCTTTCAATACGAGTATATTGTCTCCAATCGGCTAGTTAAACCATAATCAGATTTTCTGACCGAATTAGTGACACAAGAAGTTGACTCATTTCCACACGTCTCTTTTCTTTGTCCCCAGGTCATTTCCTCTACACCGTGGTAGCCAAGCTGGTCATCCTCAAGATAGTGTATGGATTCATCCTCTTCGCTCTTCTCTTCAAAGCTTGGCACTTCGTCCTTTGGTTCATTCATTTCCTTAAGGAAAAGAAGCGAGAATCCCACGTCGAAATTGAACACGACTATGGACATGATTTTGACTATGGGCATCATGGTTTTGGACACCATGGATATGATCATGACTTTAAACAAGATTTCGAGCCTTATAAGGGTTATATAAGTAGTTCTTATGGTAAAGATGAATACTATCCGCAAAAGAAGAAGGGATTATATGATTCTGATGGGTCTTACTCCGTTAAAGGATCTAGTTAACCACAGTTAAAGAACTATAGTGTAAAGAAAAAACCGTCAGAAATCTGATAACCCAGATAACCCAGATGGTTGTATTACACTAAATCGAACCTTACTGAGCAAGATCTTACGAGTAATCGTGATTTTTTAAGGACTGGTAATAGGAGACTAAGAACACGGGCCAAACGAGAACATTAAAGTAAGGTGCATGGCTCACACGCGTTACAACTTTGACTTATGGTCATATTGGTAACATTGTCTAATAATGTCATTATTCCACTTAGTAAAAACCATGAGTTTATATAAAGTGGATCTAATTCTACGGTCACAAAGTGAGGCCGAAAGGGAAAATTATCTAGGGGACTGTGTCTCGTTTTGACTAAGGAAGTAACGACGTCATCTCATCAGACAATCAAAATGTCAATATGTGTCAAATGTGACAATTTTGTAACGAGTGCGAGTAGGACACTGCCCCCTACTATTATGGTCTCTATCGGTCCGTTTTTACTACTGTTTACTAGTCTCCTATAAACGACTGTTTGGCTAGGTAATAAGGTTCAACTGTGATTATTTATTATAGGGAAAAAGTATTAGAATCAGATGCACTTCATATAAATCCATGCAATAAATATGCGCATGGACAAAAGAATGATTTTTTGAATTTGTATTATATTCGTAAGTGTCTATAAAATAAAGGTACCATTTTAAATAATATTTATCTACACACTATCTACACTCTCATATTTATCTATACTGTAAGTACTCTAAAATGCGTTCAAAAACCGTAGACAATGACAAGCATTACAATAAACGATTTAACTATGATAAGTTTCTTATCTGCGGCAGTAACGTAATTTTAACTATGCATGCTCAAATATTGTTAAGCAATGAGTTTCAAATTTGGAACATCGAATTTGATAACATAATGTTACCGCCATGGCCAACTCGATTGGTCCCGCGCGAGCGCCGGCACAATCGAGTAGGCCATGACGGTACAATGGCGGTCATTCTATGGTTTCCGAACACTTAATTTAATATATATAATATGAGTGTAGATAAAGCAGTGTATGCAACTGTACGTAATTAGGCCTTAAAACACTCGTGTGATCTTATTACCACACTCATGTTTTAAGGACCCTTATTACGTAACAGTTACATAAACTACTATTTTTAAATGATTAACTATTAATATAGTTATTTAACTAGGATGTTCATTTTGTACGGTTGCTTATAGTATATACCTATACGTAGTTAATAGATTTATTGTACTTTAAATTAAATAGATTAATTATAAACACCAATCATTTTAATTTATAAAAGCTTGAAATCACAGATGTGAACTATATCCCCAAATCATTCCGAAAATTCATACTTACCCTTTATTTGAGCTTACACAGATACACAAACATACACACAAACACGCGCAATAACCTTTATTCCCACTTTTTTTATTACATTTGCTAGTGTTAAAGAAAATTGGGATAAAAATTTCCCTTTACAAACGCCTACGTGAAACGCCACTCCTTGTGAGCCAGTGTGATGAACAGTATGGTCTAAGAGCTGGCCACATCAGATATGACACAATAATGAGAGCAATAAAACCTGTTTAGTTAGACTGCTTTACCATCCTTATTGCTAGATCCGGGCATCTGGCAGCTTTTAATGGGTGGAGGTCAGAGTAACAGGCCAACAAAGTTTTTAAGTTGGACAAAAGTAATACCAAAATAGGTAAAACCTGCCAAAGTTGTGTTATTTATAGAGTACATGGCCTATATTTTAACACTAGATTAAAAACCATGATCTATTATTGCGGATACAAAAACAGTAGGCGACTAACTAAAAATTGCATTATACATCATTTGGCACTACTTTCCCCCAAAATAAACTTCTGGCTATGATATAATCTAATTAATTACATAATTTCCCATAATATGGCATAAAACCCAGAACTCTAGGATTTGTTTTCTTCAAGTTATTTGCATTCTTTAACCTCCACCACTTTATAGCTGCCAGATGTCCGGATCTAGAAATAAGCATAGTATAGCAAACTAACTAGAGGGGTTTCGTTGCTCTCATTATTGTGTCATACTCATATCTGACGTGGCCAGCTCTCCGTCTAGTACATTTTACATCATATATCGTACCTAACTATAGAATCAAGTAGCAGTAAGTACCTTTAGGCCAGGACTCGTTAAAAATAATATCCCAAGAAACGTCTGATTTTTTGATAATAGCGAATTTCTTGATAACTGAGGATGACAGAGGGTGAGGGTCGATTCAAAAGATACCGATACCTACTAGGTGACGAAAAAGCTCGAATAACGAACATTTGTAAGGGCCTGTACGTAATCTGGGCTATTTGGAACTAAAGAAAAGACCTAAGAAAATATATAAATATAACGAAAATGAAATGTTACACATATGGGTATCTCAACAAACTATAGCTTGTAACATGGGTATTGCGGCCGATATAGTTTCTATTAAAAGTTCATACTTAAGGGGCTGACAACACCCGATGACCTTCAAATTGACTTTACTCAAACCGTTTTTTAGCTATAACTACTTGCTTTGAGAAACTAAAAAAAATATATGTTATTATTCGTTATATTTGGAAGAACTTCGTTAATTCCGATACACATTTCGGACCCGGGGTATGTCCTTAAACTACGTCCGGACTTGGGTATGTCCTTAAACTACGCCAACAAGAGAGGTATGGGCACTGCGAATGGCATCTCGCTAAGTGTGGTGGCTCGTTCAGCGAATGTCATCTCGCTCAAATCTGGAGCCGAGCCCGACTGGGGAAGGACCTCCACCTTACAGAAAACCACAGCCAAATAGCACTAGACCCTACTCATAGTGTTGTGTTCCTGCTGGTGAGTAAGGTTGCCAAAGAGCTCAATGAGGATCCAGTGTGTTGACGATGAGGGACCCACTTGTTTCTTTAGCTGTCAACACAGTGAATCCTCCTTTTGTAAAGGGTCGGCAACGCGCATGTGACTCCTCTGGAGTTGCAGGCGTCCATAGGTTACGGTAGCTGCTTACCATCAGGCGGGCCGTATGCTTGTTTGCCACCGTCGTAGTATAAAAAAAAACACGATTGGACGAAATCGGCTCGATAGAAAATAATTCCAAAGTTAGATCTTAAAATTTGCTTTAAACAGTTGTATGTCTTTAGTTTCTTGACTTATACGTCTGTTACTAAGAACAAAATTCCATCGCACTAATTCTAAAAACTTCGTTGTTTTATATTTCTCAATTAATGCGTAGTTTTTTTTAATTCATCATTTTGCTAAATTTGCAATGAGCTCCCATATTAATCGTACCACAGTGTTTCTCTTTCACTCGCGCTGCAAAAGATAGGGAGGGAATTTAGCTGTTGTCAGCCCCTTAACATTGTCCGAGACCAATACTAGTACAAAATTATCCTTAACTGCCCAAATAACTATTAGAATTTTTTTTTTAAAGCAGGATCCGAAAGTTCCTTAAAATGCTTAATAGGTGACAACTCATATAGGCAGAACGGCAAATTACAGACAGCACGTAAAAGTGGCAAAGAAAAAGGCATAACACGAGTCCTTTCTCCAAAGAGAACTGAACGAAAGCTGACTGAATTTTTCTGTATTTTATAAGTTCAGTTAGTCATACTATATACATCTGACTGAACTCCGAAGAATTAAACACCCATCCCAAAAGAATCCCCCAAATTGCACACAACCGAAGGTCCTATTATCTCCATTAAAGGCAGACACGGGCATTAAATCTAGATTTAGACAGGCGTGGGTCCCACTGGACCCCTCGCTTGATAGATAGATTGCCTCCTAATGGGCCGGTTATTTGCAACTGTATCGATACACGTGGCCGCTTAGATGTGGGTTTTATTGTTTCGAGATTGGTTTCATTGATTTCGTGAAATGTCACTACGAATTTTACATATAGCTTTATAGGTTAGCAATGGAGGTCCAGGGCCCTGAGACACTATAATAGTGTATTTTAAGTATGTTACCTAAGTAATACATATATTATGTAACTGAGGCGCCTTCGGTGAATGATAATTCTGTCACCTATCTAGTTATATGTGATTTATTGAATCGGTGTTAACATGGCGTTAATTTGTAGAAGTCCATATTAATGTTGACAATATTATTGCTTTGCTGTTCCGCGGTTCAGTCGCCATCAGATATATCGGAACGGCCAAGGTGCTTACAAATATCTGAACAACGCCTCTATTGTCAAGGCGATAAAGTGCATGTTCAGATATTTTTTACTACCTTGGCCGCTTTGATATATTTGATGGCGACTGTACATGGTAGTCGATTAGTGCCAATGTCAACATGGTGCCAACACGTTATACCTATTAGCGTATTTTTTTCATGCATTAATTTTCCCATAGATGTCATCTGTAGTATCGCCTGAGCATGCTTTGTAAAGGAGGTGAAACACGTAACGAGTTTTGGTATGGTGGTGGTTTGTTGTATTTAGTTTTGCCGTGGAAGAGTGGGAACACTAATGCATGTCAAAAATACACACGAAAGGGTACATTTCATCGGAAAAATGACCATGTCAAGTGGCTTTGTCTATAGCAAGGGTCTTCAACCTTTTTGAAAGCAAGGTCCAATTTTTTTTTTTTACTCAGCGGGCCGCAATACCCGTGAAACATAATATTTTTCCCTATTACTGTTGCTTTTCTCACAACTTCTCAATAAGACACGATGAAAAGTAGCCAATATCACCCAACTTCACCATACAACGCATTTATTATAGGTACATACTTACCTATGGGTCTGGATTATTAAATTAAAACAAGTGTATACGCTTAAAAATCGTTTATTTATTTTTATTAAGTGTGAATTTTCTACATACATATTTTTTTATTAATGAGAACTCTGACACTGCTTATTTTTAACTAATTTATCGATATCGGGCCTAATATTGGCAGTTGCGATCCTCAAACTGTTCTCAAGATGTACATCGGTAATTCTGGTCCTGGTTTTGGATTTAACGTGCTTCATTCGCGAAAATAACTGCTCACATATGTATGTCGCACCAAATAGAGATGACATTTTCAGTGCATGATCCCTGATTTTCGGGAAATATGCAATGGAGACGTATTTTGAATAGAAATCAAGCAGATCAACATTATTAAACTTATCTTTTAAATTTGAGTTGCACTGTAGTTCTATTAATTCCATCTGAAAATCTTCAGGAACATCTTCAATTGAAACACTGAATGGGCGAGCAAATAAATTTAGGTACTTTTCGTCTCTCCGAAAATCAATAAAACGGGAATGAAATTGGGTTTTCAGGTCTTCCAGCGCCGTTATATATTTAGCCATGTTTATGTTGGTGTGATATAGTGAAAAATTTGGAAAATGAGTGGTTATATTTGCTTTTAACTGATTTGTCCATAGATTCAGTTTTATTTCAAACGCTTTTAAGAAATCGAATAATTCGTGAACCAAATTATTTTTTCCTTGTAGTTTCTGATTCAAGTCATTGAGATGTGATGTTACATCAGTAAGAAAACCCAAATCAGCCAACCATTCTTCATCAGTGAAATGCGGATCAACTTTATCTTTACTTTGCATGAAATCTGCAATTTCTTGTCGCAAATCAAACACTCGTTTTAACATTCTGCCTCGGCTCAGCCAACGTACCTCACAGAAATAAATTACGTCGCCGTACTCAGCATTTGTCTCCTTCAAGAATTCTTGAAATTGCCTATGATTCAAACCTCGAGATTTGATGAAGTTGACAGTTTTTACAACAACATTCATGACATCTTTAATATTAACAGACTTTGCACATACATTTTCTTGGTGAATGATGCAATGGTACTGTATGAAGGAGGCATCAGGATTATTTTTCTTAACTAAAGCAACAAGTCCTTCATTTTTGCCGACCATAGCCGGAGCGCCGTCCGTAGTGATACCGGCCATATTTTGTAATTTAAGGTTATATTTATTTGTAACCGTATTAAATGATTCAAACAAATCACAGCCTTTTGTGCTACCTTTCATTGGAACTAAAGCAGCCATTTCTTCAGTTACAGCAAAATTACAGTCAATGCCCCGAACAAATACCGCCAACTGCGCGGTGTCAGTTAGATCTGTGCTTTCGTCGAGCGCAACAGAGTAATACACAAATTTTGAAGCACGTTCCGTTAACAATCTTTCGATATCACCTGCCAAGTCTTCTATTCTCCGTGCGACAGTAACACCAGACAGACTTAATTTGGACAAAAGTTGTTTCTGCGAAGGGCATAACACTTCTGCTGCATCTTCCATACATTCTTTTACGAATTCACCATCAGTAAACGGCTTTGATTTACGTGCAATTTTCTCAGAAATAATATAACTTACTTTTACAACTGCTTCACTGTCTTCATTATGTTGGTGAAATGAATGCTGCTGTCGTTCAAGCTGTTTTCTCAAAGACTCCACCTTATCAACACGTAATTGGCCCTGAAGATGTGCAAACTTGCTGGAATGTTTAGAATCGTAATGCCGTTTCAAATTATATTCTTTGCTCACCGAAACTGATTCATTGCATACAAGGCAAATCGGTTTTTCCCCAACACAAATAAAGAAATACAAATTCGTCCATTTTTCCTGAAATGCACGGTGCTCATCGGTAACTTTGCGTTTTCGATTTGTACTAGTTGCCATTACACACGTATTTCGTTCACCGGTCAGTAACGTACTGATATGTATGACGCGTCAGCGGTCGGTCGCTGCGGGCGGCGTCTCGCCCCTCCCGCCGCCGCGTCACCCGCTACGACAGCTCCCGCTGCGCACCCGCGTGCCTCCCACTCCCGCGACTTTCATATGGGATGCGATTCACACGCAGATGTGCGAGTGAGACCACAATATGTGCGTCCATACCATAAACGCGTAAAGCAGTAAACTTTATGCGAATTGTAATAATTATGGATGGATGGAATGTCACTCGTTAATATAAAATAACTTATTATATTTGGTAATTTAGCTTTACAAAGGTCATGTTAAATTAATTGACCAAGTTCTCGAAGGGCCGCAGAAGAAGCCTTTGCGGGCCGCGTGTTGAAGACCCTTGGTCTATAGAACCCGACAATGCTACGTTTTCACGGCAACGGCTACGTCAAGTACCGCACTGTCTGTCATTCACACTAAGGTTATTTGTATGGTTTGCTAAGCGCGACGAGCTAAAGGCCAGACCAACTATGGCCATAAATTACTGCTGGGGTACTGTCTTGCAGCGACTGTGGCCGCACATTTGCTGCAAAAATTGGCTATATAAGAAGAGCGCTCCAGCGTCGCTCTCAGCGGTAGAACTCAATCGCTGTAGCCGAAAATGGCTAGGAGGGGAGATGATTTGTATGGAAAATTTCATGCGAAATTAACTCGTTTCTTTTACCCCGAATTGTACGCAAAGCATCAAGACATTAGCAAATGAAAGTCAGCGTCAAACCGACATCTTTATAGAATTTCCAAGTTTGGTACTATTATTTAGATTAACCCAAGTTTCTACATTTGAGCGCGAAGTGACGAAGTTTCCCGAATATCGTTATAAGTTGAGGATCGAAGCTAAAGTTCCGCCGGTTTAGTGAGAGGTGATACGTCACTTAAGTTTAGTACGCGATTGAATTACAGGGACCCATTGTCACCCGTAAACATTAAGCTCCGATATTAAATTAATAAAGGTCAGAATTTGGCTAATGCTTATAGATTAGTCACAACGCCGAAAGTGCCTATTGGCGAAAGGTCACGAGCATCGTAGCAAACCTTGAATTCTCTAAGTAGCAATCAGTAGTTTTTTAGGGTTCCGTAGCCAAAATGGCAAAAACGGAACCCTTATCGTTTCGTCATGTTCGTCTGTCCGTCCGTCCTTCCGTTCGTATGTCACAGCCATTTTACTCGGAAACTATAAGACGTATCTAAATCAAATTTAGACACATGGTGTATTTTGTATGCCGCTATTTAGTTAAATTGAAGAAAAAATATTTAAGGGGGGGGGGGGGGGGGGGGGCACTCCATACATGTAACTAAATTTCAAAAATTTTTTTTTTACAAAATATCATCTATCGATAGGTCATTAAAATTAAAATCGAGGTTTCTTTGAACATTTTGTGATTAAGTGAACATTTTCAGAAAAAATCGCTTCGAAAGTGAGAAAAATTGTGTATTGTAAGTCCAAACAATATGAAAAAAATTGAGAAGTAGTTATTTTGAACATTATCGGTTCAGCCATTTTTGTGTCATCTCAAATAACTACTTCCATAGGCATCAGATACGACCTTATGGTATTAGTTTGGTTCTTATTCCATTGAAGGTACGGAACCCTCCATTATGCATGGTCCGAAACGCACTTGGCCGGTTTTTTTTAAATTAAATAAAATGGTTTTCTCCCTTTGTAAAACAGAAGTTACTAATGGGGAAGGCAACTGTCACATGACCTTTCCAACGGTCCTAGGAATCAGCTTAATTTGTATAGTGGGAAGTAGTTTTAATTTATTTTAGCATTCGACCAACAATGTAAAGGAGGGTACAGTTTCAAACAAGATTTACTGAAAACATCGCTTAGTTTCATACCGTAATAAGACTGTCAAAGAAAGTACCGCCCAGTCGTTCTTGCGGTACTATTATGGGGTCATTTTATTGGGCTGATTGTGTATCCCTAGTATTATTTGATCGGTGTTTTAGCGAATATAAGTGACTGTTTCGTCTTGAATTGGACCCATAGGGAAAATCGCCGGTTTCAGAAATAGTCTAAAATGAAAAATGCTGTAGAAAAACACTATAGCGAAGATTGTTTCCCAAGAAAATATTTCTGACAGTATACAGTTTCCGTACATTCTTAACGACCATTCGTCTGTTGTCTCTCGTCGTATGGAATCTGGAACAGCGCCCTCTACAATAAGTTTTCACCGGCTTTCCCCATTGCTGCGCAAGAGGCACATTTGCCAAATGTCGTTTCTCAAAAACTTGTATATTTTGAAACAAGCGGAAGCAACCTTTCTAATGAGGCTTCATTTATTTATTAGGATTTTTGTCTACTTTTTGACCCCCTCTCTACCAGAATAAAAAAGTTTCTTTGGTAAGAAGTAAGACATGGTCAACACACCTAAATCGTCTTACGTAATATATGAATGGCGCCTAACAGGTGTCAAGAATACACTTATTGGTGGCCTTTTAAAAACGGGCCCCTGGACGCATCATGTAAAAGCGGGATATTATCGAATACGTATTTTTGTTATTTTACTTAACGTTTCGAACGTGGCGTTAATATTATTTATCTACACTCATATTGTAAGTCCTCTAAAATGCGTTCAAAAACCGTAGGCAATGACCAGCATTACAACACACGATTTCACTATGATAAGTGGCAGTAATGTAATTTTAACTTTACATGCTCAAATATTGTTAAGTTATGAGTTTCAAATTTGGAACAGCTGTCAAAACCAACACAATTTCAATGGGTTTCTATTCTAGTATCCATAGATTTTAAAATTTTGTCGATACGAAACGTCAGTACGATATATTTTTTGACATAAACCGCACGCCATTTTGATCTCGGATGACATGAGAATAAGGACTTCGTTCGTTGGCTAATATTAAAAAGAAACTCGCGACAGAAGTTTGTACGGCCGCCATTTCTGTTATCAACTGGTCAGTTATTGTTTGTCGAAACATTTTTAATTGCGAAAATGTAAATGTTTACTATTAACTATATTATAATAAATAAATATACTTTCCTTATCAGTTCTAATTTAATTATTTTTATTAAGCTTACACCTGTGGGTATGTTTCAGCACTTGTATCTATCTACCTAGTAATGCAGGTCAATTGCCTTCGGCTTCTGAACCCATCTTTGAGTACTTGCAATATGTGTGTAGATAAAGTAATGTATGCAACTGTACATAATTAGGCCTTAAAACACTCGTGTGATCCTATAATGAAACTCGCTGCGCTCGTTTTATTAAACCCCACTCGTGTTTTAAGGCCCCTCATTATGTATCAGTTGCATAAACTACTATTATCTACACTCACATTGTAAGTCCTCGAAAATGTGTTCAAAAACGGTTACGCAATGGCCAGCATTACAACAACCGATGTTATTATGATAAGTTTTTATCTGTAGCAGTAACGTAATTTTAACATTACATGCTCAAATATTGTTAAGTTATGAGTTTGAAATTTGGAACATCGATTTTGGTAACGTAATAAAAATCCAGTCCCCTGACCGCGGTTGCCCTCCTTCCCGACCGCCGGCACAATCCAGTTGGCCATGGCGGTGCAACGGCGGTCATTTTAATTGTTTCCGAACACGTGATTTAGGATTTATAACATGTGTGTAGATATAGCAGTGTATGCAACTGTACGTAATTAGGCCTTAAAACACTCGTATTTTCAGGACCCTTATTACGTTACAATTACATAAACTACTATTTGGAGGCATTTTCTGTCACATTTTCTATCAGTTATTTTTGAACATAAACCAAAGTTTACTTTGAGCATTTCGAAGCGGATAAACTGCAAAATCCAGTAAGATCCTGTAACTATGTTAGTCCTGTCGGTTCGTCGGAAACTAGACGGTAACTTGATTAGATGCTTCTGGCGATAGCGGTGCTGATGAAATAGTGTCAGGTAAGAGCCTTATCCCTTAAGGTTATAGTCCAATTGTGACTGCATCAGTAGTGCGGCCAGGCGCGGCGCGCTAGTTATCTAGTCACGCCGCCGCTGCAAGCAGGTACAGTCAACCAATTTGATTCCTAGGCCACTCTAGAACCTTGTCACAATAGCTAGTTTGGTAGCGAATAGGTTACGTTTATACGTATCCACGGGCAACTGTCTTTACGACAAGGTTCTACAGTGGCCTAGGAATCAAATTGGTTGACCGTATATACCGATGCGTTAAGCCCCATATAATTACACATTGATTAGTGTTTAGTGCGAGTTCTCATATGTGTTACTAAACACAAGTAGATAACAAGTAGGAAACTGAAAACAACACTAATTAATGTATAAATTGGCCTTTAATTATAAATCAGTCCGAAATATACAAACTTATAAATAAAATGCATTACATGGTGAGTATAGGCACATTAAGCATAACTAAACGGAGTTTATTATACAATGAACCTTCTGGGCATATTAATATTAAGTACATAATTATTATGTGATGTAGCGTAAGGCCGGATTTACACTTATGAGTTTTGGTTTGTAAGTTATGCTTACGTTAGCAAAACTTACAAATGTATATTTGGCCTAAAAATGCCTACAGTAATGCATGCAGTCGGCAGTTGTTATCACAATTGGGATATAACCTTTACTATGAGTTTAGCGTGATCGTCATCGATGGTAATTTAATATGCGTCGATGAAGCTCAACTTCTGGGACAACTTCTAGACTCTGGATTTTAGTACTGTAGCCTACGGACGCTTCTAACTCCATAAGAAAAATTTCACTTTCGCGGAATAAATTTATGTTTTTATGGAAAGGGTAAAAGTAGGTACGTAATTATTAAGAGTCCGGTAAAGCTTTTTTTCGATTTCGCTCAACTTCTCGATACTAATTTATAGTAACTAATAAGACTATTATTAGGTTGTACGCATATTTTGAAAGATAGTTCCTTTTAAGCTGTATATAAGTGGAAGACTTTTTTTGGTTTTATGTTACATTTATAAATAATTTACCTAAATCTAACAGCTGTTTCGCGATTTTTGCTTTGAAAGGTGAAAACAGTAAGATTTTTATTGATTAAAATGATGTTAAACTATTATGTGAAATATATAAATACATTGGAAAATTAGTCGTTCAAGGAATAAGTAGAACAGTTTTTTTTATTTTTAAACACATTTTTTAAGCAAGAGTATGTTTACCTAGAACGATTTTAGGAAAAAATGCTGAAGTTTAGGTGGTATTTAAGTGAATGTATTAAAGTATTTCATAAAAATTTCAATGTATAAGTAAACTTGGCTTCATGCTTTAATCAGATAATATAAAACATATTGGAGGGCAAAACAAATAATAATAATAAACCAAGCGACAAGATTGCACGAATCAAAGTCCTCACTAAATGAGCTCTGCGAGAATTGAGTTTTCTGGTAATTATAATAAGTATTTTTTTTTGCAATAACAAGACTTTAAAATATCTTATCAAATACAATTCATGTGCGTTATTTCATTATTAGCGATTTTCGTTTTCAAATCGTTACCGGACTCTTAATGTATATCACGTCATTCATTGTATTAGTGAATTACCCGTTTGTTTATAATTACAAGCGCATTACCCGGGTAAAAGCCAGTCTTCGAAAATGCACTTGTGACCTCCTCGTCTCATTTACACTTCCGAGAGAAAGTTTTACACTTGAACGTTTTGGCAGGTTTTTAATTACCACAGCCTCGAATTTCTAAACGTCATAACGTTTTACGATAGTGTTTTTCATTTATGCCTTATTCTTATGACTTTAAAGTACAATTTCGCTTGATAGTAAATTATAAGATGACATGTTAATGTGACATATACCTGACTTCTTTATTCTTTGAGAAGCAGGTACCGTTAAGATGCAAAGAAGTAACAGATTTCAGTTCTGGATCACAAACTGGTATACTTATAGATGTTTTTAGGGTTCCGTAGTCAACTAGCAACCCTTATAGAATCGCCGTGTCCGTCCGTCCGTCTGTCCGCGGTCTAGCTCAGTGACCGTTCGCACTAGAAAGCTGACATTTGGTATCAGTATGTGCATTAATTACGCCGAGAAAGTGATAGAATAAAAACTGTAACAATATTTTTATTGGGTACCTCCATTCCCTCCCGTACATATGAAGTGGGGGGTGTTTTTTTTTTCGCTTCAACCCTATCGTGTTGGGTATCATTGCATAGGTCTTTCAAAAGAATAGAGGTCTTCTAAAATATTTTTTGGATAAAACTGTAAGTTTCGTAAATAATAGCTCTGAAAGTTAAAAAAAGCCCCCCATCTAACTTTTGAAACGTTTTGAAAATTTGAAAAAAATCATGGAAGTGAGGCCTAATTACTTTCAATGAAAACTATATTGAATAAAATCGGTCCAGCCGTTTTTGAGTTATAGTAAAATTATGTAAGCGCCGCCAAATATTCCTTAATAAACGACCTTTTGAATGGATGTATTGTATCAGGCCGGCTACTACGGAACCCTACACTGAGCATGGCACGACATGCTCTTGCCCAGCTTTTTTAAAAATTGTAAGTACATTCAGATTAATCAATATACCTACAATTTATGTACTTCGGATCTATTTCTAAGAAGTGACATTACCTAAAGGCATACTTTAAAACCGCCTAAAACTAATTAATGTGTAAGTAAATATGTACGAGTAGACATGGGTCGTTCACGAGTGACTCGAGTGAGTGATTTAAATGAACTATATCTTTTGATTCAACTCACTCAATGAACATTTAACTCGCTCAGTAACTCATATCTCAGTGTTTACGATATTACTTGCTTGCTCTTTCCCACTCATGATCTAGACACGCGGCAACGTGTCAAGCTAAGTTCAAGCAAAGGAGCTGGCTAGCCAGCGCCGAGTGTATATTACACGAACCACTTGGTGCCACTTTTGACCCTTCTATAACTCAAAACCTCTTTAACGTAAACACATAAAACTACGTGTGTTTAATTATATCCATAAGGACATCTAGAAGCCCGAATTTCATGAAGCTAGCTCAATCGGTTATAAAGATATGAAGGTCAAAAAGTCGTAAATTTTAGAACTGACTGACTGACTGACATATAGTACCTAAATCTAACCTACTTCCAGATGACCTAGAAGGATGAAATTTGGAATCCAGCTCGGTAATTGTGTGTAAGCGTAGGGAAAAATCTAAAAATAAAAAAAAGTTAAAAAATAGGGGGGGTCCGACAACATTTTTTTTAAAATTGTATCGTTGGAACCGTTATAAGCAGATATTTGAAACTATCCCAATATACGTATAATTAAATTTGCTATATAACAGAAATATAAAATAAAGTTAAGTCAAAAAATAAGTGGTGTCCCCATACAAAAAAGTTTTATCAGAATTAAATAATATATATATATGTTGAATAACTTTATAAAATGACTGATGTAATGAAAACTGGCCAAGTCAAATCTAACCTACTTTAAGATCTCACATTTTTAAATAACAGCAATTGTTATAGGTATCCAATAAAGCAAAGAAATAGAGTTTAATACTTGTTCATAATGTTATTTTGTTCCTATAAATACATATTTGGATTTTGCATAGAACTTGGCACTCATTTAGATCTCCATTCTTTTTGCGGCGAAGCCCACAGCCAAGCATATTTTTTGTATTGAACTTGGCTCTGTAACCTTTTTTACATTTATGTTTTTGGTGGGATTCCAATCAGCCGGCCGAGTCAAACGAGTGAGACGATGCGAATACACGAAGAGATCGTTCTACTGAGCAAAATGAGTGATATCTCTGCGAGCGAAAGATATGAATCAATCTTTTCAATTCAGTGAGTTTATGAGTACAATAAATTTCAAAGTTTTGTCCCTACTTCAAATAATATTATTTATTGGATACAGTGACTACAAAGCACTTTAAAAAAAACCTATTTGTTAAACAAAAAAAAAAAAAAAAATTTGTAAAAAAATCGTATGAAAATGTTTTATTCTATCACTGAAACATTAAATAACCGCCTTTGTAAGCTTTGTATTACTTACTTAATAATAATCGAAATCATAAGAGCCTAATAACGCTACATCTAATGGGAAGTAATCTATGAATTTACAGGGCAAAACTTTAACAGACGGTAACGCAACTTTGAAATTAACGTTCAACAATAATTTTGAAAGGAATTTATGCAAGTTCCACGAGGAATCTCCGTTCACTTACAAAGTAAGGCAGGTTTCTGTGACTTGGTCGAAATAACTCTACGTAGTTCCGGAAATACTGTTTAAGTACCTGAATGGAAAGAGTAAATGTTTCAATGGAACAGAATGTATACTTTATGTACAGTTAGCAGCAACAACTATATAGTTGCCGAACGAAATAAGATTACAAAAGTTAAAGTTACTGAACAGCGCCCCAAACAAATCTCGTTGCTGACTGTATTTCGGGTTGTCTTTAACGTTAACTTTAACTTTCTTTAACGTTGACTGCCAAATATGGAGGTACGGGTATTATGGTCTAAGAGCTGGCCACGTCAGATGTGACACAATAATGAGAGCAATGAAACCTGTCTAGTTAGACTGCTTCACCATCCTTATTGCTAGATCCGGGCATCTGGCAGCTTTTAATGGGTGGATGTCAGAGTGACAGACTAACAAAGTTTTTAAGTTGGAAAAAAGTAATACCAAAATAGGTGAAAAATGCCTAAGTTATGTAATTTATAATACAAAGGACAGGGCCTATTTTTTTACATTAGATTTAAAACCATTGCCTATTATCGTGG
This sequence comes from Pammene aurita, assembly GCA_947086415.1. Lineage (NCBI taxonomy): Eukaryota > Metazoa > Arthropoda > Insecta > Lepidoptera > Tortricidae > Pammene > Pammene aurita. The sequence goes on along the minus strand of OX352296.1, from coordinate 33,011,206 downwards.
AAACAAAAACAGTAGGCGATTAACTAAAAATTGCATTTTACATCATTTGGCGCTACTTTCCTCCAACAAAACCTTCTGAATATGATATAACCTAATTAATGACATAATTTCCCATAATATTTCATTAAACCCAGAACTCCAGGATTTGTTTCCTTCAAGTTATTTGCATTCTATGACCTCCACCACTTTACAGCTGCCAGATGTCCGGATCTAGAAATAATCATAGTATAGCAAACTAACTGCATGGGTTTCGTTGCTCTCATTATTGTGTCATATCTGACGTGGCCAGCTCTCCGTCTATTAGCTCTTAACGGGCGCCGTATTTGATTTTAGTTTAGGCGTTAAGGATATATTTTATTTTAAAACATACAAAACTATTATTAAGGTATTAAGTAGTTAAGATATTTTTAATGGATTATCAATTATCTAAAATAAATGTGTATTTAATTTTATTTTATTTTATTTAAGCCTCTTGACAGATTGCGCTTAGATGGCCATGAGATGGCGCTTAGGCACTTGAAACAATGTTTGATTTAAAAATTGTTATTATTCTACCAAAGTAGCCACATTATGTGATCTGTGTCACGGTGCGATTGTAATTTTTTTTTGTACTACGACGGTGGCCAACAAGCATACCTAATGGTAAGCAGATACGTAGCCTATAGACGCCTGCAACTCCAGAGGTGTCACATACGTGTTGCCGACCCTTTCAAAATGGAGGATTCACTGTCGACGACTAAAGGAGCAAGAGGGTCCCTGCCTCGTCGTCAACACACTGGGCTCTACAGCAACACACAAAACCGTACAGTAAAGTGTATTTATAGTGTTATAACATACAGTAAACCCGGCAGCCGTGGGCATGAAACGTAAATGTGAATTTTAAGTTAAGATTTAGGCCACGACATGGCAGGCCAGGCCGTCTAACACCAGAGACTATACATATATAGATCGCCACAGCCTAAGAAATTTTTGAAGCTCCAAGTCTGAACCTTGACACTCCCACAGCCACATAAGAACGTACCTAAATTATTAGTACAACGGTGGAGGGTAAAATAAGTTTTCTGCCAAAAAACTGCTATGTGCTTTGGCAGATAGGTGAAATTGATTAATTGTATCTCTCTTTCTGTCAAAAAAAAAAGAAAAAAAAAAGTCAATCGAATGAGAGCAAACCAAAATACCGTAGTAATATCGTAATAATAGTAACTCTATCAATGACTAGATGGCACTGAGGGGCAGAGAGTACTCTGCCCTACTTTATACGGTAGCTTTGGTTGGTCTCGTTCAGATGGCGCTTCAGACTTGGACTCTCAAAAAATTCTTAGACTGTGGCGATCTATACAGTGTGGAAAGATAAGTCGGGCCCTGGAGGGAAACTACCTTAAAACGTTGAGATAGCTCAATTCACTGAAAGAAAACATTATTTTATTTTTCCTAAAAACTAAAACTGCATTCACAGTTTTTTCTTAATTTTTACTTTTTTCCATACTAATTGTATGAAAAATAAGTTTTTTATTATTTATGGGTTCTCTTGCACCCTAAACTTGGTTGGTATTAAGAAGTTTTTATCCTTGTTGGAAATAGGATCATTGTCATAAAAATTATTTATGACAAACATTACAAAATAAATAGTTTTTTTTTGTAAACTTTACTCTTTTCTAAAAAAATGTAAATGCAGTTATATCCCTTTAAAAAAATTAAAGAATGTTTCCTTTCAGTGAATTGAGCTATCTCAACGTTTTTACGTAGTTTCCCTCCAGGGCCCGACTTATCTTTCCACACTGTATATATGTATAGTCTCTGGAACACACGACGGAGCATGCGAGAACTGCAGGTATTGGCTTGAAGTGTCAATATCAGGTTTAAGTTAGTGATAAAAGCCACAAGGGGCAGATCCTCCAATGCACAATCCCCAAGTATAAGTAGGTTAGGCTAACCGTTACAGTATCAAAAGAACTATTACCAGCAATAGGAGTTCGACAGCCAATTAGTAATTGAAAACGGAGTTGATAACGTCCAACTAGTTGATGCCATTCGATTAGATTCTAAGGAAACAGTTGATTGAACCACTCGTGCAGATGGCGCCTGAGACTTTCTCCAATTCTTAGACTGTGACTGTCTATATATGTATAGTCTCTGGTACATACAAGGTGTAACAAAAATGCTGGTGATTCGTTTAAGGGAGTAATTGGTTATTCAACGTTAATTGGTTATTAAATTGGTAAATTTGACGCGAAACAAAAAATTGTATGGAGGGTTGGACGCCTGGGATGACGTGCCCCATACAAAAATTGTATGGAGGGTTGGCCGCCTGGGATGACGTGCACCATACAAAAATTGTATGGAGGGTTGGCCGCCTGGGATGACGTGCACCATACAAAAATTGTATGGAGGGTTGGCCGCCTGGGATGACGTGCACCATACAAAAAAAAATATGCCTTTAAACGGATCACCAGTATTTATGTTACAACTGAAGAACAAATCAAATTATTTTTAATAAATATTTTCATTTGTTTATTTTAAGTAGACACACTACTATATAAATCATAAACTTATATAGATGTCATATACAAAGGAAAAAGTGACCTAGGCCTCTGGTGCCCAGAAAAATGCTAAAAAGCTTTTGTTGGCTAAAATGCGCCTGAGCATTTACAAAGATTGCATATACACGGGAAAATTCGACCGGTGCTGCTGTGGCCAAGTGGTAAAGGCGTCTGCCGCGAATGCAGAAGACGCTGGTTCGATCCCAGTCTTGGGCACCAGAGTCCTAGGTCACTTTTTCCTTTGTATATGACATCTATATAGGTTTATGATTTATGTTACATCCTATACAGGATACTCACGGTAATAAAAATAGTGCCCAATCTGTTCCTTTAATCTTAACTAACAATGTACAGCACAATAGTATTTTAGTGTCTGTTAAGAAACGATACTAGCAGTAATAGAGATCGTAAACCAAAGCGAACAAGTGTGCTGCCTCATCACGCAAAAAAACTATAACTACCTTCAAGAGCCAGTTGGAATTTCAAACTTATTGCAAAGGAATACGATAGAAAATTGAATAAGCTCGTCATCGACTCTTACAGTCTAGTAGTGGGACAGTGTCTCCTAACGCATTAGCTATAAAACGAGCGCACAATGTAGTTTTACTGTGAATGTTTAAAGTACTACTTACCGTTTTCGGAGATTAATGTATAGAAGAAATTCACTTTGTTGCTTTTTATCTTATTGTTGGCTATGGCTGTTAGCCATAGGGCTACATGTCACTGGGTATAGATTTCAGAGATGTCACTGGATATAGATTTTAGAGGCATTTCTTCTCTCGGGCAGTAGTGTGGGAAAGCAGATGATGGAGAAAATCCAGTGAGTGCTGCGAGGTCCAGACGGGACAGTGCAGCTGCCAAGTTTGTTACTCTTTTAGCACCACCCAGGAATCACGTGAAGGGTTATCTAAGGTATTAAATTTGCCGGTGGTATAAATATACATCACTAATATAAGTGTAGAGCGCTGGTAGCCTGGTGGTAAGACGCCTGACTTTCAACCCGGAGATCTCGGGTTCAAACCCCGACTCGTACCACTGAGTTTTTCGGAACTTATATAAGAAAAACATCGTGAGGAAACCGAATCTAATCCCAATAAGGTCTAGTTCCCCCTCTGGGTTAGGTCAGATGCCAGTAGCTTTCGTAAAAACTAGTACCTACGCCAATACACTGGGAATCATGGGATTAGGTTGTCGAGCGGACCCCAGGCTCAATGGAGCCCTGGCAAAAAGCCGGGACAAATGCTAGGAAGAAGAAGAATAAAAGTCTGTAAACGTGTATACGGTCCAAAACAACAGTTGGAATACTTGGAACCAATAATATATCTTAGGTTACGATTTTCACATAGAATTAAAAACTTACCTATATTAGAAAAAAAAAACACAAGGAAAATGTCACCGAAATTAGTGCATGACAATTCCGGTTATATTCACAAAGCCTAAAGATACTATCGCAGGAAAAACTGGTATAACTTGACCTATATTCGTTGCATTCACGCTTTTTCGTTAGTCTTGCTTACGCTGGTCTAATTTTAACGAAGTATACAGTAAAAGTCAGTTTTCTTCGATAAATGGTACTTCATTGGGTTTTTAAGTTTTAATTTATGCTGTATTTTTGTTTTTATGCAGCTAACTAAAGTTAGCCATGTCTAATGTTGCCGCGATAGTTATTCATGAAATAAAACAACTAAAAACGGATTATATCGCGTGTACTGAGCTAAAATTACATCCCGACGTTTCGAAAACTTTACAGCGTTCCTCAGTCGACCCGTTGACCACGAACGCTGTAAAGTGTTCGAAACGTCGGGATGTAATTTAAGCTCAGTACACGCGATATAATCCGTTTTTAGTTAGTTGTTTTATTTTATGAACAACGATGAAATAAAAATTTCTCCCAAAAAAAAAAATTGTTTTGTATGGTTGGCCCGTTGGGACGACATGTCCCATAAAACAAACTTTTTTTCGCGGCCTAAAATTTTTTCGTCTCCTTCTTCCTCGCAATACGATACTTACCTACCAGTTATGCCCTTAACGAATAACCAGTATTTGTGTTACATGGGTTAAGACGTAAAAGGTTAGATTAAATTAAAACGATTACACACCTAATACCTACGTTAAAATATCACGTGTCAAAATTTCACAAATATTAATGAAGTCTAAATGAAGGTATAATAAATATTATAATTAAGATAAGATATCTAAAACCTAACTTTTACAAAGACGAATTATGTTTTAATTTAGGACATAAATATGCGAACACCACTGAAAGGCAAAAGAACGCAGCCACAAGGTCACACCACATTACATTACGGCCCGTCAAAGATATTATTTGTCTCAAAAGAAATACTTAATCTTATAAGAAAATATATGATCAACGCAGAAAATCTTTGAGCCGTGTATAAATATTACTGCTGCTATTGAAATGATGTTCATTAATTTATGGTAATTTGCATTAAACTTTTAGAAAATCCACGTATGGTAATTGTGCTAGTTTCCCGTCCAGGTCCAGTTTACCGTCCATTTGACTGCTGCAAATAAACGGGAAAAATTTTATATTTATAGGATATTCTTTAGTAGATTTTTTATTTTTTAGCTTTTATTTTGGGGAAAACTTGAATATAAACATATACATAAGTATGGACGAAAAACTGACAAGAGTGGACGAAAACAAGCACAATCACCCGAATAGGTAATTTATTTTATATATTTTTATAGTAAAAAATAAGTATATTTATTCGGATGAAACGATGTTCATTAATTAATGGTAATTTGCATTAAACTTTTAGAAGATCCACGTAATAGGTAAATTATTTAATATATTTTTGTAGTAATGAAAATAAGTATTTTTATTCAGATGCCTTAGTGAACTTATTTATACTATACTTATTCAAGGACATTTATACTATACTTACTGAAGAACAGATTACCTCAAATGGAAATTACTATGTAATAATAAAAACGATTAATGATACAATTCGTCTCGAAATTAATTTGGTTCAAATTCTGAATTAACTCCTAATATCATAATTTACAACACGACGAAATATGTTTTGGCCGCAATTTTTCAATTAAACTCACATTAATACATCCTCCCTACTACGTGATGTGGAACCACCCTGAGAAACCCGAACTAACCCACATTGGACTTTGTTTTTCATCCCCCCCCTAATTTTTTTCCGGCTTCCAACTCTAACGGATCGATAACCGACCAGCCGGTGTAAATGGCAATTTGCATGCTCGTTCTTCATCACATACAGATACTGGAAGTATGGGGGGGGGGGGGAACAAAGTCCAACGTGGGTCAGTTCGAGTTGCACAGGTTGGTTCCACATCACCTTTGAAGAATGTACTACGGGTTTAGTTTCAGTCATGGTATTTGTGATAATCTATATTAAAAGGACCCTAAAGGACCATAAGACCCTAAAGGAAATAAAGGACCAGCAAGCGCTTACGTTGTAGTCATGGTACATATAAAAAAAAAAATGATAGGACAATCTTACACAAATCAACCTAGGCCCACGGTAAGCTCAATAAAGCTTGTGTTATGGGTTACTAAACGACGATATATCTAAATATATAAAAGAAGAAACTGACTGACTGATTGACTGACTGACTGACTGACTGACTGACATATCAACGCACAGCCCAAACCGCTGGTTCTAGAGATTCCAAATTTGGCACGTAGGTTCCTTATAAGGTCTAGGGGTGCACTAAGAAAGGATTTTTCAAAATTCACCCCCTAAGGGGGTAAAATGGGGGTCCAGAGTTTGTATGGCGAAACAAGATTTGTTAGACTATTTTATTCGAAACTTCACAGGAGTATTCCTAACGATAAATGAAGAAACACGTGTTTCAGGAATCATGAAGCAAATCAAATTATTTTGTTCAATATTTTTTGATTTGCAATTTTTTTTTTAAGTAGTTACACTACTATATACCTATAAACTGAAAATAGATGTCATATACTTCAGAAAAAGTGACCAAACCCTCCGGTGTCCGAGGCCAGATTTGAACTGGCGTCTTCAACTTTCGCGGCTGACGTCCTGACCACTGACCGATTGTGGGTGACTGTGGGTGACCGGGTGGTCTAGTGGTCAGGACGTCAGCCGCGAAAGCTAAAGACGCCAGTTCAAATCTGGCCTCGGACACCGGAGGGTTTGGTCACTTTTTATGAAGTATATGACATCTATTTCACGTGTTTCAGGTTTATTGAAAAATTATTTATTTATTTATTTTATTTTATTGACAAAAACGCTTACATGACCTTACAGTAAAACCAATTCGTCAAGAAACTTAAGCTAAAAATTACACAAATAATCAAAAAACAATATAAAATAAAAACACACGGTAAAAAATGAATCACTGCGGAACTGTTGAGCACCCAGCATCCATCGCCTCACATACCCTCAAGCATTCACCATAAACTGCCGCCCATCGCCACGCAAACAAGTCACACTCAGGTGTTGATGCGAGCAGCGCATTGAGCTGTGAAAGCCTGAAGGGCGCGGGGCAACGGCGAGTTCCTGCACGACACGGTGCGTGCCGACGGCACCAACGCGACCTATTTGAAATAGGTCGCGTCGCCGTGGTCTCAAGGCTATCCTCGGGATATCCGGGACAAACAAACGCACGAGACGCTCAACCAGCTCGGGACAGTCGGACTCTCCACGCAAAGCTCGGCAAGCCATTATCATTAAATGGAAATTACGCCTCACTTCCAGGGAATTGTACCCAAGGGAGCCCAAAAGATACTTTGTTGGGTACAAATACGGGTAATATCCGCAGGTCCCCTAAAAGGGGCAAATTTAGTCATAAAGTCTGAAAGTCAACATGGGTATCGTTTCTATGGTTTATCGGGACGTTGATTACGACAACAACAACGATTTTAAAATCCAACGTGGCGAACGTGAAATACCATCTCCCCTGTTGGGGTGCGATGGGGTTGAAATGTCTAAATATGGGTGTCGTTTTTGTGTTTTTTTGGGACGTCAATTACGAAAATGGCATCGATTTTGAAATTTTTTATTGTGGACATGAAAATTCTTGAAAGTATTTGTAGCAAATTGCAATCTAATAATCTTAATATATGTATATAAGAAAAAAATAAATGACTGACTGATTGACATATAAACGCATAGCCCAAAATTACATTAAGTAGTTTTCATCAACCCTTAAGGAGGTGAAAAGTGGGTTGGAAATTTGTATGGCAAATTTTTAACAGCTGAACTTATTAAGATGAAACTGGGTATACAGATAGTTTGAGTCCCGGGAAGGAACATAAAATCATTTATATCGCGAAAGGGGCTGAAATGGGGGTTGGAGGTTTGTATGAAGATTTTTGAACCGATTTAGATAAAACGTATGGATATAGTTGGAGTCCCGGGAAACAATGTAGGATAGTTTTTATTCCGAAAGTCAACCCTTTGAGGGGAGAAAAGGGGATTGAAAGTTTGTATGGGGAATTAATAACTGCTGAACATATTTAGATGATTTGGTATGGAGATAGTTTGAGTTCTGGGGAAGGATAAATAGCAGACAAAGTCGCGAGGAAAAGCTTGTATTCAAGAGTAAAAATCTGCATTAATCATAATCTCTTAGTAGTAGTAAGTCGGTGTAACAATTCAGAAATAATTTCTTTAAATAATAAGGGGCCTTCACCAAAACGTGGTACACTGAAACCTCCAGAATGTAACGAATACTTTTCCGTAAACCGCATCTAAATCGGTTCAGCTAAACGCGAGATAATCGCGGACAAACATACATTCCTTCATACGTAGGTACATACAAACATACGAGTCTAACTGAGAAACTTCTTTTTGAGTACTTATAGTACGCGGGCGAAGCCGCGGGAAAAAGCTAGTATAATATATAGATATATATAAATACTTATATACATAGAAAACATCCATATCTCAGGGACAAATATCTGTGATAAACACATAAATAAATGCCATGACCAGGATTTGAACCTGGGACCTCCTGCTTCGTAGGCAGGGTCACTATACCGACTAGGCTAGGAGGCCGTTAACAGATTCAATATCATTTTCAAGAAATAAAGGCGTAAGAGCCAGCCGTCATAAGGGCTCTTTCAATATAGATTATCAAATATTATTTATGTGGCCCCTTAGATTGCTATATTGAATTGGTATAGCTCAGAAAGAACGGCCACATAAAACTATACATTATAATATTCATCCATCACATAAATTCAATTTAGCTTTAGTTACACTTAACGTGTGGAGAATTTCATCTGTGGTCTAACCGTGCACAGTTGCACACAGTGCTGCAGGCAACTTTTAAATAACACTATACTAGAGCATTCAACCAACCGGAATCGCCATTGATAGGCGTATACTCCTACTATATAGGTATATAGGCGTATACTAGGCGTACTCTGCCGAAAACATATGACCGGCGGTCATACAGTACGTCATTTTTGGAACGAAGTTCCTTATCGGACGGTTCGCGGATGGGGGCTGGGCGAAAAAAAGTCACATGACCGTCACGAAAACGCGTGACATCACGAAAATGCGACACAAAGCCATACGATTGTGAAAAAAGTGAAATGAAATAAAATAGAATAGAATAAAGTGAAGCGACTAAGTGAAAAGTGGAAAGTCGAAAAAGTCGGAAAAGTGGAAATAGTCGATAAAGTCGAAAAAGTCGAAAAATGCAAAAAGGTAAAAAACGTAAAAAAAGTCAAAATGACAAATTATACAAATTACAAAAGTCAAAAATAAAATAAAATTTAATAACATAACTTCGTTCCAACCGAGTTCCACGACCCACGACACTCACGTATTTTTTATTGTATGGATTGACGTTTATCTGACGTGGCTATTTTGTACGTTACGTTCCCCTCCCCCGAAAAAATCGTCAGACTTTTTTTTATAGAAAATGACAGACATGGCTACTCCGGGTTGAATGCTCTAAGCCTATACACGTCACGTATATTTTCTGCTATAACTAATCCTTCAAAAAGAAATCTATATTTCATTCTATATTAACGTGACGGTTAACCGTCCAACTTTCAATCTGGAGGTCTCGAGTTCAAATCCCGGCTCGTACCACGGAGTTTTTCGGACCTTATGTACGAAACATCATTTGGTAAATATTTATCAATCACTTTTCAGTGAAGAGAAATATCGTAGGGAAACCTGACCTATTCCGATAAGGTTCCCCTGTGGGCTGGCACGTCAGATGGCTGTCGCTTTCTTAATATAAAAACTAGTGCCAAAACCCGGGTCAAAACGCTAGGAGAAAATTGATGATGATGATGGAAAAATTGTAAAGAAATGAAAAAAAAACTTGAGGCACTTCTTTCTTCCTATCGGGATTGAAAGGGCTTGTGATTAACACTTTGACTACCGAGAAGCCGCCTGGTAGGCACTCGTAATGTTTGCTCAGATGCCGGGCACGCGGCGTGCGGCATTGCGTTGCACCTCGTAGCCCGCCTGGCGGGTTCTGTCGGTTTCTGGGGTATTTTTCAAAATTTTGCCCGGCTGCGAAAGTGTTAACGATTACGATTCACAATTAAAATTTTAAAACTTAAAAAAACGATCTGTGTAAGATTTAAGATTTTTGTCCCTTGTCCCCATGGTAACCCGAGCCCCCGGTAGTTAAGGCACGGTTGCCATATAAGACATGCCGTTACACTCATCACTTGCTTTTACGACCGCAACGCGTAGTAACATTGCACCACAGACATACTTATATCAGTTACTAGCTGTGCCCGCGGCTCCGCCCGCGTGGAATTCGGTCCGGTCTGTGTCAGTAAGCGTAATTCACCCCTAATTTCTCTCCCGCTAACCTGGAGGCGGAACTTTAAAGTTGACAGATGGATACGCTAGAGGACAGTCGTCCTAATAAAATATTTTACAATTACCACTAAATGAAACTACACTCAAAAATGAATACTTTTTTTTTATTGTATTATTTTTTTTGGCATGATTTAAACGACAAAGAGAGTAGTAGGTGTATATCGGACGATACAGGACCACTTCTGTATTTATACGTTCATGTCCACGGCAAATATCATCCAAATCGATCCTCCCGTCAAATCAGTCAAAGCATGTAAGAACAGGCGTGGTTAAAAGTGGGGGGGGGGGGGTTCACAAATGCAGAAATGATTTTTTTCTACTTTAGGTGCACTTGGAGGGGGGGGGGGGGGTCTATGACCCATGCAAATTTAACTGTAGTGGCTACCCCCCCCCCCCCTTTTAGACGTTGAATTTTTATAGGCTACGTATAACCTGGCTGGGGATTTTCTTGAATTGGAATTAGTAATCCTTAAGGGGTGATTTCCGGGATAACAATGCAAAAAAAAACGGCCAAGAGCATGTCGGGCGATGCTCAGTGTAGAGTTTCGTAGATGCTGCCCTGTTACAAAACATCCGTTCTAAAGGTCGTTTATTTGGCGGCGCTTACGTCAGTTTACTATTCGGCACTTCCTTTCACTATGCGTTTTTGACTAATAATTCAAAAACGGCTGAACCGATTTTATTCAATATAGTTTTTATTGAAAGTTCTTATCAGGCCTCACCAAATTTCAGCTTTCTAGTGCGAACGGTAACTGAGCTAGACCGCGGACAGACGGACGGACATGGCGATGTAACTGTTACGTAATAAGGCCTAATTATGTGCAGAAACATACACTGCTTTACCTACACACATATTAAAAATCCATTGAAACCATTAGAATGACCGCCATTACACCGCCATGACCAACATTATTGCGTCAGCGGTCGGGGGGGGGGGGGGGGGGATTTTCATTACGTTACCGTAGGTAATGAATGTTCATACGTTTTTACCACACTGTCACAGATAATACACTGATGTTACGTTACTGCATGGTTGCAATAATGTTGGTAATTAATTACATACGGTTCCGAACGCGCAACAGAGGATGATATTGGTGTAGATCATAGTAGTTTATGTAACTGTTACGTTTTAAGGCCTAATTACGTACAGTTGCATACACTGCTTTATCTACACTCATATTATTTATTCTAAATGCCGTATTCGGAAACCATAGAATGGCCGTCATTGCATCGCCATGGCCAACTCGATTGTGCCGGCGGTCGGGGAGGCGCGTGTCGGGCTATCGGCAGCCGCGCGGGAGCGTGCAGGTGTACATTATGTTATCAAAACTCATAACACATCAATAGTTGAGCATGTAAAGTTAAAATTACGTTACTGCCACAGATAAAAAGCTTATCATAGTAAAAGCGGTCGTGGTAATGCTGCTGCAATTTGCCTACCGTTTTCGAACACGTTTTAGAGAACTTACAATATGAGTGTAGATAAAGATATTTATTCGTCAATGTAAGCACATTACAATGCACTAATGAACGTCAGGGAAAAATAAAATACGTGAGTGTAGTGGAAAGTGTGTGAATCGAGTGCGATTGGAACGAAGTTATGTTATTGAATTTTATTTCATTTTTGACTTTTTCGTAAATTTTGTGATTTTAATTTTTTATAATTTTTTTTTTAAATTTTAGAAATTTTGGAAATTTTTGATATTTTGGAAATTTTGAAAATTTCGGAAATCTTGGACATTTTGGTAATTTTGGATATTTTGGAAATTTTGGAAATTATGGAAATTTTGGAAATTATGGAAAGTTTGGAAAAATTGGAAATTTTGGAAAATTTGGAAAAAGTGGAAATTTTGGAAATTTTAGATATTTTAGAAATTTTGGAAAGTTTGGAAATTTGGAAATTTTGGAAATGTTAGATTTGGGAATTTTGGAAATTTTGGAATATGAACACCTTGACCAAAAATTACAAATTATTTCAATACCAACTTTCAACATACAAACTTTCAACCCCCTTTTCACCCCCTCCAGGGTTGATTTTCGGGATGAAAACTATTCTTTGTCCTTTCCCGGGCCTCAAACTATCTCTACACAAAATTTCATCAAAATCCGTTCAGCCGTTAACTAATTAAAAATTCTTGGAACGTGTTCTGTTATCGACTCTAAGTATCTCCAGCCAACTTTTTTTCGAATATATTCCATGAACAGACTTTCGACCCTCTTCAGCTTTATTATATGTATAGATAGTTTTTATTAAAAGTACCTTTCAGCCTTCACTTCCATTATTTTTTCAAATTTTTTGGACCTACGGCTCTAAAGTAAGTTGGGGGGGGGGGGGGGGGGTTTGAAGATGAAACTATCCTTTGTCATTTCTCGAGATCCATACTATCTCTGTACCAATTTTCATCTAAATCAGTTCAGCGGTAAAAAATTCCTCATACCACCTTCCAACCCCCTTTTCACCCCCACAAGGGTTTGAAAACTATCCTATGACGTTTCTCGAGACTCAAATTATCTCCATACTCATTTCTATCTAAATCGTTTCAGCGGTTAAAAAATCTCCATACAAACTTTCAACCCCATTTTCACCCCCACCAGGGTTGATTTTCGGGATCAAAACTATATATTATCCTTTCCTAGGAATCAAACTATATCTATACAAAATTTCATCAAAATCCGTTCAGCCATTTTCACGTGATGCGCGGTCAAATAAACAGACAAACAGATAAACAGATAAACAGACAAACAGATAAACAGACAAAAATTCTAAAAATTGTTGGAACGTGTTCTGTTATCGATTCTAAGTATCCCCAGCCAACTTTTTTTCGATTATCTTCCATGTACAGACTTTCGACCCTCTTCAGCTTTATTATATATATAGATATAGATAGATAGTTTTTATTGACAGTATCTTTCAGGCTTCACTTCCATTATTTTTTTCAAATTTTTTGGACCTACGGTTCTAAAGTAAGATGGGGGAGGGGGGGGGGGGGGGGGCTTTTTGAAGATGAAACTATCCTTTGTCCTTTCTCAAGACCCATACTATCTCTATACCAATTTTCATCTGAATCAGTTCAGCGGTAAAAAATCCTCATACCAACTTCCAACCCCCTTTTCACCCCCACAAGGGTTTGAAAACTATCCTATGTCGTGTCTTGAGACTCAAATTATCTCCGTACTCATTTCTATCTAAATCGTTTCAGCGGTTAAAAATTCTCCATACAAAAATTTCAACCCCATTTTCACCCCCACCAGGGTTGATTTTCGGGATTAAAACTATATATTATCCTTTCCCGGGACTCAAACTATCTTTATACAAAATTTCATCAAAATCCGTTCAGCCGTTTTCACGTGATGCGCGGTCAAATAAACAGACAAACAGATAAACAGATAAACAGACAAAAATTCTAAAAATTGTTGGAACGTGTTCTGTTATCGATTCTAAGTATACCCAGACAATTTTTTTTCGATTATCTTCCATGTACAGACTTTCGACCCTCTTCAGCTTTATTATATGTATAGATAGATACCAATCTATCAATGTTAGAAAAAAAGGTTTTTTTTCATAACTATCCAGTACAACCTTTGCTTAATTTGAATATAAGTTGATCTGTATCACGTTTTTTCCAAATATTTAAGTATTAGAACAAATCAAATTATTTTCATAAATTAGTATAAATATTATGGAACAATCTTACACCTGTCAACCTAGTTCCAATCCAATAAGCTGAATAAGGCTAGTGTTGTGGGTATATAATAGATAGTTATCTACACCAATATCATAAATCCTCTATTCCGTGTTCGGAAACCGTATGTAGTTAGCACCATTATTGCAACCAGTAACGTAACATCAGTGTATTATTTGTGATAGTGTGGTAAAAACGTATGAAAATTCATTCATGAAAATCTGCCCTCCTCTCTGACCGCCGGCACGCGCCCGCCCGATCGTCGGCACAATCGAGTTGGTCATGGCGGTGCAATGGCGGTCATTCTAATGGTTTCCGAACACTTCTTAAATTATGTGTTTACATATATACATACGTAACAGTTACATAAACTACTATTAATAAATCTCTGAGTGACAACCAAAACTTACTAATTACTACGAATACTACAAGTTTATGGCCGTAATGAACCGTATTAGTAACAAAGCAAGGTTGATTTTAGTTTTTACAATTACTGAATTTTCGTTGTCACCTGACGAAATATTCTGATTTGTTTATTTTAAGTAGACACAACACTATAAAAATTATCAACTTAAATATATGTGATACTTATACAAAGGAAAAGTGGAAAGTATTTGTTTGTTTAATTTACGCTATACCATCAAATCTCTCTTTATAGTCGTTCCTCCATATCTGAAGATCGTGATCATCTGGCAAGGAATACCCATACAAAATCGCGTTCTCTTTTCAGGTTAAAGCACTAGCGTCATCTATCGGTCACACCAGACACTAAATCCTAGTTTCTAATACTTTGTTCGTCGCTTAACGCTGACAGAATAACTCGACTTCATACTCGACAGATGGCGCTGAGGCACTGTGTACCGAAAACAGACGTATAGCCTGAACGCGATTTTGTGTAGGCATTGTCAATCCATGTCTTAATCATCTTTGATGCCTATACAAAATCGCGTTCCTCGAACCTTCAGGCTATACGTCTGTTTTCGGTACGAAGTGCCACAGCGCCATCTGTCGAGTCGGAGTCGAGTTATTCTGTCAGCGTTAAGCGACGAACAAAGTATTAGAAACTAGGATTACTAGGTTTTTGGTGTAACCGATAGATGACGCTAGTGCTTTAACCCGAAATAAAAGGAACGCGATTTTGTATGGATATTGTCCATCCATGTCTATATCATCCTTGTCATCTGGCATATTTCTGTATCGTGCGTCTTCCTTCCATCGACTCCTGTTCATGGCCATTTGTACCGTGTCATAAAAGTATTTTTTTTTTTGATCTGGTCACTCCACCGCGTCGGAGGTTAGCGTTCCCTTTTGCCTTCTACCTGCCCCACCATGGCTGCTTTCTTCCTTGATAACAACCTTATAACCCCGCGTCTAGCAATGTAGCTGATGAATGACATAGCTGATGAATGGCATATATAGCGTTAACGGTCTTTAAAGTGGAGTTGAGTAAGATCGATACATTGGTATACCCGTATAGGTACAGTCACCGTCAATAGTATCTACCTACACGAAGGCCGCAAAAATATGTGACACGCTCTTATTTGTAGCGCCATAGGAGCGTGTCACCAGGGGGGTTTCAATACGCAGTTTAGGTACATTTGGCCGGCGCGCCTCCCGGGGAGTCGTATAGCAGTGGGCTGCCGCTCGGCTCGCACGATAGTCGTGTCACGTGGCGCTCGCGCAAAATTTAAAATACACAATGGCTTCGAAACCTATTTCGATCTAATCCGTATAAAATATGTATTTACGGATGTCTGAATAAACGGAAGAACAAGGAAGCAGAAATAACATTTTTAAATTCCGGACGATATTGAAAGGTCCCAAAGTCCTTACTTAGTAATAGTTAAAATAAATATCCTTAATTTATTGAATATCGGTTGCCCAGAAATAATATTAGGAACTGACCGACATATTTTCAAAGGAATACGGCTGTGGCATACCTACTTCCGTGAGAATCAGACATAATCCCTATAAAAAAATCTATCTCCGGATAAAAATTTCGTGTTTACATAATCAACGTTTGTAATTCCTACATATTTATCTAACAATAATAAATCAGTAGGTATAGGTACAAAAACTTGTCAAGTGCCAACCCCGTGCCGACGCTCACAGCTCGGTCATAAAACTGCGGCGCGCAAAGAAGATTCACGGTTCGTGCGCGGTTATAAGTTTCAATTTTGCTTGCAGGCGGCGAGTATAGGTATAATTTTATACCTAAATCTGACTTTTGTTAAGGAGTGAATTTTCTGTACGGTAGTACTATTAGTTATTCTGTGGTGTCACCTAGTTTTGCGGCCTTCGTGTAGGTAGATACTATTGCCGGTGACTGTACGTTGATTCATGAAAGCTGGCGTGAGATTTGTCGAACTGTCAACATTTTCATAGACGTTCGGCGCCAGTTTTTGTGAATTTACCTATAAGTAATACAGTCGACAAAAAAAGATATGTATCCAATTTTGGAACTTATTACAACGTAATAAAGTTCAAAATTGTATACATTTCTTTGTAGTCGACTGTAGCATCAGATATAGAGTATGTAATCTATCCGTTTCTTTTAGCAGGACGGTATAATGTGACCTCTATTTAATATATATGTCTGTGCTATGACCGCAACGAGAAACGAGCAGTAAAATTACACAAATCGCATGTTTTGCGGTATAACGTTGCAGTTTGTGGTAGAAATACGAGTAAGGGATTATGATCTTACGGCTATCGAATTAAACGCCTTTTTAGGGTTCCGTACCTCGAAAGGAAGAAACGGAACCCTTATAGGATCACTTTGTTGTCCGTCCGACCGTCCGTCCACCCGTCCGCCCGTCTGTCCGTCCGTCCGTCTGTCAACACCCTTTTTCTCAGGAACGCGTGGAGGTATCAAGCTGAAATTTATATCAAATACTCAGGTCTACTTTCTCTTGGAGCTGTGAAAAAAACAAACTTCTAAGCCAACGCAATCAAAAGATACAGCCGTATATGCCGCAAATTTTAGAAAGTCGCAGGGGAATCAAAACCTACAGGGTACTTCCCGTGAACTCAGAATCTTGAACTTTGGTACGAAGCAACGTCTTATAGCACAGATAAAGGAAAAATTGCGAACACCATACGTTTCTAATTACATCATATAATAAAAATATTTTTAATAATTTTAAAGTTACTACCCCTATATACTTACAGGTTTGTACGGAACCCTCGGTGCGCCAGTCGGACTTGCACTTGGCCGGTTTTTGTATCTTAATATCATTGTTTATGGAAATTGAATTTGGTTGTTAATAATAACTTATAGAATGATAATTTGGTATAAGTGCCGTTTATAGTTTAAATAGATAATTCGTTGGTGCTGTGGTGACTTTTATTAGACGAATTATTATTGCTCCATGTGTTGTTATATGAATGGGTAATAAATACCTATATGAGAATTTTGGCCTTTTGGATTTGTTGAAGAAAACCTGTTAAATGGTCAATTTCTATTCAAGGCACCGGTCCGTTATTTTCAGACTCATATATAATTCTAAAACAGGTTTCTAGGTAAAGCTTTTATAAATCAAAAGTCGTTCAAGAAGGAAGCTTTTTGAAGCGGTTTCGGATTCCATTCTAGAAGGATCTGAGAACGCTGAATATAATTATTTGCATTTTTTATTTTATTATTAATTACCTGCGTAAGTGCTTGAATTCCTTATATAAACCCTACCTTATCGAGTGAAACATACGACTTACAAAAATGATAGTAATACGTTCAAGACCATAATTTTTATCGTACTCTGATTATGAAAAACTGTATATGTATTTTTTTTGACGTCTCGTCTCTATTTAAAAAAAGTGCTTTCGCAGTTAATTTTTTTAATTTATAATGGAAATCTGTTTCCAATTTTTGCTTATCTTGTCAAATACCCTTATTTAGTCAAGCAAGCAATTATACTCAAGGACAAACAATATTGGTCTTAAAATATACATTTGAGATACAAAAAAGAAATAAACAAGAAAATAACTTACAATAAATAACATTTATTCACGAAAAAATAACGCTTATAAATCTTAGTTTAGCCTCTAGGTACAGTCTGATTTACAATATAACAAAATAACGACATTGTTAAAACGATATCATGTAGTGCCCGTTAAAAATGGCAATCGAAGCACACACATACAGGCTCAATCTAGTTAAACAATTCGTTACACATTTACCTTGTCGGATTAACATAGTTTCGCTTTTCGCCAATTCTTAGATTTCACAGTTAAAGCGACAAGGTAGTATTGATTTTCAAAGTCATTCCAATCGTTAGCTGGGTACAGGCATTGATCGCTCTAGAAACCCTGTGTAAAAGTGCTCTCTATACTTATAATTGACTTGGAGCTCATTTTACACAGGTTATTTAAGAACTCTCCACTCGGTTACGTTACTTATCATCTCAATAAGAATATGCCTGTACTACCGAAACTAAACGAGATTATAGTTTTCACAGCACCGCTTTAAAGCTATCAGTCTTTTAAGGTATTTAATACCCTTGTTTTCACTCTTCCGCCTCTATAAGCGCGTAATCTAAGCCATTGGCATCTCCTTTAGATACTTCGTTGTCCTTCACGTGTTTCGATGTATTCTTCAGCTCCTTTTTCCTGATTTTTCCAACATGGTGCGACTTGTCGGCCAATCGGAGAGTGTAATCTAAAATTGACTCTTCTTTTCCTGTGGACGATTCCACTGGGATTTCAGGGGTAACCTTCACCGATGATGTTTCGATCTTCTCCGTCGTAGCCTCGATTTTTTCTGATGAAGTCTCTAGTTTTTCAGATGACGTTTCAACCTTTTCCGTAGAAGTCGGAGTTTCTGTTGGTTTTTCTGATGAAGGCTGAGGTAGTATTACTTCGATGGGCACGATTCTCTCAGGTAGTGGAGGTGGAACTTCGTGTCTTGGTGCGGAGATGCTCAGGATTCCATTTTCCTTCAATACAGCCTTCACTTCTTCCTGCTTGGTGCCAGGAGGCAAGTTAAAGCGTTGAACGAAGTGGTTCGCCATGAACTTAGTATTATCAGATGTCACTCTATGTCTTCCTTCTACAATGATGTTCTGGTTTTTAACTTTGACTCTTATTTCTTCCGGCTTGAATCTCCTGACGTTCATGTTGATTTCGAATCCTTTGGGGTCCGACGTTATTTGTGGTTCTTCGAGATTGTCCTCGTCGTCCATGGCGGCGGCGGCTTGGACGAGTTGACTCCATGGCCATAGGTAGTGGAAGGCTAAGGAGTGTGATAATTGTTGGTCCAGCGCCGCGAATGGATCTTCGTGTTTATGATGTTTGCGCGCTTGGGCGGCTGCAAGCAGCAGCAATGCTAGTGCAACGTACTTATGCATCGTTCGCGTGTTCTCGTGTGACTTTCGTAATGTTATGCCGGTCGCGGCCACCGGCGGGCCTTATATAGGCTTCGGCTGTGTGGGGAGAATGTTCCAGAACCGCTCATTGATAACTGCGCCACCGCCAGTGATCGCGCACTGCTGGCACGACACGTGAAAGCGGTTGACTCATATTTATAAAGCTGGTTTTAAGTAAACAGTTTCAATTTTACTGATGATTAATTTGCTTTGTGAGTCAAACATATGTTATTAAGTATGGTGGATACCAGCAAGAACGGCAAACAATATTGTTTTCCAAGTTCAATATAACATTGAAATACGACTGTTGAATTAGTATTGCGATATTGCTTATTTGCGTGTCCTTATTTTTCTGTTTCATAAAGGGCCGTCTACGCAATACTTAGAACGATTTATTAAATGTATGTAAGCATTCGTCTACAAACATAAACAATGAAAATGATCGCAGAATGGCTCCGGAATTGTAGTAAAATTATTTATTACCAACTACCACATGTAAAATTAGACTAAAGTGAAAATAATAGGTAATATTTGGAATTGATGAGAGTCATCAACATGTCACATCTGCAAAACCCTGTTAGATATAGCTAAATAAATAACGTCATTTTATTTAATAAGTAAACATATGGAGCCAATCCTATGCAGATTAAACCTATGACCTATTCATAGAAATCGCAATTGTTACGGGGTGTTGCCTTACGTCAAATCAGGTATAGCTGTTTTTTTTACCTGACCAGATTGATGTATCCCACATTGACACGTTTTAGTAAATGTATCAAACAAGTAGTAATCTTGCATGGATCCATGTGCAACAGTTTCGCACCTCGAAAATCGTCGGAGTTCTATTAGGTAGTACAACACGGAACTCATTTATTGTCTTTTATGTCAATGTACTAGTGTCTATAATGCCATTGTGCACCAAAACAGTCAAAGATTTCATGTTAGGTTTCACATTACGAATCCTCTTAATTCGACTATCAGTTGATCGGGAACAATCTTAGAGAATTCAGCGTACAAATAGCCACGTCAGATAAACGTCAGTCCATCCATGTGTATGACCACTGGTCATATGTTTACGGCAGAGGGGAAAGCCTGTCAATGGCGACTCCGGTTGGTTGGATTCTCTAAGGGAAAAATGTACAAGATTGCTTTCTATAATAAAGTGACCACCGCTTGACCATATCTGCGGGCTCCGTAGTGTGAGTGTACCGTTAGCAGTAGGTCACTCGACGCGTTTATGTTTTCCTTGTTTTGTTGACGATACGTTTCAAAGGCTTTCTGCAAGAGTTGGGATTCCCGATAACAGTAGAGAAAGTACTTGGCTCACTTTTGTTTTTTTGGATTGATATTGATTGCAGTTTGATTGACAAGTCTTTGTTGATTTAATTATACTTTCTACGGCTATTTATAGAAGTTTGAAGAGTTTATTTTGGTGAAACATTTGTGACAGACTACACCAAAAGGTTGAAGTCCGGCGCTTATGCTTTTTTTCCTCGAATTTCCTTTAACGCCGTCCATCAAATGGTGAGAGTATGCTGACGATGAGGGACCGTCTTGTTCCTTTGGCCGTCAACACAGTGAATCCTCCTTTTTGTAAAGGCTCGGCAACGCGCATGTGACACCTCTGGAATTGCAGGCGTCCATAGGCTACGGTAGCTGCTTACCCTCAGGCGGGCCGTATGCTTGTTTGCCAGCGTCGTGGTAAAAAATGGTATCCTTTCATATAGGCTGTCACATTTATTTTGTGACAGGCTAGTGTGATAAGCTAGTGGGCTGGAGCGTAATTGCATTTTCAAAACGTAACAAAAAATAAAAACCGGCCAAGAGCGTGTCGGGCCACGCTCAGTGTAGGGTTCCGTAGTTTTCCGTCCGTCACAGAAAGTGTCCCCACTTAAGAGTTAAAATAACACCGCCATGTAGGATATGATATGAGCGTTCCACCTACAGCGACATCTATCGGCAAATTAAGTAAACTATTGCGCGCGAGCTTAAAGTATGGAAGATGATTTTTATGGGATAATTCTTTATTGCGTGAACCGATTTCCACCGTTTTTACTTTATTTGAAAGCACGTCATTTCATTGTGATTTTGTAGAAATTACAACTACAATAAACACCTGCTTATACGGTTAAATTACAAACTTAGTTCAGAAATTATTTTGTAAATTTTTTTCAAAAACCATTAAACCTATCAAGTTCAAAATAATTTTCCCAGAAAGTTTTTATAAAGTTCTACTTTTGAGATTTTTTTCATATTTTTAAAACTTATGGTTCAAAAGTTAGAGGGGGGGGGGACACATTTTTTTTTACTTCTGGAGCGATTATTTCCGAAAATATTTACATTATCAAAAAATGATTTTAGTAAACCCTTATTCATTTTTAAATACCTATCCAACAATATATCACACGTTAGGGTTGAAATGAAAAAAAAAATCACTCCCCACTTTACGTATAGGGGAGGTACCCCGATAAAACATTTTTTTCCACTTTTTATTTTACCACTTTGTCGGCGTGATTGATATACATATTAGTACCAAATTTCAGCTTTCTAGTGCTTACGGTCACTGAGATTATCCGCGGACGGACGGACGGACGGACGGACGGGCAGACATGGCGAAACTATAAGGGTTCCTAGTTGACTACGGAACCCTAAAAATAAGCTTGTGAGAGTAAAATATACTTTTGTTTTATACGCAACTTTTTATAGCCAACAATGTACTAAATAGATCAATAACACTTTAATATTGCATTGTCATGCAACTTACATACAATGCCAATTTTTAGCTCGTTATTTACTTTGTACCTAATGCCAAATACAATTCTATAAAGGTATATATTAGGTACTGAAGGTGACTAGGTAAAAACTACCTACAAAATTTAAACTAATAGAAAGCATGGATTTATGTCGCCGAGGTCCGAACCCTGGCGTAGGGTTCCCATAAAAAATCACATAGGTATATATACCTACATACAGAGGATGGAATAGACCATCATAGTTTAGGTTAAAACGTAGTTACAAACTTAAAATTATTTTAAATCATGGATGGCAAAACTGATTTTAAGACTTAATATAATATAAATATTTTAAAGATTGTGAGTCATTGAATGTATTTAAAATCAAACTGAAGATGCATATTCTTACAAAATAATGCATTATTACAACCTCTAGCGATAATTAGTAAATTTCCTTAAAATTAAATTTTAATGAAATCTAATATTTAAGCTCATTTTAGTGAACTGTATTGTTCTTATCAGTAATAAAATAAAATAAAAGTATCTCTAAACCTATTATATACTTTTTGAAATTCCGACTAAAACATGTTTTTTTGAATAAATGTTGAACGTTTAACTGTAACCTTTGAACACAAGGTCAATGAACTCTTAATAAAGACATACAAATCAATGTTTGGACTCACCGGTGACTCACACAGTCAAACCGAGAGTTTATGTTATGTAATAAAGAAAGTTTGTTTGTCAATATGTTTGTTGTGGACGTAAGTTGTAGTGCCAGTCATAACGGGTTATGTTTTGATGACGTGTGAGTTGTGACAGGCTTTATGAAAAGGTACCATTATATTACCTTGTATTCGAGGAATAAAAGCGTAAGCATCGGCGGTACCTTTTTGCTGTAGACTGTCACATTTAATGGCCTTTTTAGATTCCCGGGCCTATACTACATCCTAGTCTCCTAGTAGGCTTGTAGGGGTATACTGAACCAATATACTGAGACACTACATAATTATGCTACATATGTATGCCCTGTAACCTGCTGGTACGGACACGTTATGAGAAGCCCCAAAGACCATATGGTCCGTAAAGTGCAAGGACGATTAATCATCCTTGGTAAAGTGCTAGATATCCACACTGGTCCAAGAGGTCCCGGAAGGCCCCGTCTCACATGGCTATCTGTAGTAAACAGTGACCTCAAAGCTCCAGAATAAGACCCAATGACGAACCAGAACAGAACAAGCTGACGAAAAACGATTAGGAGAGCCGAAGGATGAGGCCGGATAAGGAAGATGTAATAAACCTGCTAGGACCCATTCACTGGTACAAAAGATACCCGTTAACCGGTCCCTGTAAAAAAATACTTGACTGACTTTGGCTGGTTCAAAATATTGGGCTTCGTTGGGTGATGCAGTTACAGTACAGTCACCGGCAATAGTTACGTTAGCACGGAAGCTGCAAAAATATGTGAAACGTTCTTATTTGTAATCCATTGTAGCCCATAAGAGCGTGTCACATGTTTTTGCGGCCTTCGTGTAGGAAGATACTATTGCCGGTGACTGTACCATATACATGACTACTCGTTACGAAATTAATGGGGTAGCTATAAAAGATAAAATTCCTTTACCGATAACAAAATAATTGGAAAAACTAATTGCGCCTGTAACCAATAACCATGAGATGCGAAATCAGAAACAATATTGACGTTTTGTACAGGTCTCGCCTTTAGAAAGTTGCTACACGCACAATGGGTTCGAATCCTGTTCAGGGCATGTATTTCTTTCTGGGTTATGGATTTATATGTATATATATATATTATACAAGGTGCTCGCGAGGAAACCGCATAATTTTAACAACGTACCCCTGAGGCCAAAAGAAGTAAAAAATATCATATGACTTTTGGACAATTCCGCCAAAAAAAAAAGATTTTTTGTTTTTTTTTTCTTGTTTTCTGAACGTATTCTTAAATTAAAAATAAATGTTAATGACTAAACTATGCCTAAAAACAATTAAACCACTTTTTTTTTGAAAATAGATGTCATATACTTCAGAAAAAGTGACCACACCCTCCGGTGTCCGAGGCCAGATTTGAACTGGCGTCTTCAGCTTTCGCGGCTGACGTCCTGACCACTAGACCACCCGGTCACGGCGGAACTTGACAAATTTTCTCATGTATATGCAATCTCTGAATTTGAAACGGCTAGGCGCCGTTGACCATACTCTAAGGGCATGCGCAGTACGTGCTTGCACCTCCTATCCATATCTATAGTTTATATATAGTAGTGTAACTACTTAAAAATTGCAAATCAAAAAATATTGAACAAAATAATTTGATTTGCTTCAAGATTCACTTTTTTTTTCTTAAAATCAAAGTAAAAGCAAAGTGTTTCCTCTCACTTTGATGTCTGTCAACAGGCATCCCCTATAATGAGTTCCATAGTGGTAAATTGCCGTTAAGAAAGCGTTCAGTCCTGAGTTATAATCAAAATATTTTATTTTTTCAATTGGTTATAACTCCGAAACAAGATGAATTTCAGAAAAGTTTATTTGACATTTTAGTCTCTAAATAAGGTCGGGATAACGCTGTTAAAATTATGCGGTTTCCGCGCGAGCACCGTGTATATATCGTCGCCTAGTAACCACAGCACAAGGACACAAGCCTTATTGAGCTTACGTGAGACTAGGTTGATTTGTGTAAGATTGTCACATAATCAGGGCCCGGAATTAGGTGAGCTAAAATACCTAAAGTTCGCGAGAGGACATAATATAGAGTGGTTACAACTGGATGAAAATAATATTTCATTTGGATTAATACTAAGTACTTGTTTCCTTATCTTTCTATATATAATATAGTAGTACTAGTAGCTTTCACTATTTTGACGCTAATACGCCACTCTGACAAGCATTGATAATGAATAGGAAAATACAGATTACTAATTTAAAATATATGTCACATTTTCAGATTTATTATTATAATGTTAACTTTATGGCTGCAATGTAACCATTTTTCATCATTACGACTATTACTTGCAGTGCCCGGATGAATATCGAATACCCGGAATCCAAATAAAATATTATTTTCATCCGGTTGTAACCACTCTATATTATGTCCTCTCGCGAACTTTAGGTATTCTAGCTCACCTAATTCCGGGCCCTGCACATAATAGTTATTTATTTATATTTTGTCATACCAGATATTTTTTGCATAAATACTGAAAAACATGGTAGAATTGAACGTGGGTGTCACTAAGTACCTATACCTGCAATCGTGGGAAGTTTTTGTTGACTTTGCCGTCTGCTTCTAATTTAAAAAGATTATATCAAGTTCACTCACTACACTAACATCACACCAGACGATAATCCGGCCAATTCATAACAAGCACAGCTTTGTATCTAATTACGTCATAAGTAAAACCAACTCAAACGTAAAACTAACCTTAACTTCACCGATTTAAGGTTTCATTTCCTTTGAAGCCCGCATAGTACGTACTACAGTGTTCTAGAAGGTCGACCGCTTTCGTGTAATACCGGCAAAATGTAAACAAACTCGTTGCAACAGGTGGGGGAGACTGGGGAGAGAGGGGAGCCTGGGGATTTTATTGAAAGGTAAGTGGATGACTAATATTAGAAATAAGCTGGAAAGTTACACATATTTTTGAACGGTAGTTAAATGCCAAAGGTTTTTGTGGCTTGCTATCGATTTCTACAGAATAGAAAACGATTTTTAGCGATAGAGAGATATGTTTTTAATTAATGAGAGATGACTTAATTGGCGAACTTACTGCATTTAATATAACGAAGTTCGATCAAAGTCTTATAATATCGATGCAATTTTTTGGCCATAAATAATATTGTGTACATTGTGTACACGACCTTAACTATAAACACGGTCCAACTACGTTTAGTTTGCACCAACATGGCGGAAAATTCTATAAAAATATGCCGTTTATAGTTATGGTTCAATTATTGATCCAATGGGGAAGGCCGGTGAAAACTTTTTGTAGAGGGCGCTGTTCCAGAATACAATGAGAGAAAGAAACAAAAGATGAATAGTCCTTAACTATGTACTGAAACTATATTCAGTCAGAAAGCTTTTCTTTCGCTTTATTCTGCAGCGTTTTAAAAGGGAAGATGCAGCTATAATATTTTGCCTTAGTTTGTGATCAAAATATTGAAAAAACGTAAAATAATAACTATTAAAATGTTTTTACTTTAATTTATACTAATTTCAAACAATTATTACGATTTGAAGTAATGTGAAACGGAACGTATTTAAATCCACCAATCATCGGCTGGTTACGTCACTCCTGTTTTGACAACTATGGATGGTATAGTATAAGATGACAATCTCATATGGCATGGTGGAATTTAACGCCTTTTGACGGACACTTTTACAACATAGAGATTGTCATCCTTACCTTCTACCATCCATAGAACCAATGATGAACAAATATCACGACTATGGCGAGTGACACACATGAGTGACGCCATAGTAACTATAGATCCGTTTAGGCGCGAAAATTTATATTGTCAGTTTGTAACAGATTTTTTTTACTATAAATTATAGTATTTTCATTTTTTAATACACTCGTGGTCTATTCTACGTGTAATTCTTTCAAATTAAAGCAAAATTGAAAACATTGCATCTTGCCTATTATAGAGTATTTCGGAAACATGAGAATTTCCGCTAAAATAAATAAAAAACATCTTCCCGCCTTACAAATTTAGCTTTTCTAAGGACCATTGTTGGAAATAACCATTGTTTTATAAGTAACATGAAAAATATACCGGGTGTGGCCTATAATAGGAGCAAAAAATTAAAACGTAGATTCTACTCCTCAAACTAGACAATGTTTGTTCAACGACTTTTGAAAGTTATGTAGATTTTAGATTGTCTCTTTTTCAAACAAACTAAATAGTATTTTCAATGTAGGTACATCAAAGTCTGCCTAAATGACATCGCCTGTCAGTTTTGTCACCCTACAGATATTAATCAATGTCGTAATACATTGCGTGTTCGAATAAACTTTAAACTGTAATAAAATTCAAACTACAAGTTATTTTTTAAAGTTGTTGAACAAACGTTGTCTATGAATCTTGAAGCAAATCAAATTATTTTGTTCAATATTTTTTGATTTGCAATTTTTAAGTAGTAACACTACTATATATAAACTGAAAATAGATGTCATATACTTCAGAAAAAGTGACCAAACCCTCCGGTGTCCGAGGCCAGATTTGAACTGGCGTCTTCAGCTTTCGCGGCTGACGTCCTGACCACTAGACCACCCGGACATCAAACAAAATCAAAAAATATTGAACAAAATAATTTGATTTCCTTCAAGATTCATAGATGGCAGCACCATCTCTCTCGCTATACCAGAATCACGTAAGAGATTCGGATAGGAGGTGCAAGCACGTACTGCGCATGTCCTTAGAGTATGGTCAACGGCGCCTAGCCGTTTCAAATTCAGAGATTGCATATACATGAGAAAATTTGTCAAGTTCCGCCGTGACCGGGTGGTCTAGTGGTCAGGACGTCAGCCGCGAAAGCTGGAGACGCCAGTTCAAATCTGGCCTCGGACACCGGAGGATTTGATCACTTTTTCTGAAGTATATGACACCTATTTTCAAACGTTGTCTAGTTTGAGGAGTAGAATATACGTTTTAATTGTTTGCTCTTATTACAGGCCACACCTGGTATAGGTATGTAAATAAGTGAAGCTATAAAACGGATACGATTCCGTTACGACCCCTTTCTTTTGACATACGATCTTGTGTCGCTTGATTCATGTGAAAGATTTAAAACTCTTAGTGCTAGAGATCACATTTCTAAATCCCATGTGGATGGTGAAATTTATGAGTTACCATAAAAATTCTCGATAGGTTGGATATGGCATTCCTTGGAGTTTATCCGATATGCGAAATGGAATATATATTTGAGCAATATGTACGTTTGTAAATGTAATTTTAGTGTACTATTCAGTCTTAAAATAACGTGATAAAGAATTCATATATCTCTAGTATTATAATTGTAAGTACAGATAAAATAGGTCTTATTCATCCCTAATGGTATTTTACTCGTCAACTTTTTATGTCCTAATACCCCCGGTCTCCTCTTTTAATAGACCGGAATTGAACGATTGCACAAATTACACCGCTGTGCGTAGCCACAACATTCTAGAAGCGAGACAGATGTACTTACATTATTGCCACCGACTATATTGCATTATACAACGACGGTGGCTAATAAGCATGCTGTCAGCCTTATAAATAGTCGTCTAGACTATTGAATTTCAATTGCATTTATTCTCACATATAAGCTTACAGTAAAGACTTTTTTCTATGTATGTTCACCGATTATTCGAAGACGGCTGAACCGATTTGGAAAATTATTTTTTGTTTGTAACCAGGTTAGTATCTGATAATGTGGTCCTGGAGAAATCGAGTGAACTCTTCAACTATTTAAGGCACAACCTATAGTGATTTGAGTATTTTTTATAGCAGCTCGAGCATTTGCTGTTGGAAAGGTGGATGTTAAGTGAAGTCGGTTCTTTTTGTTTAAAATTATTTATTGTATAGACATAGTGGATGAGTAAAAATGTAAAATTTTTGATGCGTGTGCCGCCATAAAAATCCTTGGCGGCGCCATAAAAAATTTTGACGAAGAATTTTAAGGAAGTAAAGCATTCAACAAATTCGGGAGTAACACTATACACCTTAATTACCTCGTATTTTCGAACGAGCGAAGCGTAAGCGAAGTGAAGTTCTTGCTAACAACTTCGGCTACTGGGACGTCTCTGCATTTCGATGGTTTGATTTTGAGGGTTGGTTCCGCGATTTAACGGCCTCCTAGCCTAGTTGGTAGAGACCCTGCCTACGAAGCAGGAGGTCCCGGGTTCGAATCCTGGTCAGGGCATTTATTTGTGTGTTTATTACAAATTTGTTCCTGAGTTATGGATGTTTTCTATGTATTTAAGTATTTATCTATATCTATATATTATATATATCGTCGTCTAGTACCCATAACACAAGCCTTATTGAGCTTACTGTGGGCCTAGGTCGATTTGTGTAAGATTGTCCTTATAATATTTATTATCTTAAGTAAGGTTTTTTTTTATATTTATGAAATTTGTTGGGGTTGTAGCAGAGATACATATATTTTGAGAAGGGTCTTGTTATATTGGTCATCTCGTTTGTTAGTAAATCGCCAGTTCTCAGTTCGAGGCGGACTCCTAGTATAAATTTGTACAACTACGTTTTTTTTTTCAACTTACTTCGAAACCTATTCTAGTGTCAATGGTATGAAACCTTATTATCCTGTCGAATGATCGATTAGAAGCGAAACCCGCTTGTAACTATAATATACCCATAAACTTATATAGATGTCATATACAAAGGAAAAAGTGACCTAGGCCTCCGGTGCCCAGGGCTGGGATCGAACCAGCGTCTTCTGCATTCGCGGCAGACGCCTTTACCACTTGGCCACCCGGGTCACCAGCCAAGCCAAAAAAAGCCGGGCCAAGTGGTAAAGGCGTCTTCCTTTGTATATGACATCTATATAAGTTTATGATTTATATAGTAGTGTGTCTACTTAAAAATAAACAAATCAAAATATTTATTAAAAAAATAATTTGATTTGTTCTTCAGTTATAATATACCCATGTAATAAGATATGTTACAATATTAAATTGAAATGAGACTTGTTTTGAAGCTTCAATGTTTGAACAAATGTTTCGTTAATTAATAGCTGTAAGAAAAGTATTCCCAGAAAACACTCATTCATATGCTAATTAAAATAAATGTGAAGTAACGCGTGTGAATTTCTATAGCTCGTAATAACTCGTAAATTCTGTATATATCTCGTGAATTTTTACTCTAAGCAGTTATATTTGCGTATATTAATATTGTCTTTGAATATAATACCTACGGAGTTAGGGTATTGTACTTATTTAAATGTCAATTGGATGTACATACCTAATAAGTACCTTGTTAAATTTAAGTCTTAGATTATGCATTTTGCCCGCCTGAAACACAGGGAATCCTAGTTCAGGCATTTGTTAACCACTTGTCGTTAAAAAATCTTAGTCCGTAAGAGCAAACACTGTACTATACTTTTCTCAATAAATTATTTATTTATTTATTTTATATAAAGAATATCGGAATACAATATATGTTATAACAATTCAAGATCCATACAAATAAACTCATTATAATAATCCTTATGGTGCACGGACGAACGGAATTCCTCGCCAATATGCACGCCATGTCCAGGAATACCGCCTTCTGTATCTATAACCCTTATAATGGGTTTATATTTTTTAATGTAAATTTTTTCAAAGATATATTTATTTTAATAATTTTTATAAAAAATATTTTTGACCATTATTTTCATTTAAATAAAATTATGGCTATACCGAGTTGGTTAATAATACCAACCAACCAAGTTCTGACTGACAAAATATAAAATAAAAATGGTAATTATGTAGTAGCTTAATTTCTATTGAACATAATATGGTATAATAATATACAGAGCAGATGGAAAATTTATTGGAAATCCTTGTAAAACTTAAGATTGCCTGAAGACGCAAACACGGGGTAAAGGGTTTAGCAGGCTAAGGAAGGACGTGTGGCCCCTGTGAGGAATAGTTGAATTGGTAAATGTCAATTGTTTGTCGCCTCATAACTAGTAATCACTCCAACTTTCAGCCCTCTATCTTGAACTGTCACAGAGATAATATCAAAAATGTATTTTCTTAACATTTTTTTTTTAAACTCGTATATCTCCTAATCTATAGCAGCTAAAGCATCGAAACAAAATCACAGCAACGTAGTTTGAGTGGGAGTATACCCTACAATTTTATTAATATTTTATACGTGAAAAATTAGAGAAAAAAATGTCAATTTATTTTTTGACAGCTCTGTCCAACACGTTTTTTTTTTAAGTACAATTATGAAAAAAATCATGTAAATTGCTTATATTATTAGCTACTAGCGTACAAAAAATCAATTGATTATATTTGGTGCAACATACTGAAAAAAAAACTAACGAAAGTATTCAAGTATCAAAAGAGTCTTGCGTTCTGAGTTTATATGATATTTCCTGTGTACCTAAAACAATAAATCTCCACTATAGATACCTATACCTATAAAACTTAAAAACGAACTTTCAGTTCAGAAGCCTACTCTTGATACTTGAATACTTTCGTTAGTTTTTTTTACAGTATGTTGCACCAAATATAATCAATTGATTTTTTGTATGCTAATAGCTAATACTATAAGCAATTTACATGATTTTTTTCATAATTGTACTTTCAAAAAAACGTGTTGGAAAGAGCTGTCAAAAAATAAATTGACATTTATTTCTATTATTTTTCACGTATCAAATATTAATAAAATTATACGATATACTTCAACTCAAACTACGTTGCTGTGATTTTGTTTTGATGCTTTAGCTGCTATGGAGATATACGAGTTTGAAAAAAAATGTTAAGAAAATACATTTTTGACATTATCTCTTTGATAGTTCAAGATAGAGAGCCGAAAGTTGGAGTGATTACTAGTTATGAGGCGACAAACAATCGACATTTACCAATTCAGCTATTCCTCACAGGGGCCACACGTCCTTCCTTAGCCTGCTAAACCCTTTATGAAAATTATACTTTACAAAAGTGCATCAAATTTTATTATTTATTTCACCCCTTTTCCGAGTGTTATCTTTATCAAAATAATAACCAAATCAAAATGTACCTCTACTAGTCGCTGAATTATTAAAATATAAACCGTAAACCTTATTCAATAAGATCTCATTTAAATTGCGGACACCATCCGAGTGCCCTGTCAGATTCAATTTGAGGTGCGAATTCTAATTTCGTAGTTTTTATAGGACTTCAATTAAATTTTCACTCCAGGGTTGTTACTTCATAACTCTAACCCGTCGGTTTGGCAATGTGGACCTTATTCTAAGGACGTCAAAGTTGGTTTACTAATGTTACATTGGAGGTAGTTAGGAGGTTGTGTAAATTAAAGGCTACTCGGCGAACGTAATGAGGTAGGCTGGAGGTAACTTGTTGAAAACGTCATTTCTAACTGAAGCTTTCTATGGTTTTATGATTATTTTACAATTTTCAATCTTATGGCGAGGGATTGAGGTGCGAATTAGTAAGACTTTGTAATTATAATGTATTGTATGGTATTATAGATTTACCAAATATTCCTTTCACATCGTGAATACTTACTTGGAGTCTAGGCAATCCAGCAATACTACGTGTACCTTGTCTGTACATACTTCTAATACTAGTACGTATTAAATATGTTGGAAGTTTATTATTTAAATTTAAGAATTTCCCGAAAATCTGCCAGTTAATCTGACAATCACAAACATAGAAACGGGTTTTTTTAATACGAAATGACCCTTAAAATAAAGTTAACCGGGATAGCCGGAGCGCGAAAAAAAATTAAGAAGAAAAAAACATTCGCGTCGTGGTGTATATGTCGCAGGGAAATGATTAAAACAGAGATTTGAACAAATCTCTAAGGGATATGATCAAATTACGCAGGATGTTAAAATGGAGACTCCATATCATCATTTCTCTAGAAAAAATCAGTCTTTTCACCAAATCACTGACTCTGTTTAGTGGAAAGACAAAATCGGCCAATAAGCGCGATACGCTTTTTCATTTCACTAGATTTGTTTAGGAAATTGACAAAATCCCTAACTACGACAGTAAGTTGACGAAACGAACTCAATAAGTAAGCTAGTTTTATCATTTCGCTAAACGAGTTTAGTGAAATAATAAAATCTCAACTGGAAGATGGTATATGGTGATTTGATTAAATCTCTTAACTGATTTAGTGAAATGACGAAAGCAAGTAGGTACCGAATACAACATTTTACAGTTTTTTTTAATACCACGCCGGTGGCAAACAAGCATACGGCCTGCCTGATGGTAAGCAGTTACCGTAGCCTATGGACGCCTGCAACCCCAGAGGATTCACATGCGCGTTGCCTAACCTGTAAGAACCTATACACTCCTTTTTTTGAAGAACCTCATACTGTAGCCCGTTGGGAAAACCTCGGCAGGGAGTTCATTCCACAGTCGCAGCGTTCATGGGAGAAAATTCCTCTTAAACCGTACAGTGCGCGACCCATTAGGCTCCAGGGTAAGAGGATGAACACTCTGCCGGCGGCGAGGGGTGCGGTGATAAAAAGCTGCCGTGCGCATCATATCAAACAGTAAAGCGATTTGATCAAATCTCTGACTAGATAAAGTGAGAGAACTAAGAACAGAGATTTTAACAAATCTCTAAGGGATATGATCAAATCACGCAGGATGTTGAAATGAAGAATCCATATCATCATTTCCCTAGAAAAATTCAGTAAATTCACCAAATCACTGACTCTGTTTAGTGGAAAGACATAATTGGAAGGTGCGTTATTCGTGAAAATCCAGTGCATGCTCACGGTCACTATAAGATGTTGTTAGTTTAGCTAATTACGTAATAACTTAAGACAGAAGGTCCCTTAAGTAGGGACTGAATAAATCAACCGACTTGGTATTACATGGATCTCACAACTTTTTACGGTAGAAGAACTGAGTTGCGAGACTTGGTTTTTATTACAAGTTTTGTTTTTGATGGCATAAACAACTTTCATACCTACTTTTGACATTTTATGTAACAACTAGCCTTTTTTAGAAGATATTCTGAGCAAAAGTGACTAATAATAAACAATACATACATTTTAAGGTCAATACGCTACGGATGTTCACGTTTCACATTGATTTTCGATACTTACTATGGGGAAAACATATACACCACGAAGCGAATGATTTTTTTCGCGTAGTTTTTGTATTGTAAAGGCCTTAAAATTGTATATATTTAAAAACTGCATTAAATATGCCTCCTTATAATTTTTATTTTATTTACAAATAAATTATATTTATTACTTATACAAAGTTCTAGAAAATATTATGTTTTGAGTGTTCTTCCTCTACGCAGAACTTTTTTTTAACCCTTAAGTGCATACGGTATCAAAAATGATACCTTGTCTTTTCTGCGCACCAACATTCATATTTTTTTATCATCGTGGTCTATTGACCGAAGTTAGTTACCTTTGCTCCAATACTAATAAGAAAAAAAAAACTGGCAACCATAGTGCATCCATTTTTATACTAAACGTCAAAACTGTCAATTGTCCGGTTACTTTTTGCGATAATGAAATTTGCAAGTTTTAATTTTTGTTTATCTGGTGAATCCCGTGATATTTTGAATGGGAAAAAATGTACAAATAAGTTTTGTATCTATAGTTATATTACATAATATGCATTTTTGTTAGATATGTATTCTTTGAAATTTTTTTTTGAGTTTTAAGTTGGTATCAAAAACGATACTCCATGTGATAGCGCCTTTTTTCGTGGTATCAAAAATGATACTCCATGCGGTCTGCTCTATTTTTCTACTCGCACGGTTTATGACATTTTTTGTGTTTGTTTGTATTGTACTAATATTTGGCATGTAGTTTGGGTATGTATACGAGTTTTTATAATTTCTATAGCATGGTTCGTTATAGAGTATTAAAATATAAGGACATAGAAGAATGGTTGGCACAGTTAGAAAGTGGAGAAATATCGGAAGACGATGCCGATTCTGACGGAGATGATCTCGAGTTTTATCCAACGCTCGAAGAACTGCAAGTAGCTCTTGAGGAAGAGGAGGCAGAAGAAGAACTTACAAATATGACAGAAGAAAAAAATTTTTATACAGGGACCGAATTCCACTGTAATTTTTTATAAAGGGGAATGAAAGGGTGAAATGTCGAGTACAATAAGTGTAGTGTTTTTATGCTCAAACAAAAACTCTACTTGTTTTAAATACTTCCATTTGTAGTTTACGTTTTTTCTGATTGTTTAAATTCTATTTATAAAGTTAATTATCTAATATTTAATTATGTTAAAAGAAGAATTTTTTTAGTGCACACTCCATGGAGTATCAATTATGATACCAAGGGATTTTTTATTAAAAAAAATATTAAAATATGACTATGATTTTTTTTACTATTTTTTTCCATCATTGACGTACATTTTCTAATCACATATATTTTTTTTGCAAAAAAAAATTAAATCATGCACCTAAGGGTTAAATATGGATTTTTACTTTTTAAATAACAAAAATGAATTCTGCATATCTGTTTCATACGGAAATGATACTACACAACCCCTAGCAGCTTTAACCAGAGAGTAATAACATATTGCACGGGACCCCTGATTTTGACGTGAAGGTCCAAAAATTTTATAGACCTCCATTACTAAAAAAATATTCATCGTAGGGCTCTTTATCCATGCTCAAAAATTCAAAACTTTTGCTCAATGCGCACAATTTTTTTCACTTTTGTACTGAGAGAAAACCCTACTACTCGTAAAATAGCAAAACCTTAACAATTGAGAACATTACCTATACAGGATGAAATATTAATCACTGGTTAAATTGAGTGAGGTGATTGGGTAAGCTATACTGAACAACTTTTATTATGGGACCAACTTCAATCGCGATTTTTTTTGGCTGTTTCATACATTTCGACCGATCAGATGTCGTTTTTTTTTAATGAAGAAGCCAAGTTTTTTTTGGATTTCAACGTTGTTATGGAGCTCAATATGACCAGTGATTAAAATGTATAATGTACATAAAATAATAATAATCTCTTCGAGATAAATAGAAGATTTTTCCTTATATCAGCCTTTGCGGAGAATCGAACTGAGACCGGCTTTCTCATCTGCTTTCACCTTCGTCTTGGACATAGACATTTCTCTACAGAACATTTTGCGATAAACAACTGCGGAAAACAGTCACACTAATAATGCCTAAATAATGATATGTGTAACATTCAATTTATTTAAGTATTTATATTTTTTATTTCAACTTTATTGCACAAAAAAAAGTGTACCAAAGGCGGACTTAATGCCTTAAGGCATTCTCTACCAGTCACCCATTGGATCAAACCGAAACTTGTAATTGGTGCAGGATCATAGAAATCGAGAGATATTTGGAAACACAAATCAACATTACTAATTATTTATAAACTAGCTCTGCCCGCGGCTCCGCCCGCGTGGAATTCGGTCTGTGTCAGTAAGCGGCTAATTCACCCCTAATTTCTCTCCCGCTACCCTGGAGGCGGAACTTGAAGTAAAGTTGACAGATGGATACGCTAGAGATATCATCCAGACTAAATCGATCCTCCCGTCAAATCAGTCTAAGCATGAAAGGTAAGCACAGGCGCGGTTGAAATTGGGGGGGGGACGACGACATGCAAATTTAACGCAATCGAGTGTAGTGGCTACCTAACGCTACGTACGTACGCGTGGCTACGGATAACCTGGCTGGGGATTTTCTTGAATTGGAATTAGTAATCCTTAAGGGGTGATTTCCGGGATAACAATGCAAAAAAAACCGGCCAAGAGCATGTCGGGCGATGCTCAGTGTAGAGTTTCGTAGATGCCGCCCTGTTACAAAACATCCGTTCAAAAGGTCGTTTATTAAGGGATATTTGGCGGCGCTTACGTCATTTTACTATCCGGCACTTCCTTTCACTATGCGTTTTTGACTGATAACTCACAAACGGCTGAACCGATTTTATTCAATATAGTTCAAGAAAGTTCTTATCAGGCCTCACCAAATTTCAGCTTTCTAGTGCGAACGGTAACTGAGCTAGACTGCGGACAGACGGACAGACATGGCGAAACTATAAGGCGTGCCGGCGGTCTGGGGGGCGGATTTTCATTAAGTTACCGTAGTAGGTAATGAATTTTCATACGTTTTTACCACACTGTCACAGATAATACACTGATGTTACGTTACTGTTTGCAATATGGTGATAATTACATACGGTTCCGAACGCGGAATAGAGGATTTATGATATTGGTGTAGATCAAGATATTTAGTCTTCAATGTAAGCACATTACAATGAACTAATGAACGTCAGAGAAAATTAAAATACGTGAGTGTCGTGGAACACTCGGTTGGAACGAAGTTATGTAATTTAATTTAATTTATTTTTTTACTTTTTCGTGAATTTTGTGGCTTTCATTTTTTTTTGTATTTTTTTGAATTTTTTGGTTTTTGAAGTATTTGAAATTTTTGAAATTTAGAAATTTTGCCATTTTTGACATTTTCGACTTTTTTACTTTTAGGTTTTTTCACTTTTATCACTTCTCACTTTCACTTTTCACTACACTTCACTCCACTTTTTTCACTTTATTCTATTTTATATATTTTTTATTTCATTCCATTTTACATGTTTCTCAATCGTATGGGTGTCGCGTTTTCGTGACGTGACACTTTTTCGTGACGGTTACGTGACTTTTTTTCGCCTAGCCGTCCGATAAGAGACATCGTTCCAAAACTACCACCGGTTCTAACCCTACCTCTGGCCCAAGAAGTATTATGATTATGACCGAAAAGAAACTCGACGGGACTTATTTTCTTTAAAACAGTAATACATTATTAGATCTTAAAGATACAAAATAATGCATAGTTCTTCAAGAAGACATCAAAACAGCTTGAGAGACAGATAATGTACCTATTGTTTAATTATAAAGAAAAATAAATCCTAATCTGACTGCTTCACAAAACGTTTGATATGTTTTCCTACCTAAACGGTGTCCTATAAATTTCAGATGATTTTGTAGTAGTTTTTTGGTTTGGGCCATGCATCTTTGTCCGTCATATATAGTCCTCGAACCTGCAATAACCCTTTGACATTCATGATATTTTGTAAACCCATGTAAACTTTCACCCCTTTTGCATCCGCTTAAGGGAATTTCCGAGATAAAACTATTTTATTTCCTTTTTCAGAGCTCAAATTATCTCCATACCAAATTTGATCTAAATCGATTCTGCGGGTAATACTTCCCTATACAAATTTCCAACTGAAAACTATCCTTTGTCCTTTCTTGAGACCCCTACTATACCAAATTTCATCTTTATCAGTTCAGCGGTTAAAAAAAATCCTAATACCAACTTCCAACCCCCTTTTCACCCCCACAAGGGTTTAATTTCAAGATGAAAACTATTCTGTCGTTTCTCGGGACTCACATTATCTCCATACTAATTTCTATTAAAAAATCTCCATACAAACTTTCAACCCCCTCTTCACTTTTATTATATGTATAGATAGATAGTTTTTATTGAAAGTACCTTTCAGGCTTCACTTCCATTATTTTTTTGACTTACGGTTCTAAAGTAAAGGGGGGGGGGGGGGGGCTTTTTGAAGATGAAATTATCCTTTGTCCTTTCTCGAGACCCATACTATCTCTATACCAATTTTCATCTAAATCAGTTCAGCGGT
Organism: Pammene aurita; assembly: GCA_947086415.1. NCBI lineage: Eukaryota > Metazoa > Arthropoda > Insecta > Lepidoptera > Tortricidae > Pammene > Pammene aurita. The sequence continues at coordinate 32,972,741 of OX352296.1, read as the reverse complement.
AAAAAAATCCTCATACCAACTTCCAACCCCCTTTTCACCCCCACAAGGGTTTGAAAACTATCCTATGACGTTTCTCGAGACTCACATTATCTCCATACTCATTTCTATCTAAATCGTTTCAGCGGTTAAAAATTCTCCATACAAATTTTCAACCCCATTTTCACCCCCACTAGGGTTGATTTTTGGGATTCAAACTATATATTATCCTTTCCCGGGACTCACACTATCTCTATACAAAATTTCATCAAAATCCGTTCAGCCGTTTTCACGTGATGCGCGGTCAAATAAACAGACAAACAGATAAACAGAAAAACAGATAAACAGATAAACAGATAAACAGACAAACAGACAAACAGACAAAAATTCAAAAAATTGTTGGAACGTGTTCTGTTATCGATTCTAAGTATCCCCAGCCAACTTTTTTTCGATTATCTTCCATGTACAGACTTTCGACCCTCTTCAGCTTTATTATATGTATAGAAGAAGATACACATATAAGAACATAACATATATATAGGTAGATAAATAAATATATAGTACCCGTATGTATAAGTAATATGCACATAACTAATCTTTATGTGAGTTAGACTACTTAGAAGGGTGCTTACGTAACATACGTTTTAACGAAAATTTGCTCTGTGCTTGTCTTAAGGGGAGAGCGAGATCTTTCCAAAGACGAATAGCCTGTAAGGCGGAAGAGTTGGATATAAATCCGGTGAAGTGAATCAGAGATAGAAAGATTAAGACAACGAGAGTTGCGGAACTCGCAACCGGGACGCGGCGCTATAAAGTGGCATTTTGATTTGAGATAGTCGGGAGCTGCTGGATTAAAAAGGACAGTATAAAGGGTGCAAAGCGTTCTGAGAGACCTACGTTACGGTATTGAAACTAAAAGAACCTTGTAAAGATAAAACAATCTAAACTTTATATTTTTGAACCATCCTACCTTCGGTACTGGAATGACGTAAGCATTTCGCCACAATCCCGGAAAAACACCAAATTATTTTGTATTCAGCAGAACGTTTGCTAACGACGCGCGACGCCACCATCAGGTAAGTCTCAGTAGTTCAGTTAGTCAGAGCGACAGGCATTTACCCTGGAGTCACGAGTTCGATTGTCATCTGAGGCAGTGGATTTGTCTAGTTTTCATTTATTTTTAAATCCTTATTCTTATTCTTTATTTTTCCTTTGTTTTCGTATAATATGTAACATTCATTCAGACGAATGATTCAGGCACGACTTACACTGGAAGTTTTGGGTTCATATTCCGATACGTACCTCCATTGGCTATAAGGCATAGTTTCTTTGGCTTAACCAATTACAATTAATACGGATTATGATTAAGTGATTCATAAGCACGACGAGGTCTGGTTGGACCAACTCAAGCAGAAACGAACTCGCAGAGTGCTGGATCACCCCAGGAGTCAACACATATCTGTGGTCGATGCGCAAGAAATGCCATTTGGCCATTGGTTTACATAGCCATCGCAGTCGATGTAGGCTGTAGACTACCTCCTGACGCAACAATCACCTGTAAAGATGCTGTGGCTAATGATGATGATGATTCATAAGGGCCATCAGGCATTTGTAACAAAGGGGCATCACATGATTTCTGGATGTGCCCCAACATATAACAGTCCCTAACCAATTTTCTCAAATTTAATTGGCGTGTAAAATGGTTTGTGTGCAAACCCTGACATTGAATTAATCGGAGGAATGCACAACTGAACAAGGGGTTTCACCCATTTTGGTTTAATTTAGTAAGGACAGGAGGGTCTTTGGTACCAACGGTCTAAATTGTCCTCATGTTAAATAGTTATTAGGCCAACGTTGACCTTAAATATTGTAGGACATTTGGTTTATTAAGAGTTTTTAAGTTATTATGGTTGATTATAAATTAACCATAGTAGTAGATAGTTTGGTTTGTATTTGTTATATTGGTGTACATAATGTATATAAGTACTCAATCCTTAAAAGGAAAAAAATAGGGCAATGTGTGTGTTTGTGTGTGCGTGTGTGCGCGTGTGTGTGTGTGTGTGTGTGTGTGTGTGTGTGTGTGTGTGTGTGTGTGTGTGTGTGTGCGCGCGCGCGCGCGCTCGCGCGCGTGTGAGTGAGTGTGTGTGTGTGTGTGTCTGCTTGTAACGTTAATAAATAATATTAAATTTAAATATGAAGGGCACTTTTTGGGGGTAGGTAAATTAAAATGAAAATTAAATACTTGTTTACCGTATCCTCGATGTTCAAAAGGATTTTGCAATGTTACTTTCGATTCTTATGAATATGATGCAAGATGAGGCAGAAATCGCACTTCCAATAATTTTAAGCCTCAGTCTTGGCACAGAATAAAGAAGGTGGTCTTTTAGACCATTTAATAAGTTGGTCACCATTAACTGACATTATACAGTTTAGAAACGTCTAACGCGAATAACATTTATTTTACTTTGAGTTCCAACGTTTCGACTCAGGTTTCACTGGTAATTTAAATGTTAAACTTGTCACTCTCCAACCAAATCCTCTTCTAAAATTAACCAAATTAAAATTAAATTTAACGACCATCAAAACAGATAGACTATGTACCTACTTTTTCACAAATTAATATAAAAGGACAACAAATCAATGGCGTTTGCTTCTGCCCCGTCGTGATTGCCGTTTATATTGTCGGTCGGATTCATTTGATAAAATTGGACACATTTAGGTGGCAGAAATGATTGCTCATCCGAATTCAGGGGCCAGTAATTGAAATTGTATATTTTATTGATGATTGTCTCTTGAATACACGAGTTAGAGAGAGAGATGTTTAATTGAACAATATTCTTTCGATTTTGATTTAAAAATATTTTCTTCTCTTACAATCAATGTAGGTTATTATTTAAACCTTGTTAGTCTGACTTTAATTAAATATTGTTTCTCAATTAATTAACCTAGTTAGGTTGTTTTTCGATTGCCTTTGTTTGATTGACTTGAAAAGTAAAATAAAATAGTCGAACTCTGAAATTTTGTATTAATTTAATAATTTAAATTTAATTTAATTTTAATATTTGATATAAGGTTGTCAAGCGAGCGGAGCCTGAAGGGAGGATAAAATCTGCAGGTGGAGTTTGGAACTTTTTGATTACAAATGAGGAAAGGATACACAAAGGATGACGCAGATGGCGCTACAATCAATTAAGATCCCGTGCGTTCGAGCTCCATGTTTAGATTAAAAAAGGATAGTCCTATTTTTTGTTTATGGAGTATGAATTGATTGCCAATGAAGAGAAAAGTGCAAAGCAATGCGTCTATCAAATCAAATAAAAACAAATAATTTATTCGTAAAACATAGATAAATAAAAAGTTAATACAATATTTTGGTAGGTATCACTATGTTTCACCATGCGGTAAAAAAAAAAAGGTACAGTTGGTATGCAGCATGCATATAATACTTAATTAGTAACTACTTACATGTTTTGGCAGTTATAAAATAACAGCAAACAAAATGATAATAAGTAATAACAATCAATCAAGTATCAAGTTGCTATGGAAATGCAGATGTCAATGAGCTTTTAATTAATTACAAAAAAATAAAAATATTGACTTAATAACATAATATGTTCATGTAAAATAAGTTAATCATAAAAAATAAAATAAAATAACAACAGAATCAATATGTCATGTTAGCAAAATAAATTAAGGTAAAAAAGAAAATATGCTAATGATTTAAGAGAAGTATTCAGTCAGAGAATAATATAATAAGAATTGTTTATTAAATATGATGTAAGCGATCGTTTGAATTCGTTGTTTTTTTATTTTTTATCATTTCTGGTAATTTAATTTATTATATATTTTGCTACCCAAGCTAACCACAACCACACTCTTCAGTTTTAGAGCAGTATTTGCAGATTCAGTATGAAAGTCTCTTGGCTTTATTCTTTTGCTTCGTGAGTACGTCACTTTTCCGAATAGTGTGGGATTAGCTCGGACAAACATTTCATAACCGAAAAGCGAGGGCAGTGTAAGTAATTTTAAGCTTTTACAATGTGTGGCGCAGCTATTGAACCATCTTAAGCCACATATTGCCCTAATGCGCATTTTTTGAGCCTTAAACACTAATCCTTTATTTGTAGAGTTGCCCCAGAATATAATTCCGTACCTTAGGGTTGACACGACGTAACCATGATAGGCTGCCATAATAGCTTCTCTAACAGCTAATTTTGTGAGTCTACCGAGTGCGTAGAAAATGAGTAGAGTTTCCGACAGACTTCTTCAGTGTGTAGTTTTTGGGTCAGTTGGTGATCTTGCATTTATCCTAAGAATTTTGTTGAACTCACTGCTTCAACTTGAAACCCTAGGTAAGCGCAATTGATTGGAAGAGGTATTTTTCGTTGATGAAAATGCATAATTTTAATTTTTTCTACAATTTTTTTAACAAATTATTAAAACGAAGCCATTCAATATTATTGCATAATGTCATATTCATAATCATCACTATTTTCACATTCAATAATTACAGTGCTATCATCAGAGGTCATTGGATACTTAATATGTCTTGGGAGGTCATATATGTATATTAGAAATAGAAGAGGCCCTAGGACACTTCCTTGGGGGACTTCAGACACAATTTGTCGTTTGTTAGAAACATGTAACCTCTCAGTTTTAGTTTTTGTACAATTTTTGGCGATTTCAGATATCTGTTCCCTGTCACTAAGGTAGGATCTAAGCAGGTCAAGGACGTTGCTACGGATACCGTAAGACTCGTAAGAGACAAAACTTATTTGTAAGGATTACATGGTCTACGTGGTCGACTGCCTTAGTCATGTCCATATATATTATTGCACATATATATTTTCGTTTGTCCATGGATACAATAAAGGTTTCATTAGGTCAAAAATTAGGCCAAATTTATAGTTTTTCCTTTACGCAAACCTTTTTGTTCTTTGGCTAATAGATTATATTTTTTCCAAAAATTAATAAATAGCCTATGATGCTGTTATCTAAAAACCAGTTGGTTATGCTTTGGATAGTATGTCAAATCAATACAAAACAGCTCATGGTAAAACTATAAAGGGTAGAAGTTAAGGATGAAAATCTCTCTGTTAAGTCAGCAATTACTCGTAAATATGTAGATGAACTTCCGATTTCGATTATAGCACAGATAAAGGAAAAATTGCGAAAACCGTAAATTTTTAGTTACATCATATAATAAAAATATTTTGAATAATTTTAAAGTTACTACCCCTATATACCTACAGGTTTGTACGAAACCCTCGGTGCGCAAGTCCGACTCGTACATGGCCGGTTTTTTTTATTTGTTTTATTTATTAAGCTACTGTCTCACACACATCACTGTTTTTATAGGGTTTGTTAGGTTTAAATGTTAATGTTAAAAAGCATTATATAATGCTAAAGCACTTAAGTGCTTTTAAACAGCTGAAAGCTGTACAGTTGCGTTGTGGTTTGCTGCACTAAAGCTAAAGGCTTTACAAAAGCATTTAGATATGCCATTATACAACCGTTATACAGCTCAAAGCATCATATAATGCGACAAGTTGCTCGGTGAACGTATATAAGAGTTTATATCCTTAATAAGTTCGAAATAAGTTAACTATTCATATGTTATAAATGTTATAATGCTTCCTGTGTTACTTGGGGATTGCTCGTCAATGTCCCAGTAAATGTCATCTTCTTAAGTCATTCGCAATAAAGGTGACAGCATGGTGTCAACTACTGGCTATTAGCGCGTCGAGTACTAGGACATTTACCTGCAATACAATGCACTTTTAACTGCAAAGTGTATTTTTCCAAAAGCTTTAGTGTCCCGGCCGTTTTCCGATATTGCTTTGAATGGAATTTCCAATTTCGAGCGGCAATCAATTGAAGTCGGCCTCCGGCTTGTTTTCAATGGTCTGAATCAAAAGTGATCTTGTTTTCAAGTTGCTAGTATTAGTAGGGTTTGGTTAAACTAGAGTGATTAATTGCTTTAGTTTCGATTAATTTCCGACACTTGCTTGGAACAGACGCCTAAAGAAACTATAATATACAAAACCACAGTGTAGTAGTTTACGCAGCGGTATTAGGTAAGCGTGCGAGGTACGTGTTCGAAATTCTGGTACCCCGTGGTTGTCTTCAGGCGTCTGTTACGCCTGAAGAAACTATAATGTACAAAACCACAGTGTAGTAGTTTACGCGGCGGTATTAGGTAAGCGTGCGAGGTACGTGTTCGAAATTTTGGTACCCCGTGGTTGTCTTCAGGCGTCTGTTACGCCTGAAGAAACTATAATGTACAAAACCACAGTGTAGTAGTTTACGCAGCGGTATTAGGTAAGCGTGCGAGGTACGTGTTCGAAATTTTGGTACCCCGTGGTTGTCTTCAGGCGTCTGTTACGCCTATAATGTACAAAACCACAGTGTAGTAGTTTACGCAGCGGTATTAGGTAAGCGTGCGAGGTACGTGTTCGAAATTTTGGTACCCCGTGGTTGTCTTCAGGCGTCTGTTACGCCTATAATGTACAAAACCACAGTGTAGTAGTTTACGCAGCGGTATTAGGTAAGCGTGCGAGTGTTCGAAATTTTGGTACCCCGTGGTTGTCTTAATTATAAGCTAAGATCGTTTGGATTAACTTGTCTGCTCAGCTACTACTAATAATGACTATACAGTGTGTAACAAAAATACTGTTTATGGGATAGTTAGTATTGCTATTAAGAAAAGGTAGAATAATATTTTTTTTTAAGGAAAAAAAAATTTTCAATACAATACGAAAAATTTTTTCGCATGAAAAATTTGTTTAATGTTTTTTTATACATAATTAGAATACGACACCAACTATGCCCTTAACTTAAACGAATCACCAGCATTTTTGTTACACCTTGTATAGTTTTATAACTAATAGCATAGATTAATGAGATTAAATAGATATTTCACTAGGAATATCGCTCGTTTTGTTCCAATGTTCTTCAATAGATGTCGCTCAGAGCACCACTGGCTCGTAATATTTTTTTATGTTATTTGAAATCTAGTACCTATTTATCTAAAACTACGTCATTATATTACCAAAACTGATTACAAAAAAACCAATCAAAAATAACTGATTAAACCTAAGAAAAAAACAATTCCACGTAAAATCGCATTTTTAGTTTAAGCGCCATCTATTGTAGTTTCTCATAACTTTACAGTTAAGCTCGATCTCGAAGTAACACTTTATATAGCTAGTTTCTTTAATAATAAAAACTCATAGATGTCACTAAAATAAATCTCAAAAATACTTTTTGGTCAACAAAAACCAAAATTATTGGAATTTTAAATGAAAATTATGTACAGTTAGCTGCAAAAATACGTATCGAAAAAATCGTCTCATAAATATAGTACTACGCACTTATGACAACGGAATAAGATACTATGGGACATATTTTTGAGTAAGATGAGTACACCCATATTTTTACAGCTGACTGTACTTAATAATTTAATTCGGCTAGGTAATAATAATAAATATTACGGTACAATCTTACAAAAATCGTCCTAACTCCTACAGTAAAGTATACAATAGTTAAGGCTTGTGTGTACGAGACGACGATATAATTATATAATCGATATATAGATAAATACTTACATCGAACACATCCAAAACTCAGGTATAGATAAATTAACGAGAGCATGGAATTGCATATGTAGTAGTATTGTATGTTTACGGGCATTCTATATTTGAATTTTCTATTTTCTCGTACTATCAGCATAAAAAGAGGTTTGTTATATATTGCAGAAGTAAATACCAAAATAATGTCAGTGTTAAATTGTGAATATTATTTACGTTGTGCATATATTTTTACGTCTGATTTTATTGTATTCTCACAATCATCAGAATAATTTTGTGTCAGCCCGTACGACTAAGTGTAAGTTACATAATTTTCAAAAAATATGGCAGTGAGTAATTTTGGTCCGATTGAGAGTCAAAGTAAGCAAATTATTTTTAACTGTTATAAATATTTTGAACTTGAACTGAAGAAAAATTTAAATTCCCCTTACACCGCTGCCCAGTTAGTTGAAAAAGCTACAGGTGTTTGTCTCTCTACTGTTTATAACATTGTGTCGGAGAGCAATAGTGAGAAATTCGAAACAACAAAGAAATTCACCTCCCCGAGAAATAAAAAGTTACGTGCTTGTCCGTCATCAGCAGTTGACGATTTTGATCAGTCAGAACTATATACAATTTTCATCTGTCCCATAAGCAATTTCCAACCTTAAAGGCACTCCACTCTGTGTTAAAATCCGATATAGATTACAAAATTGGTATTTCCACCTTACGAAAACAAATACAAAAATTAGGATTTAAATGGAAAAAGACCGTGGACAACCGAAAATTTATTAATTAAATTAATGGAAAGACACAAAATACGACTGCTAAGAATAAATTACCTTACCAAAATTGCGGAATATCGGTCTGAAGATAGACCACTAGTTTATACTGATGAAACCTCTACATCCACACTTCACATGTGTCCGGAGAGGCTTGGACCGATGGAACAGAATTTGGTGTAAAAAAACAAATCAGTACAGGCCAGCGGTTAATAATAGTGCACGCAGGAGGAAAATATGGTTTTATTCCCAACGCTTTGTTAATGTTTAAGGCAAACCAAAAAAACGGGAGATTACCATGACCAGGTGAACTGTGTCAACTACGAAAAATGGTTAAAAGAAAAATTAATACCTAACCTTAAACCGAATAGCGTACTTATCGTAGATAATGCGTCCTATCACAACAAACTTTTGAATCGTGCTCCAACGTCAAATTCTCATAAACAAGAAATGATGGATTGGTTGACAGAACACAACATTTCGTATAGCCCGTTAATGTACAAAACCAGTTTGTATGATTTAATTAAACAAAATAAAGAGCGGTTTCGTGAGTACCACATAGATGCAATTTTAAAAGAACATGGCCACTCCGTTTTACGATTGCCACCGTATCACCCGACATTCAATCCAATCGAAAATATTTGGTCCATGGTAAAAGGATATGTAGCGAAAAGAAACGTTTCATTAAACATGCAAGGTATTATGAGTTTAGCAACTGAACGAATGAATACTATTATTGCTGAGGACTGGGAAAATATTTGTCGCCATGTCGAAAGTGAAGAAAATAAATATCGATGTCAGGAAGGGGAAATGGATCGAATTTCAAACAAACTTATTATCAATACTTGTGACAGCTCAGATGAAGAACATGATAGCGACTAAAAGCAAAAAACAGAGGACTACTACTTATTCCATATCTTAAGGGTATGTAATTTTATTAAATTAAGAGAAAATTATTCTCCTTTTGTTGCAAACGGTACAACCACTACAAATGCAATTCCATGATCTCGATAATTCATTTATACGACGTGCGTTCAGTGAGCGCGTTGGTAACCCACTGACTTTAGCTTCGCCGGCGGAAGCGCAAAACGTAGGTATATAACTCGCTCACGCGGGCATGATTCATAGGCCTGTCTGAGGGATCGATAACCGACCAGGTGGTATGAATAGCAATTTGCATGCTCTTTCTTCATCACATAAAGATACTGGAAATTGAATTGTGGGCGATAAATTTTAAATATTTATCGCCCAAAACGAAATTGCTACTGGTAGTATGAACGAATACTACCTCCGAAAAATATTAGTATGTCAAGATTATGCATAAATATAAAGATATTCTGCCCGACGGCCAATAATCGCGCTCTCTGAGAATGACCCGCTCGTCGTTAGAAGAGTTTGAATATTTTTAGGGTTCCGTACCTCGAAAGGAAAAAACGGAACCCTTATAGGATCACTTTGTTGTCCGTCCGTCCAGGGGCGTAGTGACGTAAAACTGCGCCCAGGGCAAGCATCCAAAATGCGCCCTCTTGTAAATTTATATTTTGTCAACTTATTTTTTTTTGTATGATGTACAAATACTGACCTGTATCCAACTCTAGAGAAACTATCCAATGTCAGAAGAGGTCCTTACGCATTTATAATAATATATATAGATTATTTAAACAATATGGTTACTAGTATATAAGTAGGGAAATGAATCAATAAAACAGATGTCAATACAATAATGAGCTCTTTAATTTCAGTTTAAATTTCCACCTTCCTTGCCTTCTGCGACGCAAACAAATCTATAATCTCATCAAAATTGGCTCGTTCAGTTTCCTTCCTTTCGATACTGAGCAATGCTAGATCCGATAATCTTTGTTGGCCCATTGTGGCCCTCAAATACGACAATATTAACTTTAATTTACTAAACGACCGCTCACAGCTTGCTATTGAGACAGCGATTGTAAGTAGCATTTGTAGTGCAATACGGAGATTTGCAAATACGGACGGACGGAGGGTCCGTCCGTCCGTCCGTCTGTCTGTCAAGACCCTTTTTCTCAGGAACGCGTGGAGATATCAAGCTGAAATTTATATAAAATACTCAAGTTTATTTTTTATTATTTATTAATTATTAAAAATACAGGGGTAGGTCTTAAATCTAATACATAGCCCCACAAAACTTTGGAATGTGTTTGTCTGTGGGATCGACAGTCTCTCATTAGTGTACTGTCCCTTGGAGCTGTGAAAAAAATCAAACTTCTAAGTCGCCGCAAATTTTCGAAGCTCGCAAGGGAATCAAAACCTACAGGGTACTTCCCGTGAACTCAGAATCTGAAATTTGGTACGAAGCAACGTCTTATACTCGTAGCACAGATAAAGGACTACTACTTATTCCATTTCTTAAGGGTATGTAATTTTATTAAATTAAGAGAAAATTATTCTCCTTTTGTTGCAAACGGTACAATCACTACAAATGCAATTCCATGATCTCGATAATTCATCTATACAAATATTTGTGTATTTGTCACAGATCAAACACACAAATTAATGCCTTTACCAGGACTCGAACCAGGGGGCTGATTTTTGACACTCTAGCGCTCGAATTCAAAGAATTTCACTTCGAATATAATCGCACACAAAATTAATATTATAAATAATCATGACTTTAGATTACTATCGCTGTTATTTTTAAAACAAAATTTCTTCATTTTATTCAGTTTTAAATTTCATATTCGAGTGCTCCAATCTCAAAAATCGCCCCCCTGACTTTCTGCTTTTTGTCTACTGCCCCCATTATTTATAGGCTCAACACCGATTGGGCTAGGAGGCTGTTAAATATAGTATTAAATATAGTAATTTTACTAAATATCACCACCACATCACCGTCGCATCTTCATTAAGTGTTTTTTTTTATCTATAGGTACTTATTTTACGCTATTGTTGAAGTCAATAAGATAAGGTTTTATTATATACCACCCTTTAACCACTTTACAAGTTTTAAGGTACCGCCACTGCACTCAATTACGAATTCTACTCTAAGTAGGTACAGTCAACCAATTTGATTCCTAGGCCACTGTAGAACCTTGTCGTAATGACTGTTGCCTTTGGATACGTATAAACGTAACCTATTCGCTACAAAACTAGCTATTGTGACAAGGTTCTAGAGTGGCCTAGGAATCAAATTGGTTGACCCTACCTTCAGATCAGACCGCGAGTCAGCGACAAATTTCTATGAGCAAATAGTTCATAGAAATTTGTTACCGATTCGCGGTCTGATCTGTAGGTAGGTACCTACTTAGAGTACAATTCATAATTGAGTCAGTAATTTGACAGTAATGATTACGTCAAAAATCATAAATAATTAGTAGTATTGGAACTAGATATAGGCACCCATGAGGATGTAACGGTATACTAAAGACATATAAAATGAGAAGATGCGGTGCCTTGAAGACCATAGTGAAGACAAAATTGTGATTACATATTAAGCCGATTTCCTTAATTGTGTTTACGCGCGACACGCACACGTGGAAGTCGAATTTCAGCTCAGCGCCAGACGGTTCGCGACGCGTAGGTAGGTAACTAACAGAGCTCGCGCGTTGCCACGCGACGTTGTCAGCTTGCTGTCTCGCAGGCGGCCGAATTGGCAACAACGCACAAAATTTACTCAACGTCTTGTCATTCGCAAATCAGTTGTACGAGTAGGTTAATATTTGAATGTAGGGAAGTGGTTAACAATTTGCGTCTTAAAATTAAAGTCCTCGTAGTGCAGCGGATTAACATATGGACTTATGAGTCTAAGGTCCGGAGTTCAAACCTTATCACTGTCAATTTTAATGTTTTTATTTTTTGTTTTTTACCCTGCTACACACGTGGCCTAATGTGTCGAAAAAAATATCTCTTACTTTTGTTTCATTGCAGGATTTGCAGATAATTAATTGTTTACTTACTTAATAATATAGTTTTTTGTTCGCGAGTGCTATATATGTAGCATAGCTCAGCAGATAACTTTCGGAGACGCCCGTTGGGTTCATATTTGAGATATATATTAAAAAAAAATAACAAATAAAAAAAATACAATTTACTCAATATTTCTTCTGTAAAGCGACATCTATGGATTAATAGTATTGTTGAAGGATTTTCATCTAGGGAACTTTTACATAAAGACGTGTAGATGTCGTTAGTAGCCATGGCAAGTATTATGACTTCTCCGTGACGTGTAACGCCATCTCTAATCGAGAGATGGAAACAGTGAATTTTCAGTAACGCCATCTAGTGCTGATAGTTCTTTAGGCGGTCGTATTTTGTAACAAGACATGGGCCCCCTATCATATACTTACTTTATGCTAATAGAGAACATGCGTGAAAAATATATTTTAATTGAATTTGTTCCATAAACACGTTCAACAACCCCAAATTAATATAAATAAGTGGAAATCCGTAATAATTTTTAAAATTTTTTAAAGATATTGCGGTTTAAAACCGTAAAATTTTAGGCATTCTTTTTATACCTCAAATGTATTCTCAATACTTCAGTTCGATTACTTATGTTCTAACAAGAAAAAAAATGGATGACAACTGTATAGCTAAACGCATTTTTTCGTGCCTAAAATTACAAAAATCTTCCAAAAACTTGTTCCTTCCAAACAGTTTTCTGCAACTTTGTGGTCGGTGACGTCACAAACCTCATACTTTTTGTATGGAACGTTTTGACGCGCGGCGCAGACGCCTAACGTATTTTCACATTTTTGACGTTTCAGGGCTATCATAGATAGTAAATAGGTTTATTAATTATTAGAGACATTTTAATCTACAGGGAAATAGAATCGAATGACGTCTTCCAAAAAAATCATGCATGTTCCTAATTATAATCCTTACTTTGTATTGAACAGGCCACATAGTCCCAAAAAGAATACATACCAATTTGTACATTATTCATAATCATAATACGGATCAGTATCATAAATAACAATGTATTGTTGTTGAATCGGCAGCGCCTGAATTATTAAGCGCTGCCAATTCTCAGATCTTTTCTTGTAAAACTGTTTCAACAAGTCAGTTTGTTTTCAGTTCAGGTAATTTGATAATATAAGTATAACAATTTGATACGCTACGCGCGATAGCACTTGCGGCTTCGCAGTCTTCGCACCTCGGTCACACCACGTGCACGGCTGGAGCAGCTGCTGAGACGGCTGCTCTTAGGAAACGGGACAAATATTCTGCAGTGCAGAATTATTTATTTGTCCCGCTCGCGGTACGAACGACCGGTTGTTGGGGTTCGGAGGCCAGAGAATTTGTAAAGGAGATCGGGCGCCGTCTGACGGAGAGGGGTCATGACCCCCGTTCCGGGTCATTCCTGGCGCAACGTCTGTCCATCGCGATTCAGCGCCGTGATGGGCACCTTTCCACCGGTGGTGGCACGGGGCGGGGATTTTAGGCTTAGTTAGTAATTTATTATTAACCCATATTATAAGTAGGTATATTGACATTTAATTGTGATTTTTTTGTGATATAAAAATGTATGTTCATTTATTATTCGATTAAATATTATTTATGGATTTGATACTAAAAGCATACAGACCAGATAGAAATTTTGCATTAGGTATGTCAATTTAATTTCATGATGGAGACCAAAAGCTCAGTAAAGAAGCAAGGTTATTTCGACTTTTTATAGAAAATTAATTGCTAATTTGGTATTTAGTGAGGTCTCCCATCGTATAACTGCCAGGCGACCTATACCAGTGATACGGAAGTCAGGCATATCTACCTACTAACTTGAGTTAGGCTGCTCCGTCGATTGTATACCATATGCCGTGGCCAGAAAGACTACCGCGGACTTCGAAAATCATTACATGTGTCTCTTTCGCTCGTATTAGCAATTGCGATAGAGAGGGATATAATGAAATTTCGACTTTCGACGTTTCGCAGCAGGCCCGCAGCGCTCCGTTAGAAAAAATCCTAGTGAAAAAACATTTCAACAAAACAATGAAAACGACAAAAACGGCCATTTTCACTAACGATGATATAGGGAGCGGTGAGCGACCATAGGACATCGGTCGTGCGTGACGGGGCTGATGTGTTTCCGATCACCGAAACAATATTTTGTGTTTCATAGGAAAATATTTTAGAAAAATATTTGCGATTGAGTATGTAAATATTTACAACGATTATTTTATAAAAAGTGTATTTAAATGAGATATGTCTATATCATCATCATCCTCCTAGCGTTTGTCCCGGCTTTTTTGCCACGTCTCAATTTGACCAGGGGTCCGTTTGGCTACCTGTTTGCACAAGGTTTAGCGACTGCCAGAAGGGAAACTAGATTTTATTTTGATTAGATCCGGTTTCCTCACGGTGTTTTCCTTCACTGAAAAGTAACTAGCATCAAATGATAGTAAATTCCGAAAAATCAAACCTTAAGGGAAAAATCAATCCTTAAGGGGACAAAAGTGAATGAAAGATTTTAACAACTTCAACCCCGACGAATCCGCGAGAAGAGACTAGTCTTTTTTTTATACCACGACGGTGGCAAACAAGCATACGGCCCGCCTGATGGTAAGCAGCTACCGTAGCCTATGGACGCCTGCAATCCGAGAGAATTCACATGCGCGTTGCCTACTCTTTAAGAACCTATACACTCCTTTTTTGAAGAACCTCATACTGTAGCCTGCTGGGAAAACCTCGGCAGGGAGTTCATTCCACAGCCGCAGCGTTCGTGGGAGGAAAATCCTCTTTCATACATTTCATACATATAATACAATGCAGGCGATAGCAATAAAGTGCTACAAAGCTCATGCTACTGAAAAACCTTAACATTGCACCCAATAATGTAATTCATTTTACAAACGTACATTAGGGAACACCTTTTACAAAATTAACTTTAAATGGAAAATCATGAGCACCTTAAAGCCCGAAATAATTAAGAATAATTTGTTTACAAATATTCCCATTTGTCAGCTGAGATTATAAGGGTCGGGAATAGCTATTTTCTGGTGGTCAATATGCTATTTTAATTAATATTTTTCATCGAGAAAACTTGAAATCATTTAAACATTCACTAATGTCACTATTAATTTATTTATCAGAATGAAATGTTAAAGGGCATATTCACAATTATATTTCTCCTCACCGATTCCCGTGAAGTTTTGGGAGCAGGTACTATAGTTACGTAGATTTTTTTTTAATGTTTTCGTTTTTCGTTCATAATGGTGGAAATCTACACAAAGGACTTAAACGCCATAATGTTCTATTGTGCTAAAGGAGATACTTATATCTGAGGTTTCGAGTGCAAAGATAAACCAGGAATATAGTAGGTAGTCCATCAATTTGTACTTTTTTCCAAGGACCGGTAAACCCCTCTATTTGATTAATCTTTTCGATAGGCTAGGCTAACCCTAATTATAGGGTAACCGTTGTGAACAAGGTTATTTGCCAAATAAAAAAAAAATAATTGTTAGTAACTGACGAAGAGACATTTCTTTTTGACATTTTTGTTATGTTTATGCATGCGAAATAATACCATGTGTATTAAAATGTTAAAGTTTTGAGTGAGTAAAAAAATGCATGTGGAAATGTTATTTCTCTAAAGTTACGAACATCGAAAATCAAGTACCCCTAAATCACTTCTCATACTAAAATAATGTTAAAAGTACTAAACGTCAAGACCACTTTTTCATCCAATAAAACATTATTTTGTATCGATTTTGGACTAATTCTTTGTTAATATGCATAAATTAACATACGGTGTGCTTGTTGATAAATAATAACGTTGATTTTGTTTTAGATTTTTAATCATAATATTAATTTTTAATTTCTAATCTAAGCTAGTAGAAAAATTATACATTTTGAGTTAAAAAAATATTTTATTTTTGTGTCACTTCTCGCCACTCCTCGTGCATTGTTCCATAATATTTAAATAATATGTAAATGATTTCATGTGATGTGTTCCATAATATTTTATATTGGATGTGAAACATTTTAAGACCAATATCTCCATAACTTCACCCTACAACTAGGTTTTTTATGCTTTCAAATTTTGAACTCGAATATTTCAAAATTGTACATTTTTATGTTGAAATTTCAAAATCATTTAAAAAAAATACGTGAGTGTCGTAGAACGAAGTACTGTTATTTAATTTTATTTCATTATTGACCTTTTTGTCATTTTTGACGTTTTGGCCTTTTTTTGACTTTTTTGCCTTTATTTGACGTTCTTGACTTTTTTTACTTTTTGACTTTTCAGGTATATTCAGCAGCGCATATTCAGGTGTTGGTATGCGGGCCAGCGAAATTGTGTACGCTGGGGTAGCGTGTTGTCGGATGAATTACGGTCTGGAGTGCGGGGTGCGGCAAGGGGGACTTACCTCTCCCAAGCTTTTCAATTTGTATATCGATGTCTTGATCGGCGAGCTTAGCAGTACACGTGTCGGCTGTCATATAGATAGGGTTTGTTTTAATAACATAAGCTATTCTGACGACATGGTACTGCTGAGCCCGTCGGTTGGTGGTCTGAGATTACTTATTGAGAAGTGTGAGTCATATGCCCTAACGCACAATTTGTATTATAATGTAAATAAGAGCGAGTATATGATTTTTTAAGCGGGAAGCAAGTGCCCATCACACATCCCACCCATTATTTTGAATGGCAAGCAACTAAAAAGGGTTTACTCATTTAAATATCTCGGGCACTTGGTAACCGACGATTTGCGCGATGACGCCGATATAGAGAGGGAGCGGAGGGCCTTGGCTGTCAGGGCCAATATGATAGCTCGCAGGTTCAGCCGGTGTACAGCGCAAGTTAAAATAACATTATTTAGAGCGTTCTGTACATCACTGTACACCTGCAGCTTGTGGACGAGGTACACGCAACGGGCTATAAACGCCATGCGTGTACAATATAACGACGCATTCAGGGTGCTGTTGCGGCTGCCTCGATACTGCAGTGCGTCGGGCATGTTCGCGGACGCACACGTGGACGGTTTCCATGCGACACTGCACAAGCGCTGCGCCGCGATGCTCCGCAGAGTGCGGGACAGCCGCCACAGCCTCCTGGCCGTAGTGGCAGACAGATGGGACAGTGGCCTGATAAGGCACTGGTCCTCTCTGCATTTAAATCTAGTACCTAAGATAGTTATATAAGTTGACCATAGATATTATAAGTCTATTTTAAGTTATTTTTTACTAACAAAATATGGACACAATTAGTCTGAAATAATGAACCCATTTGCAGATCGGTGCATGACCACCTTTTAGAAACCAGCCCATCAGCATTAGAGAGAGCCCGCCTACTAGCAATATCCGCAAAAGAGTCAGGTTTTTGGTTACACGCTTTCCCGTCAGCTAATTTTGGAAACCTGCTGGACTCAAACAGCTTACGCCTTGCAGTAGGTTTACGTCTCGGGGCTAACCTCGTCGAGCCTCACCAGTGCCCCTGCGGGGCACAAGTCGATCGTTTGGGTCATCACGGCCTTGCTTGCCCAAGAAGCGCCGGTCGTCTGTCCCGCCATGCCTGCCTTAACGACATCATCCGTCGGGCTCTGGTCAGTGTCAACGTGCCAGCCACACTGGAGCCTATTGGCTTGGCCCGAGACGACGGTAAAAGGCCCGACGGATTGACCCTCGTACCGTGGCAACAGGGACGGCCTTTAATCTGGGATGCAACATGCGTCGACACCCTAGCTCCGTCCCACCTCGGTACGACGTCGTTGAGGGCAGGCAGTGCGGCCGCTTCTGCTGAAACCGCCCAACGCCGCAAATACATGTCCTTGGGCAATGGATACGTATTTGCGGCGCTTGCCGTAGAGACTTTGGAACCCTGGGGAACGGAAGCCCTAAAGCTTTTCCAAAAGCTTTCATATATGC
Source organism: Pammene aurita (assembly GCA_947086415.1). Lineage (NCBI taxonomy): Eukaryota > Metazoa > Arthropoda > Insecta > Lepidoptera > Tortricidae > Pammene > Pammene aurita. Next base: position 32,954,575 of record OX352296.1, on the reverse strand, counting down.
TCTCCTGCTCCACCGGTGACCGTAGGGCTGGCTCGTTCCTCGCTCAGCGTATTGGAATAGCCATTCAGCGAGGTAACGTAGCCAGTCTTATGGGCACCCTACCAGGTGGCAGCGGGATTGGGGATATTTGCAATTTTGCTTTAGGGCCCATAGTTTAAGTTAGGTAGATTTCTTTAGTTTTTATTTATTTAATTAGTTTTATATTAAGAATTATTTTGTTATTCATTAAAGAATATACTGAAATAAATGCATTTTTTTTGCTTTATTACTTCTCACTGTTCACTTCACTTTATTATATTCTATTTTATATTATTTCATTTCATTTCACATGTTTCTCAATCGTATGGTGTCGCGTTTTCGAGACGGTCACGTGACTTTTTTTCGCATCGGCCTAGCCCCCATCCGCGATCCGTCCAATAAGGAACTTCGTTCCAAAAATACTTTACATAGGGCTCTGATTCTTTTTGCATACGAAAGAGGATGTTTTATACTCAATACCAATATCAATATCTCAATACCAACAATACTGTACCATTTGCTTAAAGACGACACATATACCCTATCTAATACCCCTTTATTGGTACGTACTGTTCAGGTCCCGTTTTGTACATACATTTTTGTGCAGTTCTGAATATATTTCTCCCACACCCTATTTGAATAGCCCAATACTGTATTTCCTCGGCTGGGAACTCATACTACAGGGAAGGTTTAATAACCTTAAAAATCGTGAGTCATCTTATAATAATGATATTATTATAATAAACAATATTTTTAGATGAAATTTGTGCCGAAGTTTTATAGGTAGTAATATCGAAAAAAGGAAAACACCCGTTGCACGTTGATAGAACGTTTGGGAGACGATTCCAGGAAAAAGCAATAACATACATTTGATTTGTTATTGTACCTGTTTCTTAGCAAATAAGTCTTCAAATTAATGGTATAATAGTAGTTTATGTAACTGTTACGTAATAAGGGTCCTTAAAACATGAGTGTGGTTTTATGAAATGAGCCGCAGGCGAATTTCATAATAAGATCACACGAGTGTTTTAAGGCCTAATTACGTACAGTTGCATACACTGCTTTATCTACACTCATATTATTTATTATAAATGCCGTATTCGTAAACCATAGAATGGCCGCCACAGTACCGCCGTGGCCATCTCGATTGTGTCGGCGCGGCCTACTCGATTGTGCCGGCGGACGCGCGGGCGGGTGTCGCCGGCAGCGGGCGCGTGCAGGTGTACATTATGTTATCAAAACTCAGAGTACATCAATAATTGAGCATGAAACGTTAACATTGCGGTACTGCCACAGATAAGAAACTTATCATAGTGAAATCGTTTGTTGTAATGCTGGTCATTGCCTACGGTTTTTGAACGCATTTTAGAGGACTTACAATATGAGTGTAGATAAAGGTTATAAAGGTATAGCAAACTTAACACCAGAGATACGTGAATAGTAAAGACTGACTATTTTATAGTGCCCTCGTTGTTAATAAGGGCCTCGTTAGATACGTGTTGGATACATCTCATACATATATCGTAACTATTTTAACCTTAATAATTCCGTGAAACTCATAGGACACATTAATACATAACTCATAGGAATTAAGTTCAGATGATCGAAAATACAGACCATAAAACTACGATAGGAAAAATCTGGGGGTGCTGGAAGGCATCACCATCGGACACCCACAACATACACCTCAAGGTAATGGGTATAAGTAGAGATTCCTCCTATCCACCACACTGCTGTGGCAAGGAGGAAACGAGCAAGCGTCATCAAAACAAGAAGGAGGAGTAGCGTGGGAAAGCAGCCGGGATAGTCAACAGTAGCAGGATCGAAATATGCCGAGCGAAATTAACTAAATTACGTAAGTGGCCCGTTATAGTAGTTTATGTGACTCCTACATAATGAAGTGCATCAAAATACGAGTGTGGTTTTATAAAACGAACGAAGCGAATTTTATAATATTATCACACGAGTTCAGTGTTTTATGAGGTAGAGATCACATTATTTAAAAACTACTGCCAAAACTTGAACACATGCAACCTGTGGAGCAACTATACCAAAAAAACGTTTCGTGCTTTGTGTGTCCAGTAATAATAATAATAATAATAAATACTCTTTATTGCACACCTCATACAGTTACAAGCACAAATTTTACAATTAGATAAATTTAGGTAGAGGTAACAACAGGCGGTCTTATCGCTAATGAGCGATTTCTTCCAGACAACCTTTGGGTAGTGGAGACTAGAGAAAAACAATAAGCAGTAGGTGGTGCATAGACACAAAAGAGACGAAATAGATAACACAGCACATTCATATGAATATACATACTTAAATAAATACAAAATAAACATACATATACGTACATATATACATATATAATACACACAGTAAGAAACAACAGTGTCAACTTAAAAACCAGTATAACAACGCCTTCAGAGGATTGTTGGGGCTGCCCTGGCGCTGCAGCGCATCAGGAATGTTCACCGAGTGGAGCACAGCTTCAAGGCGGTGCTGCGAAAGAGGGTGGCGTCTCTGTGGGAGCGCCTACGGGGCAGCACCAACATCACTCTCCTGAGGGTGATTGCAGAGAGGGTCGATAGCCCTCTTATCACTCATTGGATGTCCATGCACGTTCGATCCAATGAGCATTATACATTTTACTAACACATTATTGTTTTTAGGGTTCCGTACCTCGAAAGGAAAAAACGGAACCCTTATAGGATCACTTTGTTGTCCGTCTGTCTGTCTGTCTGTCTGTCTGTCTGTCTGTCTGTCTGTCTGTCTGTCAAGACCATTTTTCTCAGGAACGCGTGGAGGTATCAAGCTGAAATTTATACCACATACTCAGGTCTATTGCCTTTTGGAGCTGTGAAAAAATCAAACTCAAAAGCCAACGCAATCAAAAGATACAGTCGTTTATGCTGCAAATTTTAGTTTTTCGGCACTCGCAAAACCTACGGGGTACTTCCCGTGAACTCAGAAACTTGAAATTTGGCACGAAGCAGCGTCATATAGCATAGACAATGGAAAAATTACAAAAAGTAGACATTTTTAATAAAATCATACAAAAAAACATTTTTTTAAATTTTAAACTTACTACTTTTTTTCTCGTAAACGCGTGGAGATATTAAATTGAAATTTATGTCAAATACTCAGGGCTATAGGACCTTTCAGATGTAGCAAAACCAAACTTTTATGTCAACGCAATCAAAAGAAATAGCAATTTAAGTCGCATATTTTGAAACTGAGTACTCGCAAGAAACTCAAAACCTACAGGGTACTTCCCGTAAACTCAGAAACTTGAAACTTGGCACGAAGAAACTTCATATAGTACAGACAAAGGAAAAATTACGAAAAGTAGACATTTTTAGTAAAATCATACAATAAATATTTTTTTAAATTTTAAACTTACTACCTTTTTCCTCGTAAACGCGTAGAGGTATTAAATTGAAATTCATATCAAATACTCAGGTCTATAATACCTTTAAGTTGTAAAGGTTTGTACGGAACCCTCGGTGCGCGAGTCCGACTCGCACTTGGCCGGTTTTTTTTTATAATTGTTATTTATATATTTTTTTTATTTTTTTGTTACTAACATAGTTCTGTAGAAAAAATATGGATACCTACTTGATGTCTGAAATAAATATTTTCATTTTAATTTTTTTTCCATTTTCTTTTTTAGTGCCTAATTAAGTACAGTTACATACATTACTTTATCTACACATATATTATAATATAACTCTTCAACGTGTTCAGATTCATTAGAATGACCGTCATTGCACCTCAATGGCCAACTAGTTTGACATAAGTACCAATACTTTAATTTACATTCAAATTTCGAACATCTTCTGTAATCGCCGATTCCAGATAGGTATACCAGTAGACGTTCGAAATTTGAATGTAATTAAAGTATCGGTTATCGATATTGTAATGTAAATTTTATACAGTTTTCTTAATATAGGCTGTTAGCTTATCGTTTCTGAACATATTAACTACTAGCTGTGCCCGCGGCTCCGCCATGGATACGCTAGAGGACAGTAGTCCTGATATTTTTTTTACAATTACCACTAAATGAAACTACACTCAAAAATCAATACATTTTTTTGTCGTTATATTTTTTTTTGCCATGATTTAAACGACATAGAGTAGCACGTGTATATCGGACGATACAGTACCACTTTCGTACGTTTCATGTTCACGGCAAATATCATCCAAATCGATCCTCCCGTCAAATCAGTCTAAGCATAAAAGGTAAGAACAGGCGCGGTTGCAGCGCGGTTGAAATTTGGGGGGGGGGGGCACAAATGCAGAAATGACTTTTTGAGGGGGTCAGTAATGATTTTTTCTATTTGAGGTGTACTACGCGAGTGTAATGGCTACCCCCCCTTTTAGACGTTGAATTTTTATAGGCTACGTATAACCTGGCTGGGGATTTTCTTGAATTGGAATTAGTAATCCTTAAGGGGTGATTTCTGCGATAACAATGCAAAAAATACCGGCCAAGAGCATGTCGGGCGATGCTTAGTGTAGAGTTTCGTAGTTGTCGCCCTGTTACAAAACATCCGTTCAAAAGGTCGTTTATTAAGGGATATTTGGCAGCGCTTACGTCATTTTACTATCCGGCACTTCCTTTCACTATGCGTTTTTGACTGATAATTCAAAAACGGCTGAACCGTTTTTATTCAATATAGTTTTTATTGAAAGTTCTTATCAGGCCTCACTTCCATTATTTTTTTGTATTTTTTTTGGCCCACGGTTCAAAAGTTAGATGGAAGAGACGCCCTTTTTTGAACTTTCTGATCTAATATTTATGAAACTATCAGTTTCAACCAAAAAATGTCTTAGAAGACCTCTATTGTTTTTGAAAGACCTATTCAATAATATCCAACACGATAAGGTTGGAGCGAAAAAAAATTCACCCCCCATTTTATGTGTACCCTAATAAAAATATTTTTATAGTTATTATTCTATTACTTTGGCGGCGTGATTAATGCACATACTGATACCAAATTTCAGCTTTCTAGTGCGAACGGTCACTGAGCTAGACCGCGGACAGACAGACAGACAGACGGACGGACATGGCGAAACTATAAGGGTTCCTAGTTGACTACGGAACCCTAAAAAGAGATAAATAGTAGTTTATGTAACTGTTACCGGCGTGCCGGCGGTCGGGGAGGAGGGTGGATTTTACTTACCGTATGTAATTAATTTTCATACATTTTTACCACACTGTCACTACGTTACTGGTTGCAATAATGGTGGTAATTACATACGGTTTCCGAACGAGGAAAAGAGGATTTATGATATTGGTGTAGATCAAGATATTTATTCTTCAATGTAAGCACATTACAATGCACTATGAACGTCAGAGAAAAAACGAATTTATATTATTTAATTTTTTACTTATTCGTAATTTTTAAATTTTTGAAATTTTCGAAATTTTCGAATTTTTCGAAATTTTTGAAATTTATAATATTTTTGAAATTTTTGAAATTTTTGAAATTTTTGAAATTTCTGAAATTTTTGTAATATTTGATATTTTCGAAATATTCGAAATTTTTCACTTCACTTTATATAGATAAAAGAACACGTTCCAACAATTTTTAGAATTTTTGTCTGTTTGTTCTCGTGTAGGGTTAGAACCGGTGGTAGTTTTGGAACGAAGTTCCTTATCGGACGGTTCGCGGATGGGGGTCACGAAAATGCGACACCCATAGATTGAGAAACATGTAAAATGGAATGAAATAAAAAAAAATATAAAAAATTTCAAATTTTTTTGAAATTTTTGTAATATTTGATATTTTCGAAATATTAGAAATTTTTCACTTCACTTTATTCTATTTTATATTTTTTTTATTTCATTCCATTTTACATGTTTCTCAATCGTATGGGTGTCGCATTTTCGTGACCCCCATCCGCGAACCGTCCGATAAGGAACTTCGTTCCAAAACTACCACCGATTCTAACCCTACACCTGGCCCGAGAAGTATTATGACCGAAAAGAAACTGGACGGGACTTATTTTTTTCAAAACAGTAATACATTATTAGATCTTAAAGATACAAAAAAATGCGTAGTTCTTCAAGAAGACATATCAAAACAGCTTGAGAGACAGATAATGTACCTATTGTTTAATTATAAAGAAAAATAAATCCTAATCTGGCTGCTTCACAAAACGTTTGATATGTTTTCCTACCTAAACGGTGTCCTATAAATGTTAGATGATTTTGTAGTAGTTTCTGGTTTGGGCCTTGCATCTTTGTCCGTCATATATAGTCCTCGAAACTACAATAACCTTTTGACATTAATGACATTTTCAAATATTTCTTAAGAGCGGGTAAAGTTAAATTTAAAGCATCGACGGGTAACTTGTTAAAAATATGAACACCATGACCAAAAAATTACAAACTATTTCAATACCAAATTTCATCTAAATACTTACAGCGGTTATTGGTTGCTTCTTTCCCATGTAAACTTCCACCCCTTTTGCATCCGCTTAGTTATTAGGACGATACAATTTTGTCATAATGGCCCACGAGGTCAACTTTATTTATTCAAAATTAGATCTTGTTCCAGAAGATGAAATTTTAAAATATTATGTACTATTTTTAGGACACTGGGTCACTATTCCACTTTGTATTTCAATACCAAATTTCATCTAAATACGTACAGCGGTTATTGATTGTTTCTTCCCCATGTAAACTTCCACCCTCTTTGCATCCGCTTAAGGTATAATTTCTGTGATAAAACTATTTTATTTCCTTTTCCAGAGCTCAAATTATCTCCATACCAAATTTTATCTAAATCAATTCTGCGGTTAATAATTCCCTATACAGATTTCCAACTCCCTTTTCGCCCCTTTAGGGTTGATTTTTGGGGTGAAAACTACCCTTTGTCCTTTCTTGAGACCCATACTATCTCTATACCAAATTTCATCTTTATCAGTTCAGCGGTAAAAAAATCCTCATACCAACTTTCAACCCCTTTTTCACCCACTCCAGGGTTGATTTTCGGGATGAAAACTATTTATTATCATTTCCCGGGACTCAAACTATCTCTATACAAAATTTCATCAAAATCCGTTCAGCCGTTTTCACGTGATGCGCGGTCAAATAAACAGACAAACAGATAAATAGATAAACAGACAAAAATTCTAAAAATTGTTGGAACGTGTTCTGTTATCGATTCTAAGTATCCCCAGCCAACTTTTTTTCGAATATATTCCATGTACAGACTTTCGACCCTCTTCAGCTTTATTATACTCGTATGTATAGATATGGAAGTTATGATATGAATGTACATAGTGTAGATAAATTATATATTATGTGCAGGTAAATTGCAGCTTCATAAAACACGACCCAGAGTAGGGGATATTAGTGGCATTTACTTTACACATTGTATGTGGGGTCCATTCCAAGATACATCAAAACAAACTTCGCTGGCTCTACGTTGTTGTTTATCAAAACTTCCGAAAGTATTATCCTTAAAACACTTTCTATGTTAACTTCTTATCTCTGATTCTCTTGTGGCCACGAAAAATTGAGCAAGCAAGATAGACATTTGAAATGTTTTTCGGAGACAATGGAAGACGGAAGCAGGATAATCCCTATGACATATGGCCCTAGGTGATATATTGCAACAGTAATTTATCATCGCTTTCATTTGGGGATGGTAGGTAGTCGATAAATAATCATAATTAATGACCGGGAGTGATAGTTGTATCTATTAAATAAGGGAAATAATATGAATTGCATTTTGTATGCTTCACTACCTTCATAGTACCTACTGGAGCGCCGTCGGGATCTTAGTTAATTATATTTTCACCTCAGCAGCTCGAACAAGGGTTGTTTGGTGCTCAATAACAGTGAGCAAAATTCAATTTTGCTGCGAGCGTGAGACAAAATGACCTTGAGATGTCCTCAGTAAAAAGACAGAAAGTAATATTTTCAAACTTCATATTCTCGCTTTTCTTTTTTATTTGAATATCAGACCCCCGATACACACCAAAATAGCTTGGAAACCTAATCACAAGATTTTGCGCAGGCACTAGTTTTTAGTAAATGTGTTATTTGTAATAAGTGGCGAAATTGAATCGGAAGTCAGTAAAAGAGGCGAGAATTGAGTGGGCGTCAGTGAAAGTAGAGCGGAACTGGGTGGAAGTGGAGCGGAACTGGCGGAATTGGAGCGGAACTGGAGCGGGATTCAGTAAATGTTGCGGGAATTGAGTGGAAGTAAGTGGAAGTAGAGTAGAAGTGAAGCGGAACTGGTCAGAAGTGGAGCGGAATTGGAGTGGAAGTCACTAAAAGTGGCGGAAATGGACTGAAAGTCAGTGGAAGTGTAGAGGAACCGGGTGGAAGTTGAGCGGAATGGCGGAATAGAAGCGGAACTTGAGCTGAACTCATTAAAAGTGGCGGGAATTGAGTGGAAGTCATTGGAAGTAAAGCGGTGTACTAAATGGAGGTGGAGCGGAACTGGCGGAACTCGAGCGGAACTCATTAAAAGTTGCGGGAATTGAGTGGAAGTTATTGGAAGTAAAGCGGTACTAGGTGGAGGTGGAGCGGAACTGGCGGAACTCATTCAAAGTAGCGGGGATTGTGTAGAAGTCAGTGGAAGGGGAGCGGAGCTGGGTGAAAGTGGAACGGAACTGGCGGGATTGAAGCGGAACTTGAGCGGAACTCATTAAAAGTGGCGGGAATTGAGTGGAAGTCATTGGAAGTAAAGCGGTGAACTAGGTAGAGGTGAAGCGGAACTGGCGGAACTGAAGCGGAACTTGAGGGGAACTCATTAAAAGTGGTGGGGATTGAGTGGGAGTCAGTGGAAGGGGAGCGGAGCTAGGTGAAAGTGGAACGCAACTGGCGTAATTGAAGCGGAACTTGAGCGGAACTCATTAAAAGTGGCGGGAATTGAGTGGAAGTTACTGGAAGTAAAGCGGTGAACTAGGTGGAAGTGAAGCGGAACTGGCGGAACTGAAGCGGAACTTATTAAAAGTGGCGGGAATTATCTGGAAGTTAGTGTAAGTGGAGCGGAGCTGGGTGGAGGTGAAGCGGAACTGGCGGAACTGAAGCGGAACTTGAGCGGAACTCAATAAAAGTGGCGGGGATTGTGTGGAAGTTAGTGGAAGTGGAGCGCAGCTGGGTGGAGGTGGAGCGCAGCTGGGTGGAGGTGGAGCGGAACTTAAGTGGAACTCATTCAAAGTGGCGGGGATGGTGAGGAAGTCAGTGGAAGGGGAGCGGAGCTGGGTGAAAGTGGAACGGTACTGGCGGAATTGAAGCGGAACTTAAGCGGAACTCATTTAAAGTGGCGAGAATTGAGTGGAAGTCATTGGAAGTAAAGCGGTACTAGGTGGAGGTGGAGCGGAACTGGCGGAATCGGAGCTGAAGTGATTGGAAGTGTGGTAGGATTGGCGGAAATTGAGCGGAAGTGAAGTGGGATTGATCGGGATGGAGTGGAAGTCAGTGGGAGTGAAACATTATTTAAATTTTCTGCTATGTTCTCACTGCTGAGGTGAAAAGTTGTATGAGCAACATGAGACCAAAGTTATTTGCACCTCGTGCCTTTGAGTCACTCACTACGCTCAAGATTCTAACCTAGAATCACGAGCGTACGCTCGTGATTCTATTATAGAATCTTTCGCTTGCTCGGGACTCAAAATTAACACTCGAAGCAAAAACTAACTTTGCTCTCTTGTTGCACAAATAACTATTCCAACCTATCGGCTTTCGTCCACTTATTAGGGTTCCGTACCTCGAAAGGAAAAAACGGAACCCTTATAGGATCACTTTGTTGTCCGTCTGTCTGTCTGTCTGTTTGTCTGTCTGTCTGTCCGTCTGTCTGTCAAGATCGTTTTTCTCAGGAACGCGTGGAGGTATCAAGCTGAAATTTATATCAAATACTCAGGTCTATTGTCCCTTGGAGCTGTGAAAAAATCAAACTTAAAAGCCAACGCAATCAAAAGATACAGTCGTTTATGCTGCAAATTTTAGAGATTTTCGGCACTCGCAAAACCTACGGGGTACTTCCTGTGAACTCAGAAACTTGAAATTTGGCACGAAGCAACGTCATGTAGCATAGACAATGGAAAAATTACAAAAAGTAGACATTTTTAGTAAAATCATACATTATATTTTAAACTTACCTTTTTCCTCGTAAACGCGTGGAGGTATTAAATTGAAATTCATGTCAAATACTCAGGGCTATAGGACCTTTCAGATGTAGCAAAACCAAACATTTATGTCACCGCAATCAAAAGAAATAGCAATTTAAGTCGCATATTTTGAAACTGAGTACTCGCAAGAAACTCAAAACCTAAAGGGTACTTCCCGTAAACTCAGAAACTTGAAACTTGGCACGAAGAAACTTCATATAGCACAGACAAAGGAAAAATTGCGAAAAGTAGACATTTTTAGTAAAATCATACAAAAAATATTTTTTTAAATTTTAAACTTACTACCTTTTTCCTCGTAAACGCGTAGAGGTATTAAATTTAAATTCATATCAAATACTCAGGTCTATAATACCTTTAAGCTGTAACAAAATCAATTTTCTATGACAATGCAATGGGTGAATTTTTACTTATATACCTACAGGTTTGTACGGAACCCTCGGTGCGCGAGTCCGACTCGCACTTGGCCGGTTTTTTACTTTTATGTAAACACATCTAGACCTACCTACCTACCTACCTACATCTCGAGACTAATGGAACAGCTCGAAGTATGCAGCATAGTAAGTATTTTTAAAGTTGCAGAGTTCCACTATAAATGGAATTTCCCCTCAGGAGATAAAAACAGGGCCCAAAGTTTTTAACGATCTCTACATGGATGAAATTTCTGGATGTGCCTAGTTTTCGTACAAAAAAATTAACTTCAGGTAACTAAGTTATTTAATACAAACCAGACAAAATTACAAGCAAAAAATTTATACTAACTTAAACAAATATAAATTAAAAAATGTACCTGGCTCTTGGTCATTTAATAGGGAGGGTGCCCAGAAGGCTGGCCGTATTTCGGTGCTGGATAGCTATGCTAATCCACTGGGCGAAATAGTGATCTGGTCACCGGAAACATCTGATGCAGATGCCCCGGTTTTGGCCACTTTAAGGAGAGTTTGTCTGTTCAGACGTCCGTTATTTTGTTGCAATAAGGAATTATGACACTCTTTATTTAGTACACTAAGTACCGTTAAATGGGGTAAGTAGGATGCAAACTGACATTCAAACCTCAATAACATTTTATTTTTACATATGTAAACTGAATGGTATAATAAATGTTCCGGACGTTTGTAGTTTAGTTTTTTTATGATTCTGGGTAGTTCGATTTCATAACTGTTGTGTGCAGACCGGATTACCACGTCGAACCAAGCAGCGCTGACCCGCTGTACCATTTACCAGGTCATGTAGGGAGATGAATAAAAACACTTATTTAGAATTGTAAAACATTTGGGCAGTGTAGTTGCAGGTGTTTCCCCGCTGGGAGTTGTTGTAGAAGTGAGCGGTGAGAAGTGAGTGAGCAACGAGTACGAGTGCTGTACCTCGACCACGAATCATGCAAATAAGCCCAATTCGAGATTCGTTCACGAATTCGTAAATTATTTGTATGGAGAATTTGTGCAGAGCCTCTAGCGGTCACTTATAGAACTAAAAATTACTGCCATACCATAAGTTAAATTATCGTTTATCCAATTCGCTCACGAAAGTTCGATTGCTTGTTTCGTTTGTGTAGATTTCAATACTTTACAAAGTGACGTGACGTGACAAACGTCACATCCTTCACACCAACCGAAACCAGAGAAATGGGATGACAAAGAATGCTTGTCAATGATCAAAAGTGTGGCAAAAAAATGAAATCCATGTATGTGTCTAAATTTTCTATGTGAGCGTAAAATAGTGATGCCAAATACTACAGGTTAATTATCTATCGGTATTTGACTTTGTTATCGATACGTTCTAAAGGCCTCTACACAGACGTAAGCGACTAGTCAAAGTAGTCAACTGTGACGTCAATTGACATCCCCACTACCAACTTGACGTTTCATTTCACGCACATTTTCGACTAATTTTATTACATTACCTAATAGTTAATAACTAATATGTTTGTTCTAAGCAAATTATATTCTATAGTATAAAAAAAATGTAAATAAACAAAATTATTTCCTAAAATAATTTCAATTATTTCATAAAACGGAAAACGGAATTTCAATGCGCATTCGATTGATCGCACGACCATTTTGACAGCTGACCTCTCATTCCTACTATATTTATATCTCGTTCTAATCGTTTGACTAGTCGCTTGTAGGCGCGGCACACACTTGAGCGGAATCCAGCCCAGCTATCATAAATAAAAATCAGTCGCAGCATAAAATTCAGAAATTTCTTTACGGGAGCTGAATTTTTGTATGGAGCCCAGGTACAATATCCAGCCCATGTACGATTTCCGTTTTCGGCTGCTTTTTGACTATGGTAGCGAATTCCGCTAAATGTGTTGAGCGCCATATTTGAATGAAATAATACAAGTACTGCAAGGTAAACAAATCTTTAATAATAAAAAATAACCCGTTTAAAACTGGATATAATAAGAACCTAATTTAATCTTCTTACGTAATGACGTAATGTGAATATAAGATTAATTTATTAATAGGATTTTTTTGAAGCAATAATTATAATTTTCATATTGAACAATTATCGATATAAGTCCCTAAAACGTTTTGTCAATCCATAGCGTCGAATAAATGTTTCGGTTTTTACACAAAATAATCATGAATATTAACTATTATGATAAAATATTGGCACACAGTATAAGAAACACTAATAATTAATTGTATCTAGTAAATACTTACACGATTTATTTTGCTATTTTGATAAGATATTGTTTCAAAGACATCGATCGGAACATCATGTAAACCTGTGAAATGAGTAATTACTTGGGTTTTTCCTATGAGTAATAGTCCAATCCGGAACACAACACGACACCATGTTTCTCCTTTTTCATCCCAAGTTATTTTATTCACGATTGTTTTATATTTTCCACGCTAAAATATGAGCTGTCACGACGTGGGTACGTAAGCTAACTACCCAAATTCAAAAGCTGTCACTCCTTCAAAATGATCGTGTGTCTCTTTTGCACTCATGGAATGTTCATATACGTGTTGGTTTCTCTTTTGCGCACTTCGTTCATTTTTTAGCGGCAAGCGCCATTTTATATCTATGACCGAAACAGATTGTAGGCAAGCCAAAAAGGTTTTACTTCCTAAGTACATTTTATCTGAAGGTTTAGAACTGTAGACAATTATATGAGCAGTGATCAATAATAAGCATAGAAACCGTACTAGCTCTGAAAAATTACCCTACTTTTTGTGGGTGTTTAATATGCTTGCTAGGCCGTAAACCAGGAATAATTTCCGTTGGTCATCGTGTCCCAAGCGGTAAATTTTAAGTCGTTAAGGGCGGTCAATAATCAAGCTTCGTGATGGTCAGCTGCCGTTCCTTGAGTGGGTTGAGGAACGGGAGCCATTTTCTCACATAAAATACATATAAAATAAAATGACCATCGCGTCCCAGTTGAAACAGGTGATAGTTTATATGCTATTACAAATAAAATAAAAATCATCAGCCGTCTGTATACCACTGAAAAGGCCGTAAACTAGTCACATGAATATATGGTATTTAGGGTATCAGCAGACGGTATTTCTACCTCAATACAGCCGGCTGACGATTTTCCTGATAATAAGAGCATCAAATACTGACAGCTGACCTACGCGAGTCATCATTATACTTCGTCCTTAACCACTTCAAAAATTATCATCGCCTGGGACGCCTTGCGATTGGTCATGAAATTTGTTCCTGGCTTACGGTTCATGCCATCGGAGCCGGGAAATACAAGCTATGACTGTAAGCCTTTACCTTATTTAAACGCGCGTGACTTTGTACGCATAAAATGTTATCAACCGACTTCAAGAGTTCGAAGGAGGAGGTTCTCAATTCGTCAGGATCTTTATTTTTACTATTTTTTCATAATGTTCACCGATTGCAACTTTTTTTTAAACGGGGAAATTACGTATTTCGTCATACATATTCAAAGCCAGGAAAAGGGGTGAAACATGTCAGTACTTCATCCATCCATCCATATACTTATTTCGTCGTAGGATATAGGATTACCTAAGAAAACCAAATTGATGAAATTTCAAATGTAGAAATAACACTACTAGTTTAAAACGTCCTAGAACTACGTCCATATAAAATAGGTGATTCTTAATTTATTTAGTTATTTTATCAACATGACAGTTCGACTTTTAGTGATCATAGTGGATCATAGGTTTATTTCTTATTATTTAGGTCTATTGTATAATCACAAAAGGTTAAGTACCCTTTCAGGAAGTTGTTGATTCTCTAAAGTTTAGGCAGTGCGCTATTGTTACACATTCCACCTGCGTCGACGCCGACACGTTGGCCAAGTCCTTTAATTTATTTACCAGCGAACAAACCGGAGCGGCGCCCGACATCCGAAATCACTACAAGACTATTAAATATAAGTAGTTGTCGTTCGTCTAACTATTGTTGGTGTCGAGGCAATCGATCCGTGGAGCAAGGGGCACGGAGCCTCACGACCTAACAAACGCACAAGGGAAGCTAAAGATGCTCCAGCAAGCCGCCGGTTTTCATACATAACACAACGCAGGATTGCGGCTTTGCCGCTTCTTGCATAATGATGGTTTTATTTATATTTATAAGTTACACGTACGAGTAATTGTTAGTAGTACTTATAAGTTTTTAGTTTGTGACAATGTTACTTTAAAAGGCTATTTCGCAATAAATAAATCTTTAATATAATTATGTACATTATAATTTCAAAGTGCCCTGTATAAATCTGGATGTATTTTAAGTAAGCACTATTTTATAGTACTTGGATGCAATAATTCGAAGATCCCGTCCTGTAACGCAGTTGTTACTTCTTGAATATAAAATAATACACCTTCCTGGGATAAATAGTTCGCCTTGCTGGTGATAAGTTAGCTGCTACAGCAATCAATCAGAAATGAATGATGCACAAGAACCTGTAAAAGATGTTTCAATATTATTTGTTATTTTTCACAGTTTCATTGTAATTATTATGATTGAAAATGAAAGTGTTTATAACTATCATATCAAATTTCAACTACTTACCATTCATTTTAGGTTAGAGTTGGTATTTTTGTGTCGATTTAAAATCAGATTAATTGACTATAAATACATAAATCTCACAAATATTCAGCAGTTCTTGGGTCTAGATTTCTTTTTTTAAATTATTCTTATTGAAGTGTTGATGTGGATATTTCTATTTCTCATATCGCCTTGAAATTTACCGTTTCGTTTTCCAGATCCAGTTATCATACTATGCAGTTTTACTAACAAATTATGCTTAATATAAGGCTTTGTCGATATTATTTCGTCAACTAATAATATATAAATATAACACAATAAATACGAATGGTTTTCACTTTCACCATGTTTTTGACATCTCACCTTATAATTTGATAGTGAAAGAGTTTTCTACAGTCGATACGGTATTTTTCGGTGACGTAAGTCAAATTAGTGTCTTATGGTAACGTTTTAATAAAACCTATCGATAACAAACTGTACTAACCTTCAGTGCGTTAACATGACAGATCACATTCGACGTGCCGCATACATCCGTCTCGTTCTACCTATGAGACGGATGTATGCAGCGCACTAAACGTAATCCGACATGAAATGTCAGCATAGATCGTTTGTATGTGTTGCTGTCGAATCTGTACCTCTACCACGAGTCATGTAGAAAATTCTGAATATTTTTCTATAGGCGTTAACGAATAATCGGGCTTCGAATCGTTTTCCTTCAGTTTCGACAGCAACACATACAAACGATCTATGCTGACATTTCATGTCGGATTACGTTTAGTGCGCTGCATACATCCGTCTCATAGGTAGAACGAGACGAATGTATGCGGCACGTCGAATGTGATCTGTCATGTTAACGCACTGAAGGTCAGTACAGTTTGTTATCGATAGGTTTTATTAAAACGTTACCATAAGACACTAATTTGACTTACGTCACCGAAAAATACCGTATCGACTGTAGAAAACTCTTTCACTATCAAATTATAAGGTGAGATGTCAAAACATGGTGAAAGTGAAAACCATTCGTATTTATTGTGTTATATTTATATATTATTAGTTGACGAAATAATATCGACAAAGCCTTATATTAAGCATAATTTGTTAATAAGACTGCATAGTATGATAACTGGAACTGGAAAACGAAACGGTAAATTTCAAGCCGATATGAGAAATAGAAATATCCACATCAACACTTCAATAAGAATATTTTTAAAAAAGAAATCTAGACCCAAGAACTGCTGAATATTTGTGAGATTTATGTATATAATAGCCAATTAATTTGATTTTAAATCGACACAAAAATACCAACTCTAACCTAAAATGAATGGTAAGTAGTTGAAATTTGATATGATACTCGTAGTTATAAACACTTTCATTTTCAATCATAATAATTACAATGAAACTGTGAAAAATATCAAATAATATTGAAACTCCTTTTACAGGTTCTTGTGCATCATTCATTTCTGATTGATTGCTGTAGCAGCTAACTTATCACCAACAGGGCAAACTATTTATCCCATGAAGGTGTATTATTTTATATTCAAGAAGTAACAACTGCGTTACAGGCCGGGATCTTCGAATTATTGCATCCAAGTACTATAAAATAGTGCTTACTTAAAAGACATCCAGATTTATACAGGGCACTTTGAAATTATAATGTACATAATTATATTAAAGATTTATTTGTTGCGAAATAGTCTTTTAAAGTAACATTGTCACAAACTAGAAACTTATAAGTACTACTAACAATTACTCGTACGTGTAACTTATAAATAGAAATAAAGCCATCATTATGTAAGAAGCGGCAAAGCCGCAATCCTGCGTTGTGTTATGTATGAAAACCGGCGGCTTGCTGGAGCATCTTTAGCTTCCCTTGTGCGTTTTTTAGGTCGTGAGGCTCCGTGCCCCTTGCTCCACGGATCGATTGCCTCGACACCAACAATAGTTAGACGAACGACAACTATATTTAATAAACTTGTAGTGATTTTGGATGTCGGGTGCCGCTCCGGCTTGTTCGCTGGTAAATAAATTAAAGGACTTGGCCAACGTGTCGGCGTCGACGCAGGTGGGATGTGTAACAGTAGCGCACTGCCTAATACTTTAGAGAATCAACAACATCCTGAAAGGGTACTTATCCTTTTGTGCTTATACAATAGACCTAAATAATAAGAAATAAACCTATGATCCACTATGATCACTAAAAGTCGAACTGTCATGTTGACAAAATAACCAAATAAATTAAGAATCACCTATTACATATGGACGTAGTTCTAGGACGTTTTAAACTAGTAGTGTTATTTGTACATTTGAAATTTCATCAATTTGGTTTTCTTAGGTAATCCTATATCCTACGACGAAATAAGTATATGGATGGATGGATGAAGTACTGACAGTTTTCACCCCTTTTCCTAGCTTTGAATATGTATGACGAAATACGTAATTTCCCTGTTTAAAAAAAAGTTGCAATCGGTGAACATTATGAAATAATAGTGAAAATAAAGATCCTGACGAATTGAGAACCTCCTCCTTCGAACTCTTGAAGTCGGTTGATAACATTTTATGCGTTCAAAGTCACGCGCGTTTAAATAAGGTTAAGGCTTACCACACTTAAGGCTTAAGGGGGAGGCCTATGTTCAGCAGTGGACGTCTTATGGCTGAGATGATGATGATGAAAGGCTTACTGTCATAGCTTGTATTTCCCGGCTCCGATGGCATGAACCGTAAGCCATGAACAAATTTCATGACCAATCGCAAGGCGTCCCAGGCGATGATAATTTTTGAAGTGGTTAAGGACGAAGTATAATGATGACTCGCGTAGGTCAGCTGTCAGTATTTGATGCTCTTATTATCAGGAAAATCGTCAGCCGGCTGTATTGAGGTAGAAAGACCGTCTGCTGATACCCTAAATACCATATATTCATGTGACTAGTTTACGGTCTTTTCAGTGGTATACAGACGGCTGATGATTTTTATTTTATTTGTAATAGCATATAAACTATCACCTGTTTCAACTGGGACGCGATGGTCATTTTATTTTATATGTATTTTATGTGAGAAAATGGCTGCCGTTCCTCAACCCACTCAAGGAACGGCAGCTGACCATCACGAAGCTTGATTATTGACTGCCGTTAACGACTTAAAATTTACCGCTTGGGACACGATGACAAACGGAAATTATTCCTAGTTAACGGCCTAGCAAGCGTATTAAATACCCACAAAAAGTAGGGTAATTTTTCAGAGCTAGTACGATTTCTATGCTTATTATTGTTCACTGCTCATATAATTGTCTACAGTTCTAAACTTTCAGATAAAATGTACTTAGGAAGTAAAACCTTTTTGGTTTACCTACAATCTGTTTCGGTCATAGATATAAAATGGCGCTTACTGGTTTCGGTTGGTGTGAAGGATGTGACGTTTGTCACGTCACGTCACTTTGTAAAGTATTGAAATCTACACAAACGAAACAAGCAATCGAACTTTCGTGAGCGAATTGCATAAACGATAATTTAACTTATGGTATGGCAGTAACTTTTAGTTCTATAAGTGACCGCTAGAGGCTCTGCACAAATTCTCCATACAAATAATTTACGAATTCGTGAACGAATCTCGAATTGGGCTTATTTGCATGACTCGTGGTAGAGGTACTGAAGGAAAACGATTCGAAGCCCGATTATTCGTTAACGCCTATAGAAAAATATTCAGAATTTTCTACATGACTCGTGGTAGAGGTACTGGCCTCTTTTTATGGGTTTTCTAGCGTACTCGTACTAGTGGCTGGTATGTGCAGAGTATGTCGTTCTTTTATTAGCCAATAATCTTAAACTATTACACGATTGTAGGAGGGTGTAAATTGATATTATTATGGGACATTTCTTCATAGATTAATACAAAATTCTTATAATCTAGACATTTTGGGTATTACGACATTATTTCAATAAAATTAGACACAGATTAGTACTTAGGAACTAGACATAGAGACACAATATTTATACACGTTATTAAATTACAAATCATAAATAAATTGGTATAAATCGAGAAAATGATTAACTTAGATCTAGTTACACAAAAACCACAGTAATTTTAAGCTATCTGCGACAATAACTTTACCGATAAACACAAAATCCCTCCTCACCCCGTAGTACCTCGTACTTGGGGTGAGATGGGATTTCATACAAAGGTGACTTTCGAACATTGTTGGATCGTTTTGTTTTCTTATGAATATCACTGTAGCTCCATTTGTAATACGAATACATTATTTAGGTAGCAGTAGCCTTTGAAAACCATCTCACCCCCTGGCAGGGACTGCATAACCGAAAAATACCGGTATATTTTATAACCGATATGACGTCATATCGGTTTTCAAATAGCGGTTTCGTTAGCGGAACCTTTATATTTCGCTATCGAAATATAACGGTAACCTTTATTTTTTCCGGTACCTTAACCGATTTTTAAAGGTTACCGATATTTCGATTTTGGCGTCGTTGCCAAACCGCCGGCGCTGCCGTTTTGTCTTTCCGTGGCATCGTCGAATCGTTACATGTTTACGTGTACATTCAGTACATTGGCATAGCAACAAAGCGTGAAGTGCGGGTGTACGGAGACTCGCAGAGTGCGGAGATATGGGGTAAGTATTTACTTAATAATTATCACGACATTAATGAGTACAAACGTAAAGTTTATATAATAATAGAAAGGTTTTTTTTTGTCTGGGTAAGTTGAAAATAGATGTCATATACTTCAGAAAAAGTCACCAAACCCTCCGGTGTCCGAGGCTAGATAAAAGTAATTACTAGTGGGTAAGTTGTTAATATTTAAATGTTTTGCATTCTTCCTTGTATTCTCAGTACTAAAGAAATATGCATCCCTGAAACGGCGGCTACATACGACCAATACCAAACCCAATGTTTTGATGACTTGCCAGATGCACAAAATTTTTATGACTATTTTAAAGAAGATAATACAAGTAAGATAGTTAGTTTATTAATTAGTTCAACTTAACTTTTAGTATTTTCAAATCGTATAAGTAGGTAGGTTTTTACCGTAAAACCTTGCAACTTCCAACTTTTTGTTCATATCAGCCAAAAGACGTCCACTGCTGGATATAGGCCTCCCCCAAAGAGTGCCAAAGTGACCGGATCTGCGCCACCCGCATCCAGCGGACTTCCGCGACCTTTACCAGGTCATCAGCAGCCCACCTTATGGGGGGGCCTATCATGTTTTGGGTTACTTAATAATAATTATAGAAATTTATATATTTTCGTGTGTGTCGGCACTGCGCAGTGTGTGTGTGTGTGTGTGTGTGTGTGTGTGTGTGTGTGTGTGTGTGTGTGTGTGTGTGTGTGTGTGTGTGTGTGTGTGTGTGTAAAGTTATGTGTCGCTCTTGGATTTGTGAGTTATAAATATGTTTACCTTTTACCCACGCCATAAAATAATAATGCATCTGAAACCAGTTTTGACTTTTGGGATAGAGCGGTTTTATTAAAATGTGACGTGGTGGGCAAAGCTATGTGCAGTGGGCAAAGTTGCCAGATTGGACAGTATTATTAAGATTATTATGTATAAGATACGTTGAAAACCCACTTTTTGGTCACAAGTTAGTAGATTATCTTTAAAGGTTGTCTGGAAGAAATCGCTCATTAGCGATAAGACCGCCTGTTCTTACCTCTACCTAAATTTATCTAATTGTAAAATTTGTGCTTGTAACTGTATGAGGTGTGCAATAAAGAGTATTTATTATTATTTGTATCTCCTTTGAGAATCACGGGCCTTTATATCCCGGTCTTTTGATAGGCTTGCGTGGGGATACAGATCCAACACGCAGAGGCCCCTTGGAGAAATTTGCTATGTTATACACCTGCTAGAACCCATTCACGGGTACATTAATAGATACCCGTGAACCGGTTCCAGCAGGCGTTGTAGATATTGTAAATAAAATGGACAGAGTAAAGGGCTATGGTATTGAAGTTTGGCTGGTCAAAGATTAGGCTATTGTAAAGAGGTCCGGACACCTGCCATAACAATTTTATAACATGTTATCGAGGCAGGCGGTGACTCGCCGCCAACTAGATGGGCCCCTGAAACTGCCGTTGCAAAAACGACCAGGAGCAACATCGGTGTGAGCGGCTCAGGGTGTGGAGAGGTGTACACCGCTTTCTGCCAGTGACTGTAGGAAGCCCAGCCACTGTACCAACTCGCGACTTATGCAAATTTCACTTCCACCCTGCGAGCATATAGCTCTGACGGCTCCTCTCTGGACGGCCAATTAAGGCAAGCCAGAGCTGAGAGTCCTGCGGGTCCCCTTGAGGTCCACTCCGACCGACGAAGACACGCCGGATTATTATTATTATTATTATTATCGGCGCCAGTTTCGACGCCAGGACATCGCTAAGCGTCGAAAGTGGCGCCGTAATATGTTATAGTGTTCGTGTTTACTATGGTTGCTTTACTACTATAGACGCGCTAAAACTACTGTCCGTCATACTTTAGAGACTGTATCACCGGCCACGATTTGCGAACTTGTACCATCGTGCATCGATTGTTCTACTTATTCGACAAATTCGTTTTGATTATGTTACGACCAAACGAAGCCGGTTTGTAATTATGCCAAGTAGGTTAAGCAGATACGCACTCATATAAAATATACCTAAACCAAATTGTACAAAACTCTTTTACAGGTACTGTAACTGTAGTGTATGTACAGCGCTAGAATGTGTGTAGTCTGCGGACAGCAGCGGTGGAGTGCGCACGCTCTGCCTTGTACATGCAGGACAGCCAAAATACAACCAAATAGTGTTTTAATTCAACATGAGACCCTACAAGTGGCGACGAGGATAAAAGTATGCCTTTTACAAAAGGAAAGGAAGACTGCAAAACATTTGGTATTGTACACAAAAAATATATAAGTAGCGAGCAAATCGCGTAATTGCCCAGTTAATATTTCCTGCCTAGTTTCCTGGTCATTTAAGATGACAAATTATGATTATAATTACGTAAGAAACTTTTAAGATAATATATGTCAAATCAATTAAACTCATTCGATCATTCGATTTCAAACCTTTCTGGCTGGAACGTTAAATAAGTAATACATTTTACTATTATGTGGATCAACCAGAGCATTTCTCCGAGTGCTTACATAAGTAAAAAGGTACCTACCTTTTATAAGCGCTGTATGCGTCAATGGTAACACACCTACACCTCTCACCTACATTATTTAAAGTTAAAAATGTCTAAACTGTTGTAAACCCAGCTAAAATATACTTATTTTGGGTTGCTTGTTGAAATAATAGTACCGACATGTTGTCTTCCTTAATACTTGAATTGTCGATCGCACGAGTCAATCGATACCAAACAAATTACGCACTCCACCGGCACACAGACAGTTGAACGCGGTGATACCTGAATATTACTGACTCATAAGAGATGAAATCATGTTATAATTATTTATGATATATTTTGGGAATAGATGCATTTTCTTATTCTTATGAAAAAACGACTACTCTTTCTACTTTACTATCTACTTTAACCAATATTGCACGAATTACCAAAACCGTCGACGTTCATCGTCGTGATATGATTGTTCGTACGATGGTACAGTCTAACATGATAAATGTTTAATTAGTAATTACAGGTACTTAAAACATTACTCATAAAATATTTTACACTCGTTTTGTTAGAATTCTACTAACACGAGTAAGGTGTGTTTAATCAATTTTATCATTTAATAAGGATTAACGCATAGAAATGAGCAGATGACATGGCGCTCTGTAGGTAGTGACCTATATCAATAATTGACTAAATCCAAAGAAACAGTAATCATACCTATTTGGAACAGATAAATTAATCTGTGGATTTTTGACATTATTTTAACTATGATTATAAATTATGATGCTGAAGTAACAATTAAGCACAGCAAATAAGTAGTATAATTGACAATGATTTCACACTGAGAGTCACGAATGTGAGGTATCACTGCTTGATAAAGGTCCTTACAGAAAACCACAGCCAAATAGCACTGGACCCTACTCATGGTGTGTTCCTGCTGGTGAGTAGGGTTGCCGAGGAACTCAAGGAAAACCCAGTGTGTTGACGGTGAGGGACCGTCTTGTTCCTTTAGCCGTCAGCACAGTGAATCTTCCTTTTTGTAAATGGGTTGCTGTGGCTGCTTACCATCAGGCGGGCCGTATGCTTGTTTGCCACCGAAAAGAAAAAAAAAGGTAGTCTGGTAGACCGAACCGTACCCATATATAATACTTAAATCGTTAAACATATATCATAACCTATATAAACTACGGCTATATAACGGCACAGCAAAATTAACTCATTTAGGTGCCAATGTTTTAAAGTTATAAAATATCAAATAGGTGCTAGTTCACCTTTAAACTTGGTATTTCCATTTATTGATTATATTTAGACTATTGTTACAACAGTTATAAATACCTACTACATAATTACCATAAACTATTCTGTCTCAAAAGTCAATGTGAATGGATCCCTGTTGAGAATAAATTCCATCTTTGATCGGTTACCTTAAACAAGCTATCTATAATTTCATTATTTTATTTACACATTGGTAAGTGCCTTTGTTCCATACAAAACCTTATTAGGCATTATTGACCTATAACTGTGATCGATCATGCTTTGTTCTTATTATTAGTAGTTGTGTGGGTGAAGCCCCAGCGGACATAACTACAGAAGTTTTACAATGGGAAGTAAAAAATCATATAAGTAAATTCCTGAAGAGGCGGACTGGTACGTATTTACTATACACGGTGAATCTGAGTAACCCGAAAGATGTACGTACCTAACAAACGACAAAAAAACGGTTGGTTCACCAGACGTCACCTTATAACTGAGAAAGGACAAATGGTAGAGTTCGAGACTATTCGAACGTAACTACCAGGCAATGGCCGAACAAAATTGTCCGCTGAGGCTATTCGAACGTAACTCCTTGGCAATGGCCGAACAAAATGGTCCGCTGAGGGCAAACCACGGTGTTTGACAAAGGTCGAACAAAATGGTCCGCTGAGGGCAAATCACGGTGTTTGACAAAGATCGAATAAAATTATCCTTTGGGGATAAATCGGATGGCAAATACCGAGAATTTCAATAACTATGAAAAGTTTGGCTACTGCCAGTATGTCAATAATTATCCATGCGGAATACGGATACATCGGTTTTGGACACTAAAGTATCTTATAAATATCCAAAACGTGTTATCCGTTTGACTACAGCCAATATTCTATTAATCATCCAAAGGGATATATTAGTTAATCACAAGGAGTAAACAGTTTGACTACTGTCCATGTTCTGTTATAATTATCCTAAGGGATGCCTAAATCAGTTTTTGACACTACCTGTCTTAATAATTATAAAAAATTGTTTTGACTAATGAAATGAACTGAAAAAGTTTTATTCCAGAATAAATTCCATATGTGTACAAATGTAATTAAAATTAAATTAAATTAAATTAAAGTAACACAATAAATACAATAATAAAAAATTAAATTAAAATAATGACTACTGGTCCTACTAATGCTAATATTCTATTGATCATTCAAATAGAGATATCAGTTGGCTACTGTCAATATCCCAAAGACTATCAATTGTGTAAAGTTATTTGAAAGTTTCAGTAACTGTCCTAAAATGAACAAATTAGGTACTTCATACAGAATCAAATGATTCTGTAAAGAAAACAGAGAAGGGTGCCAGAATGGTACCCATATGATCACTTATTATCAGTATTATCACTATGCTAGTGTTCAAGCGTAAAATGCACTTCTAAATAAGAAAATCAACACTAAGTTCATTAAATATTACTTACAAACAGTATAGTGGCAAGAGCAAGGGTTTTAGATAAACAATGAATTAATGAGATCTAATCTTAAAGAGACAAAAATACAAAACCCCAAAAAGGGAATCGATCGATACGGGCGTTGAAAGCGTTGAAGTCATGTTGAAAGCGTTTATCATAAAATTATATCTAAAACTGATGCCCGAGATAACTCCAGAGAGTTTGGTAGTTAGATTAGAAGCAATGCCTCACTCTATGTACAATACTAAACGCTCATCCTTGAAGTTTGAATTAGCATAACTACCTCACACCAATGATATTTACTATGGATGGGTTATACTCTAACAAAATGAGCACAAAAAATACTTCCAGAGTTATGCCATAGCCTAGCAACGGTTCTTTTATGTTTATCTGTTTTGACAATCATTGCATCTTTGTCACTCTCATTGTTAGAAAATTGCAGTTTGTCTCTTTCCCACGCGGGTGGCGGGGGCTCATTGGCGCGTCCGCATCACTCGCTTGCCGGAGCGTGACTAGTGACAGTTGTTTGAGTTCACTCATATTAAGTGCTTCAGTTTTGGAGCGTGCATAGCCCATCTGTCATTATTATATATCATAGCCTCACACGACATATTTCTATGACTTATTTCGGCATGACCACAGTCACTTTGGTTGAATTAAATAAGTAGGCATCTCAGAGGGTTTCTTGGCGTTTCTTCCCTCTGGAGTGTAGGTTACGAAACGTTGGTAGCATAATAATAATAATAATATATATATATAATAATAATAAAAAAAAAAAAATAAAAAAAAAAAAAGTATTTGATAAACGCAGTGTTTAAGTTCGAAAAACACTTTGATCTAGCTTACATACATTTACAAGATATGTACAACTATCAAATCTATTCCCGTAGCGTATGTAATAATTTAACAACACACTATGTCTAAACTTAAGAAATAAAACTTTTGTGGAAGTTTGGTGTGGTACATTGCATCATTAAAGACAAACCTAGCTGTTAGAATCGTGGAATCAGTGTTGGCCGTTAATTTCAATTAGAATTGAAAATTGATCAATAAGATTGAAGATTAATTCCGTAACTAATCAATTACACTAACATCAATTTTTACTAACGTTAGTTCGCATTGATTTTGTGACGTCGTCAATTACACTAACCGTCAATTAGAATTAACCTATTAGTTACACTAACGTCTCGAAAATTTAATAAGAATTACAGTCAATTAGATTAATAACGTTAGTGTAACTAAATTAATCCTGTCTTACACTAATAATTAATTTTAAAACTGCATCTCGGGTTCGGAAGTCGGGACCAATATCACAAGATGGAGCTCATGCTGGACCCTAGGGCTACCTACTGGATCTCGGGTTTGGCGCATCATAGACTCATGCTGTTTGGGCTCATTCGACTTGTACTGATGAGCAGATGGTACCGGTATCAAAATCTGGAGCTCATGCTGGACCCTGGGGATCCCTACTGGATCTCGGTTTTGGCGCATCATAGACTCATGCTGTTTGGGCTCATTCGACTTGTACTGATGAGCAGAGGGTACCAGTATCAAAATCTGGAGCCAATGCTGGACCCTGGGGATCCCTACTGGATCTCGGGTTTGGCGCATCATAGACTCATGCTGTTTGGGCTCATTCGACTTGTACTGATGAGCAGATGGTACCGGTATCAAAATCTGGAGGTCATGCTGGACCCTGGGGATCCCTACTGGATCTCGGGTTTGGCGCATCATAGACTCATGCTGTTTGGGCTCATTCGACTTGTACTGATGAGCAGATGGTACCGGTATCAAAATCTGGAGGTCATGCTGGACCCTGGGGATCCCTACTGGATCTCGGGTTTGGCGCATCATAGACTCATGCTGTTTGGGCTCATTCGACTTGTACTGATGAGCAGATGGTACCGGTATCAAAATCTGGAGCTCCTTTTAACTTTTACTTTCTTAGTAAAAGTCAAAGTGAAAGTGAAAGTGAAAGTCAAAGTCAAAGTGAAAGTCAACGTGAAAGTGAAAGTGAAAGTGAAAGTGAAAGTGAAAGTGAAAGGAAAGTGAAAGTGAAAGTGAAAGTGACAGTCAAAGTGAAAGTGAAAGTGAAAGTGAAAGTCAAAGTCAAAGTCAAAGTGAAAGTGAAAGTGAAAGTGAAAGTCAAAGTCAAAGTCAAAGTCAAAGTCAAAGTCAAAGTCAAAGTCAAAGTCAAAGTCAAAGTCAAAGTCAAAGTCAAAGTCAAAGTCAAAGTCAAAGTCAAAGTAAAAGTCAAAGTCAAAGTCAAAGTCAAAGTCAAAGTCAAAGTCAAGGTCAAGGTCAAGGTCAAGGTCATGGCCAAGGTCAAATGTCAAAGGTCAAAGGTCAAAAGTAAAAGTAAAAGTAAAAAGAAGCTATACCGGTACCATCTGCTCATCAGTACAGGTCGAATGAGCCCAAATATCATGAGTCTATGATGCGCCAAACCCGAGATCCACTAGGGATCCCCAGGGTCCAGCATTGGCTCCAGATTTTGATACTGGTACCCTCTGCTCATCAGTACAAGTCGAATGAGCCCAAACAGCATGAGTCTATGATGCGCCAAACCCGAGATCCAGTAGGGATCCCCAGGGTCCAGCATGAGCTCCAGATTTTGATCCCGGTACCATCTGCTCATCAGTACAAGTCGAATGAGCCCAAACAGCATGAGTCTATGATGCGCCAAACCCGAGATCCAGTAGGGATCCCCAGGGTCCAGCATGAGCTCCAGATTTTGATCCCGGTACCATCTGCTCATCAGTACAAGTCGAATGAGCCCAAACAGCATGAGTCTATGATGCGCCAAACCCGAGATCCAGTAGGGATCCCCAGGGTCCAGCAAGAGCTCCAGATTTTGATCCCGGTACCATCTGCTCATCAGTACAAGTCGAATGAGCCCAAACAGCATGAGTCTATGATGCACCAAACCCGAGATCCAGTAGGGATCCCCAGGGTCCAGCATGACTTCCATCTTAGGATACCGGTCCCATTGCTTATTAATACAAGCCCCCGAGTCCAGAGTCAAAATCGAAACAAAAATCAAAACCTCGTAGCTTAACCTACATTCGCGTTTAGTTAGGTAAATTATTAATGTCAATGACCAATTCAATCTACACTAAAAATTAAATTAATGTTTCAATTTTTGAGAAAGACTAAAAATTAAATATCTTCAATTATTAGTTATTCGCAAAGGATTAACACGTTAGTTACAATTAATTTCAATTCTAATTGAAATCAATTTGCACTAAACTATTAGTGTTCAATTTTAACTAACGTGTTTTCAATCTTCAATTTTTAATTTTCAATTACACTAACGTTCGGCCAACACTGCGTGGAATTACTTATATTCCTATGAATAAAATTACTCTTTGAGGGACTACATATTCTAGAACAGGTGATATAGAACTAGGATTGAATAAATGCTGATTTCATTAAGATATATAAAAGATTAAAATTACAAATCTGTGCAACCATGTACTCACATAGCTTACAACGGTTAAGTAGTCTTCAAATAAATAGGAAAAATAACAGTTGTTATCTACGGGAGTAATTATTGTGAAGAAACAATGATTATACAATACAATGTACTTATACATTCACGATCACGTTAAGGGTCGGGCAATATCTACTGTGTCCCCAGTAAACAGCTTGACCACAGCCAAACAAAACAAGGGTCACGCATAACCAGCTGTAGGTACCTACAGCGAACAGCTAGGCCATGGGTAAATGATTAAAATTAGGGTCATGCAAACTCACTGTTTTCAGTGAAAAGCTGGACCACTGGATTTAATATATATATATATATAAACAGGGCCATGCGTAACCTACTGGTTATACAGTAAACAGCTAGGCCACGGGTAAATGATTAAAATTAGGGTCATGCAAACTCACTGTTTTCAGTGAACAGCTAGACCACTGGATTTAATATATATATATATATATATATAAACAGAGCCATGCGTAACCTACTGGTTATACAGTAAACAGCTAGGCTACGGGTAAATGATTAAAATTAGGGTCATGCAAACTCACTGTTTTCAGTGAACAGCTAGACCACTGGATTTTATATATATATTAAATCCAGTGGTCTAGCTGTTCACTGAAAACAGTGAGTTTTCAGTGAGGAGTAGGAATTTCCATCACAAGCGAAGGAAGGAGAAGGGAGTATGCTGGAAGGAAAACAACAGATCTGGTATTAGATATAGATGACAAATTACTAACTTGAAAATATTGTCATAGATCATAAATTATAATAGCTACCAAAATTAGTTCGATGCCGCATATAGTAACAGATGTCACTAACGGCGATGTTACAATGTAAATGATTTGTAGAAAGTTGTTAATCCTAGTGTTGATGAAAGAAATTAATCTAATGAGAGTTTATTATCAATGAACGACAATTAAATATTGTATGTGAACATTGTCTTAGGAATTACTTGAGAGATGTCAAATGTTGGCTCTTAATTATGACAGTTATTATTAATTGTTATAGTGGTCAATTAATGTAATACTAAATTTAAATAAATGAAAATAAAGAAGGGATGTAGTGTATGTACAGCGCTAGAATGTGTGTAGTCTGCGGACAGCAGCAGTGGAGTGCGCACGCTCTGCCTTGTACATGCAGGACAGCCAAAATACAACCAAATAGTGTTTTAATTCAACATGAGACCCTACAGTAACCATCTTGAGTATTGTGCAATTTAGTTTTTATATGTGTGCATGAGCGTGTGATTCACTTATTTTGCATGGTTAAAACTGACTTCACTTAGGTGTTCATTATGCTCTATCTTTATATTTTATGAGCCTTTCTTTTTCAGGGATTGAGGAAGTACGGGTGCATCATAGATCGCATTCGCCAATATTTTCAACGAAAACTCTTTATAACATGATGCTAAAAATGACAAAATACCCATTATAAATACTAACCAATTGGCAGGTAAGACTTAATTTATAATGTTGAATTTATTAATGGGTACCTTATTATTCCTTACTTAGATTAAAAATCCGAATAGTATAAGAACGTTGACTATACCATCAATTTTAGTTGATCAATATTTTAGTTAACCAATAGTATTTGTTGGTTAAAATTAAATTAAATCATTATGTTTTTGTTTTCAGGCGATAAACATCAACACATTTCTTTAAACTTATCGAGCAGTATTTCCGAGTTTTAGCAACATGCTGCTGAAAGGGTGGTTGCTGAAGATGAAGAAAGTGCAAACAGAGCATTTTGCCTTATAATAGAAAAGCAATTAATTAATTAAAGGCCATCAGCGTATCCAATGTATGCAAGATTAGCTTGAAGTATTCGAAAAATATTAAGTATGGCCACATTAACAATTTATTAAATCATTCTATACTTTATTCTTCTTTAATTACTTAAATGCACCCCTTTATATTTACCCACTTATATATAAAAAAAAACTTTTTGCAATTGAACTTATTTTATAACAGTTTGATCAATATGATATTAGGTTATAGAGCTTATAGATTTAGAGCGCTGCCTTTTAAAGTGCCAGAAGTAGATTGGGCAAATAAAAGATCATTATCATCATCATTATCATCAAGCAATACACAAACGAAATATATATAAAAAATGTAGCCAGCCCTTTGGCATAAAAATAACTTAAATGATATATGGTTACATTATTCTAATATTTTAGTATTTATTACAAATATCACACGTCAAATTAAAATAAAATAAAACCGGCCAAGTGCGTGCCGGACCACGCATAATGGAGGGTTTCGTACCTTTAATGGAATAAGAACCAAACTAATACCAAAAGGTCGTATCTGATGCCTATGGAAGAAGTTTTTTAGAGGTAACTCAAAAATTACTGAACCGATAATGTTTAAAACAATTTTCGTAGAAAGTATGTAATAAGGCGCATCTTCTAAAAAGTTAACATATTTTTTAAACCTACGAATCAAAAGTTACAGGGGGGGGGGACACCATTTGTCTGACTTTCGAAGCGATTATTTCAAAAAATATTTACTGATTCACAAAACGTTCAAGAAACCTCGATTTTATTTTTAAAGACCTATCGATTGATTTGCAACATATTAAAACTAATTATTTAAGCGGCGAAACAGCATGGCTCCGTTGCGTCGTCAAGTCCGGGTCCGTCCGTCAAGTATTGCCCACTAGGTCACATTTCAATAAAATTGGCCACAAAAATGAACTACATCACGCGTGTGCTTAACTTGTTTGACATGGTTTAACAGGCTTCACTTAGTTGTACGTAACGTTCCGTTTATAATTATTTTAGGTTTGAGTTAGTCCGAGACAAAGTCAACATCGAGATCAGTACCGTAATACCTGGCAACTTTACCCGCTTTTTACAAATATTTTTATTTATTTCATATGTAATGTATGATGTGATTGGATATGATATTACTTATTTATCTCACAAATACTGTATCGTTTTGGATATTTTTTTCATAACACGTAAGTTCATATAAAAAAAGCATTTTGCCCATATTTGTATTATTTTTATAACTTTAGCGTGGTCGACCCTATTGATACATCTCTTTATAGTATTTTATGCAACAGTTGTATAAGAGGGGTCAAAAAAGGTGAGTGGCGTGGGTAACAATTTGAGCCGTAGGCGCAGCCGGAGGCGAAAATTGTTAAGAAAAACGCCACGAACATTTTTTGACCTACTTATACGACGTTGCATACAATACTTTTTCTACGACTACACATAGTTTTACAAAAAGTGCGAAATTGAACACTTCATGGATATTGCAGTTATTTTGTCAACATAATCAACAATAATTTAAGTTTCACGTTTTAAAACACTGTATTTCAAGATTACCTACACAAACACACACCGTCGTTATTAAATCAATTATCAAAGAGCGACAGAGATTAGTAAAAATGTATTATTTTCAAAGTTTGCTACCACAAACGAATGGCAAACGTAAAAACTACAAAGTATGTCCGTGGTTCTTTTCATTTTTTCATTTTTTTTTTTTTTCTAAAAACGCTACGTTTATTTAGGTTTCTTAGGTTGGCAGTAATTTATTTTCTTCTAAAGTCGTGACTGCACGCCATTCTATTTTGGCGCTTTTATTTAAGTTGTTTTTTTGGGGAATAGACTAGATAGACTTTTCTTTGAGTATATTATCTGTGTTTCTTCGAGTATATAGATGATGACGAATGTATAAATGATAGATAAAAATTGTTGTGTTCACAGGGCACCTCTGTTTGCAGTTGCATTATATCACATAATAACCCTAGGGTCTTTATGAAGAATAGACTAGATAGACTTTTTTTAAATTGCATAAGACATGCTTTTATATTCGTTTGCGGGACCATATAATTGACAGATAAAAGTACCGGAGTAGAAAAAGATTATAATCTACTATAAACACCGCATAATTTCATTCCCTTAGAGGTGATTAAATTAATCCTAATACTAATACGTTTATATTTTAGTGGGTAAAGTCACAAAAATAATCTTCATACAAAAACCAGACTGCTAGGGTTGTTAATTTTTTTTATTCGCGGCATTCCGTTTATCATGATAAACAGAATGCCGCGTACGATTCTATTATTCTCTAATTCTCTTATAGTTTAGTTATACCTTGTGTTAGAAATTATAAAACTACCAAGCTCAAAGCACAAATAAAAAAAAATTACGCGCACACCATCGCAGTACGCAGTGATGCACACGCAATGAATGAACCGGCGCGGCACGGCGGCTGCGGCGGCAGGCGATGTCAGTTCGCTTATTTTTTTCGGTAACCGTTATTATACCGGTTTCGAACCGGTATTTTAAAGGTTTCGGTTACCTTTCAATCGATTCCTGGTAACCGATATTTCAAAACGGTTACGGTACGGTTATGTTGGCGCGGCGCGCATAACCTTTACACCATTACGGTACCGTAATGGAATACCGGTAAAACCGTAACCGAAATCAGTCCCTGCCCCCTGGCATCCCTTCTCTCCCCATTCATAACCCAACTCTCCACGCAATACCTATTACCCCCATTTTACGGTAATTGAATTGAAAATATATTAATGAATGAATT
The DNA here is from genome assembly GCA_947086415.1 of Pammene aurita. NCBI lineage: Eukaryota > Metazoa > Arthropoda > Insecta > Lepidoptera > Tortricidae > Pammene > Pammene aurita. Next base: position 32,921,589 of record OX352296.1, on the reverse strand, counting down.
AATGCTTTATTGTACACCTCAAAAATTTAATTAGAATAAATATATGACACGAGTATATTTATATGAATTTATGCGTTACGATTCTGATATTAGATTCCAGGAGCCAGTTTTGGCTATTTTTTGTCATGACCCCTGACAACTGATAATACAGATGACAGTGTCATCTGTTCTGCTATAATTTACTTTTATTTTAAATATAAACCATAGACTTGTAAATTTATCTATACGAATAAAGTTAAAAATGGCTAAAACCACCACAGTGGGTACAACCGGGGTATGTGCCCCATACGGCGCGCCGATATCTCCTTGTATAGTGATTAGGTTAATAATGAGAAAAGAGTAGGAATTTCCTTATTTTTGCTCCTTGCATTCATCGCTTGTTCTTTTATTAAAATATTTTTCTCCTTTTTCCTTGACGGAGCTCTTATTCAATTCACAAAAGCGTCTCAATGAGAGAAAAACACTGCTTGGGAATGTTGTGAACAATCGCGCCTTTTAGCGCCATTCAATCATTTCTAAGGATACTTTCCCGGCCCTGAGGACCATTAGTGATGGGTATTCAGGGAATAACTTTGTGGAAATATATACAACGTGTTACACCCAATACTAAAAACCTGAGAACTGTTTGTTCAGAATCGAGAGTGGAATCGATTGCAGTATATCTTAACATGGGTATACTTTTTCTTTAATTTTCCAACTTTTTACGTGTCGAGTCTAAAAGTTTCGAACACTTCAGTTTACCATTCTATAAATAGGTTAGGAGATAGAGGTTGAATATTTAATAATGGCTGGCAGCTTTGACAAATTTGTTTTTTCACTGTCAAAGTATGTCATCTTATGTCATGTCATACAAATTGACAAAGTAGGTTGATAGGTTGATATGACATGACACATGTAGAGATATGACAGCAACGCAACAAATGTAGAGTTAACAATTGAATAGAATTGCACGGAAAACTAAACATACGAATATCTTTCGAAATAATTAAGTCATAGAAAAATAAATACTCTAGATTAATTGGCAATAATAAAAATCATTTGGGGTGTCTGGGGTTTTTAGTAGCTCAAGTAACACTTTGTATACCGAGGCGAATCAGTACTAATAAGTTTATAAACTTAAACATGATGAATTACTTATACATTAACTAATATTACATCGAGGTGGAAACGGTGGGCTGTTGGGGAGCGAATGCGAAATAATTTGTCCTCTTAGACCATCGACTGTCGACTTAGACCATCGACTTAGGCAAAAGGGAGAGGACCCCCGCTCCGAGTCGTTTCTGGTGCAAAGACTGACCATGGCTATCCAGCGTGGTAATGCCGCGAGCGTTATGGGCACTTTTCACCGGAAATAACAACGAACGGTAGCAATGATATTAGTTAAGTTGTGTTTGACTGAGTGAAATGTATTTGACTATAAATAAGTGTCAAGATTAATAAAAAACCGGCCAAGTGCGAGTCGGACTCGCGCACCGAGGGTTCCGTACAAACCTGCAGGTATATAAGGGTATTAACTTTAAAATTATTAAAAATATTTTTATCATATGATGTAACTAAAAATTTACTGTTTTCGCAATTTTTCCTTTATCTGTGCTATAAGACGTTGCATCGTACCAAATTTCAAGATTCTGAGTTCACGGGAAGTACCCTGTAGGTTTTGATTCCCTTGCGAGTTTCAAAAATTTGCGGCATAAACGGCTGTATCTTTTGATTGCGTTGGCTTAGAAGTTTGATTTTTTCACAGCTCCAAGGGACAGTAGACCTGAGTATTTGATATAAATTTCACCTTGATACCTCCACGCGTTCCTGAGAAAAAGGGTCTTGACAAACGGACGGACAGATGGACGGACAACAAAGTGATCCTATAAGGGTTCCATTTTTTCCTTTCGAGCTACGGAACCCTAAAAATTATAACTATTTATAAAATAGAACTGCTAATTATAAAAAGTTATATTACATTAATATTATTTCGAAGTAGTAAAAATTGCTGATAACCTGGTGGTACGAACGTGATGTCCGACTTTCAATCCGGAGGTCTCGGGTTCAAACCCCGGCTCGTACCACTGAGTTTTTCGGAACTTTTGAAGGAAATATCATTTGATATTTAGCAGTCGCTTTTCGGTGAAGGAAAACATCGTGAGCATACCGGATCTGAACCCCCTTTCGTAAAAAGTAGTGCTTACGCCAATTCTTGGGATTGGACTACCAAGCTGACCCCAGTTTCAATTGAGCCGTGAACAAAAAGCCGGGACAAACGCTAGGGGATGGTGATGTTTTCGAAGTACAGTCGCCATCAAATATATCGGAGCGGCCAAGGTAGTCAAAAATATCTGAACATGCACAATATCGCTGTAAAAATAGAGGCGTTGTTTAGATATTTGTGACCACCTTGGCCGCTCCGATATATCTGATGGCGACTGTACACAAAGAAAGGTTTTCTCAAGGGATTGGGTTCTTCAAACAAAGAAGTTTACTTACAGGTTTTTATGTGACGTCCATAGGGTACGAGTACATTGCCCGCTTATCATCAGGGAGCTGTAAACGTGTTTCCACTGATATGGTATAAGAAATTCAGGCTTCGATTGAGTACAGTCGCTATCAGATATATCGGAGCGGCCAAGGTGGTCACAAATATCTGAACAACGCCTCTATAAAGCGAAGGCGATAAAGTGCATGTTCAGATATTTTTGAGTACGTTTCATAAACGCTAGGGCTCTAAAGTAGAGTTTTTTCGAACACAACCTAAAATCGCTGTGTCTATGTCAATTACCGAAGGAGGGTCTCAAGGGACTTAGCTTAAGCAAAATTGGAACCCCAAGCTATCAGGAGTACCTGTAGACACAATTGAAAAGTATAGAATGCCATTCACTAAAATTATAAATGCGTCACAGAATTAATAATAGTATTTCATACAGAATGGCCACGCTACGCCCCGCCCCGAAAGGAATTACCTCACCCGGCGGCGGCTGATTGGTAGGGAACTAGTAGACTAATCTGTCAGGTTGGCAGCGCCTCGATAAAAAAAACCGGCCACGTGCGTGTCAGACCACGCATAGGAGGGTTCCGTACCTTCAATGTAATAAAAACCAAACTAATACCAAAAGGTCGTATCTGATGCCTATGGAAGAAGTTTTTTGGAGATAACTCAAAAATGGCTGAACCGATAATGTTCAAAATAATTTTTGTAGAAAGTATATGATAAGGCGCATCGCCTCAAATTTTTTCATATTTTTCGGACTGACGGTTCAAAAGTTACCGGGGGGGCTACACCATTTTTCTGACTTTCGAAGCGATTATTTCAGAAAATATTCACTTGATCACAAAATGGTCAGAGAAACCTCAATGTTATTTTTAAAGACCTATCGATTGATGTGTCACATGTTGATATTTGGTTAAAAAACATTTTTTGAAATTTAGTTACATCTATGGAGCGCCCCCCTAAAACTATTTTTTTTTCAAATTTAACTCCATAACTATAACTACTATAAGTAGCGGCATACAAAATACACCTTATGTGTAAATTTTATTCGGATACGTCGTATAGTTTCCGAGTAAAATGGCTGTGACATACGGACGGACGGACAGACAGACAGACATGACGAATCCATAAGGGTTCCGTTTTTTGCCATTTGGCTACGGAACCCTAAAAACAAAATGTCGGTGTACGAGTATTTTCAAACGTCATTGACGACAGCGGCACAGCGCCCTAAGACGCACGCACGGATATTCGTTTGAAGCTCAAGATGGCTGCGCCGTCTTTAGAGTAGTTTTTGTTTTTTGCTCATTTACGTAGTTCAGTGTGTAATATTGATAGCTTATTGCGCGGTGACCTAACGAACAAGGGTGCAGCTAATGAAAAATTAGTCTAAAAACACGTGTAACCACCCTTTAGTTGAACAAACGGTTATCCAGGGTCACGGCCACCAACACGTGGGTGTAAGGAGGCTATCACCTTATAATCGGCAAGGCCTCAACCGAATAACGTTGCTTAAATTTTATTAAAATTCAATAAAATCAAAAGTACACCTTGACATTGGCAGAATTCACCGCGCTAAAACTGGCGAGGAGTAAAAGCCATTAAATAAAATAAAATAAAAAATAATAATAAAGACGCACGCGCATATTGAAGCGTGTACAAATGTGCCGTGCACACAAAGGCGCTCAATCGAGTTTTGTAGTACGTGTCCGCCCTGTGCCGACGTACAAACTTGCTTGTATCTTTGATATAACCGCAAAAGGTAACCCGACGCAGGTTTTGAAGTTATAAATCGATATCATTTAACTGTTAATTAAAAGCGAGTTTTTGATTTTTTTTTGAGCAGCTGCGTATACACTAATGTCAATGTGACACGTATCAATTGTGACGTTTTAAAGCCAAAGTAATGTAGGTGACAATACATTGCGTGCTGTAATATTTTGTATGAAAAAAAAAGATTTAATTTTAATAAAACATATGAAAGAATGTTTATTAGGGTCTATACTAACTAACTACCATAAGCGTATGCGGTTATATCAAAAATACACGCTGTATAATGTAGTGTGGAATCACCGCCAAACATTTTAACTTCATCAGGTCACTTCTTTCAATCCCCCCTACAAAATCCGATTGAGCTCACATAAAACAAGATACATATATATGTACGTACTACTGTGAAATCTAATGATATGATGTCAGCGTCAAAGATTACGTCCATGGGCTTAAAAACCAAGCCATTAAGAAATACAATCAAATAATAAATGTATGTGTGTGTGTGTGTGTGTGTGTGTGTGTGTGTGTGTGTGTGTGTGTGTGTGTGTGTGTGTGTGTGTGTGTGTGTGTGTGTGTGTGTGTGTGTGTGTGTGCGTGTGTGTGATTTATATATGGCTAAATATGGATATTACCATGTGTCACAATACTCACGACAACATGTTGGTGTCATGTGCCATTTAATTCAATGACAAGAACGCGGTTTTTGTACGTAGAATGACAGTCTATTTTAATTATAGTCTCTGTCCCCAACCCATTATCAATACCTAAGAACTTAACCTTCTAAAAACACTTGAAAATCGATTTACATTCGGCATTCGTCAGGCCGAAGTGGCGAAAGTCAATTAAATCAAAAGTCAATCGACGATCGATCTGAAAAGGGTTCCGATGATCCGGAGGAAAGTGTTTGCCTAATTGAATACCACTTGCCTCTTTATCGGGGGAAATTAGAAATGTCAATGCCCGTCCGAATTGAAGGCCGATTCTAAAGTGTCGTCCGACTACGAGTTTTGGATAAAAGGATGGGACGGAAGGAATAATGAGATTGTCGAAGCAGAAATGTTAAAAAAGCGAAGCAAGATGTTTTATGGCACTCGAAAGTAAGGTACGAGATAGAAAAGCTTAATTATGTCACTATTGTAGTGAGTATGTGAGTTCGACGAATGCCTCTATACACGATGAATATGAGTAACCCGAAAGATTTTAACCATAAATTCCTGATCATAATTGGAGACTAAAATGTCGTATAAACTTTTCTGGAATTGGCCTAGTTTCAGAGTTACTACCAACTAAATAAAAAAACATTTTTTATTGTGACTCAGTGCAAAACGCTTTTTTGATGGCGATTTCACCCTTTATGGGGTCTAGTCTAGACATTCTTATTGACAGATATTGATATCTAATGTGCCAAGGATTACTTTACGTAAACAATTTTTTACGGAAAAAAAATTACTAATTTATAATCCGTCGGTCTCTTGCCACCGTCAACGTACCGGCAATACTAGAGCCTACCGGTATAGCCAGAGACGATGGCAAGAGACCCGACGGCATGTCACTGATACCGTGGAGGATGGGACGAGTGCTTGTGTGGGATGCTACCTGCGTGGACACGCTGGCGCCGTCCCATCTCCACGGTACTACAAAGAAAGTAGGCGCGGCGGCGGAGGCGGCTGAAGCCCTCAAAAGGCACAAATACAGGAGTCTCGACGCCAACTACAACTTTGTTGCTTTTGGAGTCGAGACTCTTGGTCCGTGGGGCCCAGCAGCACAAAATTTTTACAGAGAGTTGGCTAAACGGTTAGTCGACAAAACCGGGGATAAAAGAGCTGGCAGCTTCCTCGCCCAACGCCTTAGTTTTGCGGTTCAGCGAGGAAATGCTGCCAGCATCCTCGGCACGATGCCACAGGGGCCCATTTTAGAGATAGATTTTTAGTTTTTAGTATTTTTAAGTAAGTTAATTTTAGTTTATTTAAGTTTTATCCTGTACCTAATAAATCATTTATTTTAATCGACAGTTTTAACAATAACATTTATTGAAAATAGATGTTGCATATACATGAGAAAATTTGTCAAGTTCCGCCGTGACCGGGTCTAGAGGTCAGGACGTCAGCCGCGAAAGCTGAAGACGCCAGGTTAAATCTGGCCTCGGACGACGGAGGGTTTGGTCACTTTTTCTGAAGTATATGACATATATTTTCAATTTATATATAGTAGTGTAACTACTTAAAAATTGAAAATCAAAAAATATTGAACAAAATAATTTGATTTGCTTCAAGATTCATAGATGGCAGCACCATATCTCGCTATACCAGAATCACGTAAGGGATTCGGATAGGAGGTGCAAGCACGTACTGCGCATACCCTTAGAGTATGGTCAACGGCGCCTAGCCGTTTCAAATTCAGAGATTGTATATACATGAGAAAATTTGTCAAGTTCCGCCGTGACCGGGTGGTCTAGTGGTCAGGACGTCAGCCGCGAAAGCTGAAGACGCCAGTTCAAATCTGGCCTCGGACACCGGAGGGTTTGGTCACTTTTTCTGAAGTATATGACATCTATTTTCAATTTATATACACCATGATTCAGAATCGGTGATCAGGAACCAAATTATCTAATTCTGTTATCGATACTCAACAACTTTTAGTATGCGACCGACTTCGAAATTAGCGATTTCGGAGTTGGTCCCATAGTAAATGTTGTTCAGTATCGTTAACTAAATAATAAAAATTGGTTCCTGATCACCGATTTTGAATCATCGGTGTAGTAGTGTAACTACTTAAAAATTGCAAATCAAAAAATATTGAACAAAATAATTTGATTTGCTTCAAGATTAATAACATTTATGTTTTTAAGTTCAAAACATTAAAAAAAAAAAAATTTTTTTTTGGCGAAATTGACCTAAATTCATATACGTTTAACATTTATTACTCCTTATGAATTTATGGTTAAAAATCTTTCGGGTTACTCAGATTCACCGTGTATAATTGCGTAACTTCGATCTCCCTGTGGATTGTGCCGGCCTTACTAGTACTTTTGTGCCGAAGTCTTCGGATATACACTGTAAAGTTTTCTTGTCACTTATCTATCAAAATTAACATAAACTTCCTGATATTAATAAAATATACGAGTTAAAATACAAAATGAAACCGTACATTGTGTTGTAACTTTGTAAATATTAACTTTTTAAATGTCATAGACTATATACTACGAGTTGGTTTTCAATTGCAAAAAATATGGCTTCGTTCAAGTAACTCTCAATGCAAAAGTTAAAATTAAGGGACAATTATGCTTTTTATAAATATGGAAACAAATTTATTTCAGATAGTAACACATAAAAAAAAGACATGATAATGTTTAACCATATTTTGTGCAAAAAAAATATAAGTATATATTAATTTAAAAATATAAATAATGTTGAAACCAAGAACGAACCCTTTTTAGACAGCCTGGAAGTAAGTGCATTAAAAGATCAAAAACGCGGCCAAGTGGGAGTCGGACTCGCGCACGAAGGGTTCCGTACCATCCATACTAATATTATAAATGGGAAAGTGTATGTGTGCGTTTGTTTGTCCGTCTTTCAAACGGGGCGACAAATTGGCTACTTTCCTAAAAAAATATATTTAGTCCGTCAGTTAGATTATCAAAAAATATTGGGCACGTATTTTTTATTTTGTCAATCAAACAAAAATTGGTGAAGATATAGCCCGTTAAAGTTCCGCGTGACGTCACATTTCAGTACAATTTTTAGTATAATGTGACGTCACGCGGAACTTTAACGGGCTATATCTTCACCAATTTTTGTTTAATTGACAAAATAAAAAATACGTGTCCAATATTTTTTTATAATCTAACTGACGGACTAAATAGAATTATATTTTTTTTACTCAGGAAAGTACCCAACTGACGTGATTTTTAAGTGGAGGTAGTTGAAGGGATGGAGAGCGACATAAGCTACTTTTTGTCTCTTTCTAACCCCCCACTTTCCTAAAATGGGGGGTGGAAGTTTGTATGGTTTGTTACCCCGAATTTAACGCGTGCGAAGCCGCGGGCAAAAGCTAGTTATCTATAAAAACGGCAAAAATATCCTGGTGACAGACGGACGGACGGAAGGAGTCTTAGTAATAGGGTCCCGTTTTACCCTTTTGGTACGGAACCCTAAAACAGTTGCACAATATCTTTTGTGTTACTGCTAGCCATCTGCTAGCAGTTATAGACAAATAGACTTTAGCGCCTTCACTTATATGTAGTATTAGAAACCACTATCAGTCATTTAATTGGCACATGTATGTATAAAAAGGAGGATTCACAATAAAATCACGATTCACCTTAATCGTGACGACATAGAATTAGTCTTCCATACAAAGGTCATAGTTACAATATATTTTTTATAAGTCCATTTTTATAGTCTTAATAAACAAGTTGAAGAAAGTTCCTATTTTTACAAGTGTTTACTTATTATTGTTATATTTTTAGAAATCAAATACTTCCATAATAGAGAATGGGTTCCGTAATCGAAGATTTTACGAAGTAAATCAGGGAAATAGCTCAAATTAACAGAATTACAAAACAAAGGCAATGTCCGCGCGCGCGCAGTCACTGTCCAATTGTCCATGCACCTCGTTAACTTAATGGTTGCTGTCAGTGTCACGCTTAAGACTATTCTAGACAGTTAAGCTACGTCTAGACGCTAATCTAAGTAACAATATATGAATTCTTCCAAGTGTGATGGAAAGAAACTCAATCAAATTATGTTTAGGAGTACAAAATCACAGCACCGAATTAGGGGTTCGGTTTCGATCTCTCTTCAGGCGCATTGCAAATTGGAGCAAGCCCGTATGTGTGTTGGGCCCGTAAACGTGATTTTGTTTGATAAAATAACAGTACTTAACAATAAAAAAAAACCTAAAGGCTGCTTTCCACCTTGGGCCATCATGGCCTAGTGTAAAGTACGCAACTTTACGATTAGGGCGTGCAATACCGGTATTGCTTGTATGGGCTAATACCGGAATTCCGGGATTGCTCATACAAGCAATACCGGTATTGCATGCCCTATTTACGATGGAACGAGCTCGCAATATCGTTGGTCACTCTAACGCATAGCTACGTCCCCATAATGGCCTACGATGGCCCATGGTGAAAAGCAGTCTTAAAGTTTCCACCACGGGTACCTGACAAGAATAACTTGTTTTCCAACTTTTTTTATAAATATAGGTAATAAATTTAAACGTTTTTTGCCAAAGTGAGCCGATCGATTTAAGGAATTTACTATTCACAAAGGACCGAATGCACGCTTTGTTAAAATTAGACAAGATTACGAATAAGCAAGACCTATCGAATAAGCGTGAAGGTGATAAATATGTATGCACCTAAAGCAAGTTATTCTTGTCAGGTACCCGTGGTCGAAACTTTAGGACTGCTTTTCACCATGGGCCATCGTAGGCCATTATAGGGACGTAGCTATGCGTTAGAGTGACCAATGTAGAGTAAGTGTGTTCAAAATACTTTGGTTATTATCAGTTTTCCTAAAAACACAAACCTGTACTGTACTTGTTATACATATTATGTTATTCCCCGCGTGTTTCATGGCCCCAAGAAATCGAATTATTGTTGTTCGCAATGAAGCGTCCCAGCAACAACGGCGTCGCCCAAGTCTGTCCAAATTACTCGATTATCGGCTAAGTGCCGATTAACATCCGACACGGTATCGTATCGGATGTTGACATTGACTACACAGAAAATTTGTACCTATGTGTCTTTCTATTTTCCTGTTAACAGTGAATACCTGCTAACGTGGTTAAATAACATCGTAGACATGTATTGTATAATATACAGCCTTGGCGAGAAGTGTTGAGCATAGCTCTTTTTTGTTTAACAATGTACGATGACGTAAAATGTAATATTTTATTGATATATCTAGAAAACTGCACTTAATAACACTTTCAAGGTACCTATAAAATATGAAAAGTGGAGGTCCCAAAAATGCGAATTTAAGTCGGTGCGACAAATTGAAAATATTCTATGCAGTTACTACTCACTTCAACAAAACATGCCTGCTCAGTTTGAATTATTTGATAAAATAACTTCAAAAAAGATAGAAACGCCGGTCTAAACTTTCGAGTTTTGTATGAAAATCGCAAGGGTGCTCAACACTTCTGGCCAAGGCTGTAATTCTTTGTGCATGTTTTTAAATTGGGGCATTCCACTCATACAATAGTTTGTTATTAAATCAAATACAAACATTGAAAAAATAGAAAAAATAATCAACCTCATTCTGTATTGATCCGGTTGATCCGGGGGAAAGGAAAGGGTTCCTGAACCGTGCATCCTGGGGGCAACACTAAGCGATCTCTGGTGAATACCAAGGTCTTACTGGTGCTACTAATATCGTGTGTGGGGGGATGGGGGGTTCCTCAAAGGAAGTACTCTCATTTAGGGAGAGAACTCCTGAGTGTTGGCTAGAGGGGGGCTTCGGGCGAGGGACAGGAATGCCGCTGTCTTAAAACTGCGGCCCCGTAACCTGTTTAAATAGGCAGAAGGCCTTTGATGACGGACCGGAGGTCGAAGCCGCCGCTGGGTGTTAGCTGTAATGCTGTATTATGTATATCTGAATAAATAAATAAATAAATAAATAATATTCACTGCCCGTTACCAGTGGTATGGTACAGTCGAGGACAAAGAGATGTATACACTTTTGGACCTTATTACAACGCAATAAGGTCCAAAAGTGTATACATCTCTTTGTCCTCGACTGTACCATGTGGTACGTATTTGGCCACTACCCAGCTAGTGACACACAATGGTTTAAAAGGTTAGGCACATCATTACATGTATAATAAATAAATAATAATTAACATACTAAAACCACAGTATAAGTAAGTAAATAATAGAGGTAATTATGGCTGTGGATTGTGAATTTAACCGTTGAATATAAATTTCAAAACCAAATGTATTGTAAAATCTTCATTAAATTTTAATATTTCTTGGTCTATAACCATTCGTTCATAGTAATAATCTAACCTTTAAATATGATGTAAATACCCTACAGGGTAGTGGCCACAAACAGACCACTTGTACTCATCACAAACGGACAGAGGATCATACCACTACACCACAAACCACTCACTATTACCACAAACTTTTAGAGCGAATATTGTACCAAAAAATATGTATTCAGACATATTGTGACATTCATCAACACTTACCGTATTTATTGTCGACATAACAACAATTTATTTATACCGGAAGAAACGCACAATAACGACCATGTTCAGTCAATTTGAATTTAGCAACTAAAACGCCAATAGAATTTCTTTTAACAAGTCTGAGTTTTGACACATCGGGTTTTTTGCGTTCGGAAATAGTTCACTTTAAAGACTATACGATAGTGATCCTCGCATTATCTCTGCCCGTCAAAAAACATTTATCATGAGGTGGGTGGTGGCGACCACGTGGTCGCTATGAGATCACAGCGGAGCAAATATAAGTATCATAACATAACATAGCAACTTGTATTATTAGCGGAAGTCTCTTTCTAATAAATGGGATCGGAAAGAGACAAGTTGTTATGCAACCGGGCCCTGGCTAAGGGTTTGTCAATCACCAGTTTAGTCTCGCCGATTTTTTGATCTTATTGGTCGTGTCCAAAATGGCTATTTTGTTTTCCTCATATGTTTTATTTCTTTTACGTTACATATACTAAATTTATACGAAAACAACCACAACACCTGAGATAGCTGGTAAGTGATTAATTTCATAGTTCTATACCTTAAAATCTGGTTTAATCTGGAAGAAAACGCGAACTTTGGCTTGTAAATATTACCAGTCAACTAAAATATTTATACATAATTGAACCTTGTTACAAAGAAGTAAGGTGCAAGTTAGCTTTAACATATTTTCGGCGTTGACTTTATTTCAAAACTAGTCGCTTAGTGGATGTTTCGGTGTTTTTGTGTTGGGATCTTAAGTATGAAGTCACCATTCAATAACTTCAAATCGCGACACAAGATCCAGGGCGGAGAGGAGAAATAACTTGACGACTTGCTCCGCAATTATTTTAAAGAAATATAATTGAAGACTTTAATAGATGTCATATACAAAGAAAAAGTGACCACACTGCTGGGCAGTCGAAATATTTATTATACCTATATATAATTTTATTTGTACTAGGTACTTACAGTAACCATGCTACCTTCTATCATTTTAGACGGAGAGCTAGCCACGTCAGATATGAAAGAATGAGACCAACGAAACCACTCGTCAGTTTGCTATACTATGCTTATTTCTAGATCTGGATATCTGGCAGCTGTGAAGTGGTGGAGGTCAAAGAATGCAAACCACCTCTAGAAAACAAACCCAGAAGGGGTTTGATGTAATATTATGAGAAATTATTTAAATAATTAGATTATATCATTGTCAAAAGCTTCTGTTAAGGGAAAATAGTCCCAAACAACATATAAACATCTATACATATAATAAAGCTGAAGAGGGTCGAAAGTCTGTACATGGAAGATAATCGAAAAGAAGTTGGCTGGGTATACTTAGAATCGATAACAGAACAGGTTCCAACAATTTTTAGAATTTTTGTCTGTTTTTCTGTTTGTCTGTTTATCTGTTTGTCTGTTTATTTGACCGCGCATCACGTGAAAACGGCTAAACGGATTTTAAAGAAATTTTGTACAGAGATAGTTTGAGTCCCGTGAAAGGATAATATATAGTTTTAATCCCGAAAATCAACCCTGGTGCGGGTGAAAATGGGGTTGAAAGTTTGTATGCAGAATTTTTTTACCGCTGAAACGATTTAGATAGAAATGAGTATGGAGATAATTTGAGTCTCAAGAAACGACATAGGATAGTTTTCAAACCCTTGTGGGGGTGAAAAGGGGGTTGGAAGTTGGTATGAGGATATTTTTACAGCTGAACTGATTTAGATGAAAATTGGTATAGAGATAGTATGGGTCTCGAGAAAGGACAAACGATAGTTTCATCTTCAAAAAAGCCCCCCCCCCCCCCATCTTACTTTAGAACCGTAGGTCCAAAAAATTTGAAAAAAATAATGGAAGTGAAGCCTGAAAGGTACTTTCAATAAAAACTATCTATCTATCTATAGATAAAGCTGAAGAGGGCCGAAAGTCTGTACATGGAAGATAATCGAAAAAAAGTTGGCTGGGGATACTTAGAATCGATAACAGAACACGCTCCAACAATTTTTAGAATTTTTGTCTGTTTATCTGTTTATCTGTTTGTCTGTTTATTTGACCGCGCATCACGTGAAAACGGCTGAACGGATTTTGATGAAATCTTGTATAGAGATAGTTTGAGTCCCGGGAAAGGATAATATATAGTTTTAATCCCAAAAATCAACCCTGGAGGGGGTGAAAAGGGGGTTGAAAGTTTATATGGAAAAATTTTAATAGAAATTAGTATGGAGATAATTTGAGTCCCGAGAAACGACAGAATAGTTTCATCAAGAAAATAAACCCTTGTGGGGGTGAAAAGCGGGTTGGAAGTTGGTATGAGGATTTTTTTACCGCTGAACTGATAAAGATGAAATTTGGTATAGAGATAGTATGGGTCTCGAGAAAGGACAAAGGACACCCACCCCGAAAATCATTCCTAAAGGGGTGAAAAGGGAGTTGGAAATTTGTATAGGGAATTATTAACCGCAGAATCGATTCAGATAAAATTTGGTATGGAGATAATTTGAGCTCTGGAAAAGGAAATAAAATAGTTTTATCTCGGAAATTATCCCTTAAGCGGATGCAAAAGGGGTGGAAGTTTACACGGGGAAGAAACAACCAATAACCGCTCTACGTATTTAGATGAAATTTGGTATTGAAATCATTTGTAATTTTTTGGTCAAGGTGTTCATATTTATAACATGTTACTCGTCGATGATTTAAATTTACCTTTACCCGCTCTTAAGAAATACTTGAAAATGTCATGAATGTCAAAGGGTTATGCAGGTTGAGGACTATATATGACGGACAAACATGCATGGCCCAAACCAAAAAACTACTACAAAATCATCTAACATTTATAGGACACCGTTTAGGTAGGAAAACATATCAAACGTTTTGTGAACCAGTCAGATTAGGATTTATTTTTCTTTATAATTAAACAATAGGTACATTATCTGTCTCTCAAGCTGTTTTGATATGTCTTCTTGAAGAACTACGCATTACTTTGTATCTTTAAGATCTAATAATGTATTACTGTTTTGAAAAAATATTTCTTTTCGGTCATAATACTTCTTGGGACAGAGATGTAGGGTTAGAACCGGTGGTAGTTTTGGAACGTAGTTCCTTATCGGACGGTTCGCGGATGGGGGGCTAAGCGACAAAAAGTCACGTGACCGTCACGAAAAAGCGCCACGTCACGAAAACGCGACACCCATATAATAATATAATTCACCCATATAATTTTTATTGTAATTGTCATGTAATTGTGATTTGTCATTGTTGTGTCATGCTCCGTGACATCACTCACGTGTGGCCCCGGCGGAAGACCAGCGCTGGCCTACCAAGCTAGCACCATGCTGAGTCGAGGCCATTTCGTGGCAACCATATAATTAGTCCTTAGATTAAATATGTTTGTATGCATGTTGTTGTTGTCGCGAATAAATGTTTTTCTTTCTTTCTTTCTATCTTTCATATGATTGAGAAACATGTAAAATGGAATGAAATAAAAAATATATAAAATAGAATAAAGTGAAGTGAAGTGAAGTGAAGTGTAGTGAAAAGTAAAAGTGAGAAGTGACAAAGTGAAAAAAGTCGAGAACCTAAAAGTAAAAAATGACAAAAATGTCGGAAATGTCAAAAATGACAAAATTTCTAAATTTCAAAAATTTCAATTATTTCAACCTTCCAAAATTTCCAAAATTTCCAAAATTTCCAAAACTTCCAAAATTTACAAAATTTACAAAATTTACAAAATTTACAAAATTTACAAAATTTAAAAAATTTACGAAATTTCCAAAATTTCCAAAATTTCCAAAATTTCCAAAATTACCAAAATTTCCAAAATTTCCGTCCGATATATACCTACAGCTCTATGTCGTTTAAAATATGCCAAAAAAATCAATATGATAAAAAAAGTATTCATTTTTGAGTGTAGTTTCATTGAGTGGTACTTGCAAAATATTTTATTAGGACTACTGTCCTCTAGCGTATCCATCTGTCAACTTTACTTCAAGTTCCGCCTCCAGGGTAGCGGGAGAGAAATTAGGAGTGAATTAGCCGCTTACTGACAGGCCGAATTCCACGCGGGCGGAGCCGCGGGCACAGCTAGTATATTATAATGTAATTCCTAGTTTGTCGCCTACTGTTTTTGTTTCCGTGATAATACGCAATGTTTTTTGTTCTAATGTTAAAATATAGGCCCTGTCCTTTATAGTCAACTTCGGAAAATTTGAACTTTTCTGGTACTACTATTTTCCAATTAAAATTTTTGCTAGTCTCTAACTCTAACCTCCACCCATTAAAAGCTGCCAGATGCCCAGATCTAGCAATAAGGATAGTATAGCAATCTAACCAGACGGTTTTTGTTGCTCTCATAATTGTGTCACATATGACGTGGCCAACTCTTATTCCATTGTATTCTATAAGTGGAATCAAAATAAGGAAAATGTATTAAAAAACCTTATAGATATTTTTTCTCGCGTGCACGTTTTTAGTTACAAAAACATGTTGACGGTCTTAAAGGGTTATGTGTAAGCAGCGGAAATAACTAATCTGCTGAGGTATTCAAAATGATCTACACGTGCTGTTTTTCTATTAGCTAGCAATATATTCACATATTTCTCCTCCGAATCTGTCTGACAGATCGGACAAATCCGTCAATGTGTGGCGGGAATTGGACACGGATGTGTGTGCGGGTAGATCTGAATACCGTCATGGATCTGTCCACCGGGCACATCCACCAGACAGATCTTTGCGTACCCCAGCTAACTAGCTTGGTTGTGCCAAAATAATAATTTTTGTTACAAGGAGTAACAAAAATGCTGGTTGATAATCCTTTTTAGGGATCCGTAGCCAAAATGGCAAAAACGGAACCCTTATAGTTTAGTCATGTCCCGTCTTTCCGTCCGTCCGTATATCACAACCATTTCACTCGGAAACTATAAGACGTATTTTAATAAAATTTAGACATGAGGTGTTTTTTGTGTGCCGCTATTTAGTTAAGTAGTGAAATTTCAGAAAAAATTGTTTCAGGGGGGCGCTCCATACATGTATTTAAATAAAAAAAAATGATTTTACCGAATATCAACATGTTGCACATAAATCGATAGGTATTTAAAAATAACGTTGAGTTTTCTTTGAACATCTTGTGATTAAGTCAATATTTTCAGATATAAGCGCTTCGAAAGTTGGAAAAATAGCGTCCCTGTAACTTTTGAACCATAAGTCCAAAAAATATGAAACAAATTTGAGAAGATGCGCGTTATCATATACTTTCTAAGACAATTGGTTTGAAAATTATCGGTCTAGCCATTTTTGAGTTATTTTTAAAAAACTTCTTCCATAGGCATCAGATACGATCTTGTGCCATTAGTTTAGTTCTTATTCCATTGAAGCTACGGAACCCTCCATTGTGCGTGGCCCGACACGCACTTGGCCGGTTTTTTAAGCATAATGTGGTATCGTATATATATTATTAACATTATTAACATTCGTATTAGGTATATTATTTTAGTATACTAAAGGATGTAAAAATAAAAAATACAACGCTAAAAAAATCCAATATGCTTCGGCTATCATCAACTTAAAGCACCTAAATGTAGAGGAGAATACGCGGACATACAAACAATTCACGCGTGTCACTCGCTCAGTAAATAATAGGAAACATAATCGGAACCTGCATATCGGAACACAAAAAGTGGCACAGTTAAAAGCGACCCGCAGGGGGACGATTTTTGAGATTCAGGCGCTCGAATCTGACATTTAAAACTCTGCCCAAAATGATGAAATTGTGTTTTAAAAATAACAGCGATAGGAAGGAATTTAGGATCATGTTTATTTAAACTACTAATTTTATTTTCGACCTTAAATCCCTTGAATTCGAGCGGTCGAAAGTCAAAAATCGGTCTCCAGGTCGACTTTTGCCGTAGACATCCGATCTTCCTAAGGAAATAGGCATTATGATTTTTTTTCATGTATGGTATCAATCGATTCGTTTTGTTATGAGGATTAAATGTCTATATAAGGCCAATTGCGTTAAAGCAACATAAAGTTAAGAAATAAAACTAAAATTCTGAGATTTGATTTGTTTCTCAAAACGCTTCTCACAAAATTACGTGCAAAGATGACGTCACGTTCAAATAGTCGCACAGTTTAATGAATGGAAAAATTTCGAAATTTCTATTTTTACAGTGAAATGTTGCATTTATGTATGGTTGCTATACAATTAATTTTAAAGTAAAATGTTAAGAATCGAATTATAATTGTTTTTTTAAATGTACTTTAAGAAAATCCGTAAAATTTTAAAATTTTGTAGCCGTCTTTGAAACATTTCAATAGATTTTTTTTTAATTTTCACTTTATTTGGATATATTGATTTATCCTATCAATTAAATTTTATTGCATAATTCAACATGTGTCATCATACCTATTGCTAAAAGACCACCTTCCTTTACCCCGGTATAAGCAGACAGGGTCGGTTGCACCAAATCGTCTGTTAACGTCAACGTCATCCACCCTAAGGGTGGGTTGCACCACGCATAACTAACGAACTGATCAACGTTTAATATGGCGACGGAGCTGTCATCCCATAGAAAACTGTCAAACTTTTCATACAAGAATTTTTTAACGATGAGGTTGACGTTAACAGACTGTTTGGTACTGTGCGAATGCTAGAAATATGGAGACAAATTAGTCGCTTACTTGCGGTAAGTATATTTAAAACATAGTTTTTATGAAAATGACCCGAATGATGTCAATTTTTGGGTTTTTATTTGTTTTTTATCTTACTAATTATTTTTATTATTCCTTCCTTTAGAATTGACATGCACCATGTACCACGAAATATATATTAATTGTTACGGCGGTCTTTGCGCTCCTGAACTTTGCGAAGATTTAGACAAACCTATTATATGTCCTTTCATAGTTGGCCCATGCCCCGGCGGTTGTATTTGCGATGAAGGATACTTGAGACTCAAGGGAGAATGTGTCAAGGTTGGAGACTGTCGTACGTATATTTTTTTGTATAAAGTGTTTATGGCTAGTAAGGGAACGTACCCATACTACGTGACCCATTTCTTAGAATTTCACCCCCATCGGTGACCAACCGTAGTAATTGCCAAGATTCCCCCTGCCCCATATTTGTCACGTAGTAACTCACACATATGGTTTTGAATGATGTTTTGGAAACAGAAAGTAAAAGAAAAACATAATTTCGCTTATACAGGGTGTTTGGTAACCGGATGCAAAGCCGAAAGTAGGAGATAGTCTAGGTCATGTAGAACATTTTTAGCCATACTTGTATTAGACAAATGTTATTAGTTTTCTTTTAATTTAAATTTTAAGATTTGTCGGAGAAAACTGCAAAACTTCAGACTAAATCGATAATTAGAACTTTTTTTACTGCAGGTAGATTTTTTTTTGTTTTATTTCGTATTGTGCAATGTCTATCAAACACTAGAAAAGTGATTTCAAACATCTGTGTCTAAAGAAAACAAGTTGACAGCGATTTAAAATTTTAGTTACATGAAAATGTAAACGATTTAAGTGATTTCAAAGTACGATAAAAAAAAACTAAAATAGCCACGAATTTTCAAACCATTTTAAAAACATGCTTGGCTTTTACCCTTTTATTTAAGCTATCAAACACGACTGTAGCTACTGTATCCTTGAAAATAAGCCACCTAAACCAACTGGGTAGCTAAAATGTTTCACTCTACTTGTGATACTTGTGGTAGTTGTGGTGACGAATCTCATTATGATTTTACAATAAAACGTATTTAATACTAAGTTGGCATTGACTTGACATTTGACTTGTTTTAAAAGGGTTAAGTGTACTGGACAAAACTACCACATGCAATTTTAACAAACAAAGGCTTGCGGCGGGCCATCGCTCCATTACTGTCAGCTTTGCAGTACATGTAGATAATGTCGGCGTATTCTTCGTTCGTAAACTCCATGTTTACAATGAAGAAGTCGTAATTACACGTGAAGGAGCGCCTACGGCAGCTACAACTTGACACGGTAAATTGAGATGAGAGCGGGAAATTAAACCACAATGAACGTCTAATCGCAACTGAAGTTGTAACTAGACTAAATTACTAGTTTTTGCACAAATACTCATGTAGCTAATCAGTTTATCTTTGTCAATAAAGCACAAAACCGATCATCTTTGTTTAACGCCGCTCACCGCCTGCCGCTATCAGTCCCTTTTGTCTCTCACCGCCGCAAGCCTTTGTTTGTTAAAATTGCATGTGGTAGTTTTGTCCAGTACACTTAACCCTTTTAAAACAAGTCAAATGTCAAGTCAACGCCAACTTAGTATTCAGAACCAATGTTTTATTGTAAAATCATAATGAGATTCCTCACCACAACTACCACAAGTATCACAAGTAGAGTGAAACATTTTAGCTACCCAGTTGGTTTAGGTGGCTTATTTTCAAGGATACAGTAGCTACAGTCGTGTTTGATAGCTGAAATAAAAGGGTAAAAGCCAAGCATGTTTTTAAAATGGTTTGAAAATTCGTGGCTATTTTAGTTTTTTTTTTATCGTACTTTGAAATCACTTAAATCGTTTACATTTTCATGTAACTAAAATTTTAAATCGCTGTCAACTTGTTTTCTTTAGACACAGATGTTTGAAATCACTTTTCTAGTGTTTGATAGACATTGCACAATACGAAATAAAACAAAAAAAAATCTACCTGCAGTAAAAAAAGTTCTAATTATCGATTTAGTCTGAAGTTTTGCAGTTTTCTCCGACAAATCTTAAAATTTAAATTAAAAAAAAACTAATAACATTTGTCTAAGACAAGTATGGCTAAAAATGTTCTACATCTCCTACTTTCGGCTTTGCATCCGGTTACCAAACACCCTGTATAGGGTTTTCCAATAAGGGCGGGTCGATTTTAAATTAAATAAAACAAGCTATGTGTAAGATATTAATTACTTTTTAGTTTTATTTGAAAGGCCCATACGTGCCATTTTTTTGATATATCACATTGTTCAAATGTCCGCCTCGGCTTCTTCTGGTAGCCCATATCCTAAAAGTCAAATTTTCAATAACTCTGCCGCACAGATCAGGCTGAATTTCAGCGATGGCTTGGATTATATTGATTTTAAGGCATTTATGTGTGACCATTATGCTTCAATCCATCTGTAAGAGTACATTATTGGGGATGCTTAGGGTCCTAAAGGCTACACTCAAAAACCCAACACTAATTAAAGAAATGCCTTTAAGTAAGAAAAGAAACAGTGTACTAGTGAATAAGTTCGTGGCAATAAACATTTTTTCTTTCTTTCTTTAATTATGATTCCAGCTCCAAAACCATGCAGAATGAATGAAACGTGGATATCACCATGCAATGCGCCAACTGACAATAAGCCGGTTGGGCCATACTTTGACATAAAACTGTGCTACCCGGGCTGCCATTGCGCACCGGATTATCTTAGAAATTCATCTGGATATTGTATACTGAAGTCGGAATATCGTAAGTAACTTATAGGAGCTTATAGTGTCTTAGTCGTACATCCAAAACCTCAATCGGTTGCAGTCGGGGTTTACTTTTAACTGCTAGGGATGTATTGATACGAGTTTATGTTCACCTTCTTAAACAGGCGCGGATCCAGGATTTCGTTCAAGGGGGGCACTTTCCTTCACAAAAAGTCTCGCGGTCCGCACCTATGGGAGCCGTAGTATACGAGGTTTGCGTTTCAGGGGGGGGGGGGGGGAATTTCCCCTGTTGCCCCCCCCCCCTGTATCCGCGCCTGTTCTTAAATATGTTCTGAAAAACACATTTCTTGTATCAATTGGGGTCAAGAGCACGCATTTTTTTTCCTCAGGTCCCTAAAAACTACTGAAAACGAATTTTCGCATTTTTTTAGTAAGTAAGTAAGTAAGTAAGTAAGTTCTTTATTTGCGTTAAATGTGGTAACAATAGGTAAAAGTTTAATGGTTAAAAAATATCACACATTTAGCCGCGTTACGGCATGCAAAATGTATTCTTAAAACTAAAAACTTTAATCTACTAGAGCATGCAATATAACACCTTAATACAATATAGTATGTCGTAAAATGAAAAATAAAAACGATACAATGCAAAATTACAATTACTCAATTAGTCAAAAAATTCATTTAAATTATAAAAACATTTATCCATTAGCCAATGTCGAAGTTTATGTAGGAACAAGGTATCAGGCAGCTGTCTTAAATCTAGAGGAATATTGTTATAAACGTTTCCTGACATCATAAAACAATTATTATTGTACTGGGCAGAGTTACATATTGGCCTTTGTATCCTAAGTACATCTCTGTTCCTTAACCTTGGATTTTGAGTTGGTTTTTTAAACAATTCAGGGTTGTTTCGTACAAATTTAGCTTGCTCATAAATGTAAATGCTGGTCAAGGTTAGAGCGTTAAACTTTTTAAATAGATGTCTGCACGGCGCAAAAGGGCTGACCCCTCGCACCGCACGTATACAATCTTTTTGGGTCATAAACACCTGTTTGACATCTGTAGAATTTCCCCAAATAATGACTCCGTATCGGAGAATTGATGCTACGTAGCCGTGATAGGCAGTCAGAGCAGTTGATTCATCTGCTAGCCTTCTCAATCTCCTTAAGGCAAAAACAAATCGACTTAACCTGTTACAAATGTTAGTTACCTGCTGTTTCCAATTTAAAAAGCCATCTATTGTAATACCCAGAAAATTTACTTCGTTGCAACTATTTATAGGTTGACCTTTACATTCGATAGCAAGCGAGGCTCGTTGAGTTTTGTAATTAGAGAATTGTACCCAATTTGTCTTATTTACATTTAATGTTAATTTATTATTAATCATCCAATTGTCAATATCATTAATAGCATTATTTATTAGGGTTTCAAATGTCATAGTAGTATCATCATTAGGTATAACAATCGATAAATCGTCAGCGTACATAACTATTTCATGTGTTGTTGCGTAAGGAATATCGTTAATATAGAGTATAAAAAGTAACGGTCCTAGAACACTTCCTTGAGGTACGCCTCTCAAAGTATTTTGAAACGAAGATCTGTATTGAGTCAATTCATTATTATTGTTAAGTCTACTTATTTCAACACATTGACTACGGTTGGTCAAGTATGACTTGATCCAATTGGAAGCATTTCCACGAATTCCATAATGTTCACATTTCTCTAGTAACAAAGAGTGGTCAACAAGGTCGAATGCCTTAGACATGTCAAAAAACACAGCTACCACTAACTTTTTCTTATCAATATTTTGTGTAACTTCACTAAGTAATGAATAAGTAGCATGTGTTGTCGATCTGCCTTTTACGAATCCGTTTTGCTCGTTTGCTATGATATTATGTTTTTCCATGAAATCGACAATCCTATCCCGCATGACTCTCTCAAATATCTTGGAAAGAATAGGAACTAAAGTTATGGGTCGATAGTTATTTAGTAGTTTCTTATCAAGATCCTTAAATAATGGCTTAACCACAGACTGTTTTAGTTTTTCCGGAAACAGACCATATTCCAGAGATTGGTTAATGAGATGATTTAATATGGGATTTACTTCATTTACAACACATTTTAAGATATGGGTTGATATAGTGTCAATACCAACAGCAGTCGTATTACGCAAGGATTTAATTATCTTCTCAGTTTCATCTTCTGTGCAGGGTTTTAGGTATAAACTATTTCCCACGCCACCCTTACACGTTAGGTTGTGTCTGCTGGCCGAAGTGGACGTGTTGTTCATTACACTGACGAAAAAGTTATTAAAAGCTTCCGTTATTTTCTGTGGATCATCAATTGTCACTGAGCCTGATTGAATATTTTCAATACAGTTAACTACCTTGACAGCATCATTTTTATTATTAATTACATCCCAGGCAGCTGTGCATTTGTTTTTTGCTGATCGGATATGTCTCTTGTTAATATTCTTTTGTGACTGTGCGATGCATCTTTTTAACAATTTTGTATATGTTTTGTATTTCATCTTATTATTTAACAAATTCTCATCTTTGATAAAACAACGAGATCTCAGAAACCTTTTTGTTTTCGATGATTTTTTTATTCCTGTACTTAGCCACTTAAGTTTAGAATTGCTTGAGTTTACCTTAATTCTTTTGTTCGGAAAACACAATTCATAAAACATACAAAAAATTTCATGAAACAAGGAGAAGGCTTCATTAAAATCCGATTCAATAAACACTTCGTTCCAACTTAAACTATTTAAGCATTCTTTGAATTTTAGTATATTTTCTTTACTGTAGTCTTTTTTGTATATATACCAATAATTATATTCAGGTTTTTTGTAACCACTTAGAAACTCTAGAGTTTGGCAAGTGTCGTGATCGGAGAGGTGAAAAGTATGTACCCCACCCACTGCATTTTGTATGTTACTAGCAAATAGACTAAGACAGGTATTCTGTCTGGTAGGGACTTTTATGTTCAATTGCATATTGAAATGATGAAGGAGATTTACGAAGTTTGTAGAGGCGTAATTCTGTTTTAGAATATTAATGTTCAGATCACCTGTGAGTATTATATTTTTCTTTGGCTGTATTTTAAGTAACAACGTTTCTAGTTTATCATAGAAAATACCAAGGTTGGTAGCTGTATTATCAGGAATTCTATATACGCAAATGATTACCGTTTTTAAGCTAGGTATTTCTATGCCGCAGCATTCAAACATTTTTTCCTGGGATAGTTCCTTACAGAGTAGGATTGGCTTTGTATCAATATTGTTCCGGGTCAGGATGCATACACCACCGCGTTTCTTATTATCTCTGGAAAAGGACGAAGCTAATTTATATCCTCTGAGGATAATATTTCCTTCACAGTATCTTTTAATGAAGGTTTCCGAAAAACACAAGACGTCCAAAGTCACGCCCTGGTCAAAAAAGTCATTTATACAAGCTTCAATCAGACTCAGTTTATTTTTAAGGCCCTGTATGTTCTGGTGAAATATAGTGACTTTATTTTCGTCGATATTACTGAGAATCTCCAAATCATTGATTTGCTTCTGCGGATACGCATTTTGCTGATTATGTAATGAGAGTTGTGGCATAGTTATTTCTTTATTAACGAAAAAAGTCTTTGGGGACATTCGCTATCGCTTTTTGAAAATAATAAGGTATCGTTCCCTTTTTTACTAAACTTGTTGCGTTATTAGATTTATCAGTATCGGTCTTCAACAATGTCTTTGAAGCTGAATGCTGTCTTGCGATCCTAGACACTTTATTTGGACAATTTAGGGACTGCGGTTTGTACTCGGCATAATCCATAGTGATTCTTATTGCCTTACATATATTGTTAAGATAACGGTTTCTGGAAGTGTGGGTTAGATAACGGTTTCTGTCAGTGTAGTCACAATCGACCATCTTACAATTTTGAAAATTTTGAGAAATTAACCTTATATTTTTATTAAGCAGTGCTATGTCTAGAAATTTATTAACAGAAACAGAAACTACAAAAACGTTGTTTAAATGGGATAATTTAGCTAGTGTTGCACTTAGGTTTATATTAAATTTAAATGGGTTAGTATCATGTTTTCCGACACCCAATATTACAACATCTTCTATTGAATCTATCTTCTTAAGAATTACACTAGAGTTGCCATTGGGTACAATTAGTGCGCTTGGCTGGTAACTGTCGTTCCAATTTCCTGTCCTCGTCTTTATAATCGCTGCTGATAAACCCAGTATTTGTTCATCTCCGAGTATGAATATACGGTGCTTGTTATTCGAATTCACTACTTCTTTTGATGGAGGTAAATTAAGACTCGACTCGTGGCATTTTTCAAGAGGAGGAACTATTTGTAAAGAATTAAGCTGATTTGTTAAAGTCTCCAATGTCTCTATGTGTTTTTTTAATTTGGAGATCTCCGCTTCTGCAATTTTTAGCTGGTTTTCGAACTCCGTTATCTTTATTTGTAGATTATGGACTTCTTCAATATGCTTTTCTGTGTCTACATTCTGAGAAACCACTGGCGACGATGATGAGGGTGACTTTGAAATCAATGAGAATCTTTTTTTCTTTTTGACAGAATGATTATTGCCCTTATTGTCTGGGGACGATGTTACACATAGGGATTGTAAAAGTTTATTTTCCTTTGTCAGTTTCTGGATTTGTCTTCGGAGTTCACTATTTTCCAAAATTTGGCTATCTAGTTCGTTCTGTGTGCTATTTAATGACGACGTGAGATGCGATATATTTTCTTGCATTTCCTGTAGTGAGACGCCGTCTATTAATGACCCATCCAGACTTTTCGATAGAAAATTAGGTGAAACAAATGACGCATCTGAATCAACTTTTTCGATATCCATGCGAGAATCTATATGAGAATCAACATGTAGGCTACATAATGTGCTTTCCAGGGTAGAATGCAATTCCCCTTCACTATAGATCGTCGTGTTTGTTGTACTGTCCGTAGTAGGTGAATTACTCGAGTTATGTAAATTGTCCGTAGTAGGCAATAAGTTGGTAGTGGGAGGGGTTACGCAATCATGCCCAGGCAGGGGTATCGGACTCAGCGTTGTTATTAGGTTTTCAGGCTGGTTCATCTCTGAAGTACATGTAGTTTTCTGTGTCAACTTAGTATTTTTAGTAGGTATGTTCTTTTTCCTAAATGTCACATTTGTTTGTACAGGTGTTCTTTTTGTGGATGCTAAACATACTTTGCACTTCCACTTGTTTCTTGAATCGGTGGTCATTAGACGATAAAGCTTTTCTAAAAGGCCTGCGCAATCAAACTCATACCTATTCTGGCAGAGTGAACAAAGTAGTGTGCTTTTTATGTCAATCGTAGCCTTACATCTAAAACATTGTATATATTCTGCCATTTTACGATCGATTTTTGTTAGTTTTATCTTTGTTCTTTCGGACATTTTTCCATCAACACTGTTTCTTAGATAATTAGAAATTAAAGGTAGATAGTAGTGTCCTCTAGTGATACTTGCTCGAACTACTTCGTATTTCTCTTAGCTATCTTCACAAACACTTTTATAAATGCGCACCATTGAACGCAGCTTAAGTTCATTAGTTATGTGGCAACATTGTGATAAACGTCAACTCCGGCTATCTGTCAGTTGACCATCAATCAAGTGTCCAATCAGTTGTTTTGAGTCTCTGGACGTTGCTTAAAAATCCCGTTAAATTCCGTTTGTAAAATCAGTTATTATTCAAAAATCAAAACAAAAACGGTTCCGTAACAATATTTCTCACCGAATATGTGATTATGTGCGTCCCACTTGCAGTTTTAATGTAAATATCACGGATTCAGTAACTTGTTGCACAATATTTACACAGGTTAGTCTTCATTTGGATGTTTTATCTATTTTAATTTGATTAAAAACTTTGTTAGCTCGACTTGTTTGTGTTTATAGGGCTAGTGTTGCCCGCGATCCGCGTTGCGTTTAATGATTTGATTTTCAATGAATGACTCTATTAAATTTATATTTGGTATGAAACCATTTGTATACTAATATTATGTAGTTGAAGAATTTCTCTAGGTTTATGTATATTTATTAAACGGCCTCCTAGCCCAGTCGGTTAGTGACCCTGCCTACGAAGCAGGATGTCCCGGGTTCGAATCCTGGTCAGGGCATTTATTTGTGTGTTTATCACAGATATATGTTCCTGAGTAATGGATGTTTTCTATTTATTTAAGTATTTATCTATATCTATATATTATATACAGCCTGTAAATTTTATACGGGCGTATACTTTATCCACCTATAGTATCCAGCAATAGGAGTCGTATAGTATAATCATTTTGTTAAATAGTGTTATTAATTATGTGTAACGATTTTTTAAAGTCCTACCGGGCACCAATGTACGCTATCCAACTGATTTAAAACTGACATAACTGACATAACGCATCGGTAAGTTAATTGCCATGAATGCAATACATTACGGGCTGAATTATTATGTATGAAAAAAAAATCCTTATTTTCATAAAGAAATAAATGTAAATAGGTTCCCTAGGTCCAATACTAATCGCCAGTACAATATACGCCCGTATAAAATTTACACACTGTATATCGTCGTCTAGTACCCATAACACAAGCCTTATTGAGCTTACTGTGGGCCTAGGTCCATTTGTGTAAGATTGTCCTATAATATTTATTTATTTATTTATTATTATTATTTATTTCCTTCTGTTTTTATTACAGCTACCGTGTAAATGGATATTTACTCAAGAAAGTAACACCTATTTGAAGACTGTGAGACTGTGAAGCAAAAAAAATAAATGAGGAAAATATCTTTATCTTGTTTTTAAATTCGTCGCAATTGGGTATTTAAGTAGGTATATTATTAGGTAAGTATATTGGAACTACGAACGGTATTGTGGAACTCAAAAAAAAATACTGGTTAGACTAGAGATGGGTAGTCAGTAAATACTCAAGGGTAAATACCGAGTAAATACTCAGTATTTATTCAAAATACCCGTATTTACTCGTTTATACCCAAATTGGTGGGTATAAACTATTTAGAGTGCTGCAAGAGATATAACATTTTGAAATTTAGGTGTATTTTGTAACCCGCTACTAAATTAACTAGTCAAAATCGCAAAAAACATTTTTTTAAGAGGGGCACTCCATACATGTAATTAATTGTCACACCAAAAATCAGAAACCATCAACGTGTCTACATGATTAAATAAGGCATTAAAATAACTTGGATGATTCTAAATATATTTTTTCATAAATTGAACATATTTTTGAAGAAAAAAAAACATTTCTAAGGACTAAAATTATGTTTACCGCTCTATAACATTTAAACCAAAGTACAAAAATATTAAAAATTATCGGATGAATAGGGACTAGAAAATACTTTAAAATAAAATTACTTTCTACATGATCGGTTGAGCCGTTTTTGAGTTTTCTTTAAAAAAAACTCCTAATAAAATGACGTAAGTGCCACGTAAACACTCATCTTTGCTTTGAATGGGGTCATGTTTGCTAATGGCGATACCTAGCCTAGCTCCACAAGATCGACGTACCAACAACTTGGATATCCTGGACTTTGTTCACTAGCACTAGCTAACAATCGCCGCGCTATCTGATAAGAGCTATAATGCCTATAATATTGTGAAGTATTTTCGTGGCAGTTTTTTTTGTAAACAACTTGTTAACATCTGTATAATATTCGAATCGGCTTGCGAAACAGAAACGACTTAAGTCCCATGTTTTCAAAGTAAATACCTTCGTATTTTAAACAAAATAGTTGACTATGTTTTTATCACGTCTACATTTCTACATTCCCTAAATTCCAAATTTATTTTCACTGCTAATTACATTTTTCATCTAATATGCTTCTTATAACAAAAATATTATTTATACACGCTAGAAATATTCAATACAAAACAATTTAGTGCTTTAATCTCACTTTTTTATACATTTTATTAGTAATAGTTTTTACCCAACGAAATGAGTAAATACGAGTATTTACGGGGTGCTTTGGATAAATACTGAGTAAATAATCAGTATTTACTCACCCCTACCCATCTCTAGGTGTGACTGAGATGCACTACGAATAATATCAAATCAATATAAAATTCATATTTTACAACCTGCATCTGTCATATTATACAGAGTGATTCAGGAGACGTGAACAGGAGCAACCCTACAAACTTAATTAACAATAATGAATCGGCCTACATCATGTTTAGGTGAAACAATAACGCTTTTCTAAAAAAAAATTCCTTTTTGTTACACAGAAATTGTATCCTTTGTAATCATGGTCATCCTATATAAACAAATAAATAAAGATAAAACCTCTTTAACAATTATGACAGCACTTTTATTATGAAAAAAATAATTGTCAATTTAAATGACATAGGATGTTTCCAAAGTAACCACACATCACTTTGACACATATCACAGAAAAACAAAAGAGTATGAGTACTCAACTGAGTCTAATTGTAGAGTGACCATGCGTGTCGTAAATAATTTAAAACGATTTATTTTTTACTTTTTTTTTGCGCTAATTGCACTAATACTGAAATCAAACAATAGCTTGTTATTAACTGAATCCGTAGTGTTAAACCTGCTCACGTCTACTGAATCATCATGGACAGTAGAAGAAAATTGCTTACATAAAAAAGAGGCAGTTGTTTATGTCATATTCGCTTTTGAGAAACTCTTAAACTTAAATGTTTACCTCCAATTACCTTCTTTTTGCATCGCATTCGGTAAAAAGCGGGCGTAATACGGTCCATTGCATGTAGGTGTAACGCAATAACACCTCATTGCTCACCTATCCGTTTAATAATTGGTAATAAGCTGTGTACCGATTAATTAGTTTTTTTATGCTATACATGGTCCGAATCTTCCAGAACCCTTTTTGGGTCGTCATCTAGATTTTTTCTTGCGTCTTAGCTCCCCCGTCAAACCTTACTTAACGTATTAGATCAATAGTAAGCTGTAGGCAACCCTACCTCATCGAGTAGCAGAATTCGGCTTATGTTGTGCCCAACATGTATTGCCATATACAGTAAAATGTTATGTATGTACCTGGTAGCCTGAGCCAAAGTTGGAGCATTTTGTTCAGTGACTTGGACGGCCAAGTGCGAGTCGGACTCGCGCACGAAGATAGAAGATCAAAAACAGCAAAAAAATCAAGTCTGTGGTGTTGTGTTGTGTAAGGGGGCTCCCCCTTAAATATTTATTTTATTCTGTTTTCAACCGACTTCAAGATTTCGAAAGAGGCGGTTATCAATTCGTCGGGATCTTTGTTTTTGCTGTTTTTTTTTATGTGTCTTCATCGATTATTCGAAGACGACTGGACCGATTTGGAAAATTCTTTTTTTGTTTGAAAGAGTAAGAAGAGAGTAGATATACTTCACAGTTGTTCCCATTGTAACCAGGTCAGGATCTGATGATGGGATCCTGGAGAAATCGAGAGAACTCTTCAACTATTATAGGCACACCTATAATGATTTGAGTATTTTTACACCAGCTCGAGCATTTCCTTTTGGAAAGGTGGAGGCTAAGTGAAGTCCGTTCTTTTTTGTCTAAAATTATTTAGTATTTGTCGTTTTAGCGCCATCGCAACATCAAGACTATGAAGCTCAAACCACAGGTGCACATAAACCCCTATTGTGCTGGCTCCATTGTGACCCAGATTTTGCCGATACTCTTCTTATAAAGCCATATAGAGCAAAGATATTACCGTGCTACTTAGGAATACATTTAGCCCGCTTGCCGTAAAGGTCAGCTAACCATGGACCAAGTAATACCTGGACTTATTGGATATTTGGACATACACACATTTTATATTACACACATACCTGGCGCCATCTAGTGTCACTACTACACCTGGACTTAGTTGTATACATTTTTTTGGTGAAGTAAATCAAAAATCATTATTTTAAATAGACGGATGCGGTACTTGATACCGAAAACAGGACCGTTAGTCGACATGCCAAACTGATGAAATGAAATGATATATATGCGAAATCACTACTTGTTTGAGAAGTAGTGATTTCGCTCAAATCTGGAGCAGAGCCCGATTGGGGAAGTACCTTCACCTTACAGAAAACCACAGCCAAATAGCACTAAACTCTACTCATAGTGTTGTGTTCCTGCTGGTGAGTAAGGTTGCCAAAGAGCTCAATGAGGACCCAGTGTGTTGACGATGTGGGACCCTCTTGTTCCTTTAGCCGTCAACACAGTGAATCCTCCTTTTTGTAAAGGGTCGGCAACGCGCATGTGACTCCTGTGGAGTTACAGGCGTCCATAGGTTACGGTAGCTGCTTACCATCAGGCAGGCCGTATGCTTGTTTGCCACCGTCGTAGTATAAAAAAAAAAAAAAGTAATAGAGAGATTCTAAGTGGTCTTACTAGCAACTGTCAGTTAATTTTCGGTTGTCGAATCGGGCCCCGGCCCTGGTACGAATATAGTCTGAGATTTGAACAAACGTGATTTTGAATAGATATTATTTCTTAACTAACATAAGACGGATCTATCGCAAATTACTATCATGATAGATCCATCGAATGTTCGTTAATATATGTGAACAAACTCGAAATCTTTAAATCTCGAATAGACATTCAGTCCAGGTATTATTTGGTCTATAGCGTGAAAGGTGCTCGATGACTGAAATAACACAACCACACTTTCACTTTATTTTGCCAAGCTTATTGCAACAGGGCACGTAATAAATAGGTACTCAATCATGAACAACTTAGAAACCTAATCATAAAATTCCAATCCTTTGACGTGAAGGAAATTCCTCCGACACTTTCGTCTACTGTTTTTTCCATAGAGCAACAAACATTCAACTACAACCTACGGTCGTAGACCGGTCTATTAAATGCGTGGCGATTCGCTACAGGTCATTGCAGGTTTTTATAAGGAGCTGCGTATGGATGCGGTTACGTGCGTGGGTATATATATTATTAATACGATATCCAAGAAATGTCACCTCCTCTGCAGCTAGCACATACTTAGAGGGGTTGACGACGACTCCATACTTGGACAACCTCTGGAAAAGAGCGCGAAGATGTCGGGCGTGCTCTTCAGGGGACCTGGAAAATATAAGAACATCGTCAATGTACGGGTAACAGAAATCTAGCCCCCTCACAACCTCATCCATAAAGCGCTGGAAGGACTGTCCAGCGTTGCGCAACCCGAAGGTCATGTATGGGAATTCAAACAGCTCAAATGGGGTTGTAAACAGTCTTACAGATATCAGCGTCATGAACTGGTATTTGATTATAATCAAATACCAGTTCATGACGCATGGTATTTGATTATAATCAAATACCAGTTCATGACGCTGATATCTGTAAGACTGTTTACAACCCCATTTGGGCTGTTTGAATTCCCATACATCAGCCAAGTATCAAGACTATCGTTGCCGAATCACCATTTATCAAATGTTGCAAATATCTTATTAGAATACCTGAAATTCTACGACCGCCGGGTCTCCCACGGACTGTGAAACACTCCACCGAGCATCATATCATCACCACAGATGGACCACATGTGTCGTGCCGCCCACGAAGACTTGCACCACAAAAACTTCTAGCAGCAAAAAAAGAATTCGATGAGATGTTGAAGTGTGGAACTGCTCGCCCATCAAGTAGCCCTTGGGCCTCTCCCCTTCATATGGCACGAAAAGGTGAGCATGGGTGGTGTCCGTGTGGTGACTACCGCTTATTAAATTCGAGAACTGTTCCAGATCGTTATCCTGTGCGTCACATTGGGGACTTTGCACACAATCTAGCGGGCTCTACAATTTTTAGTACAATAGATCTGGTAAAAGCATATATATATCGTACAATAGATCTGGTAAAAGCATATATGATTCGGCAACGATAGTCTTGATACTTGGCTGATTTATTTGGGCGATGGTGGCTGATGCGAACTTCCTCGTGTTACCATCTATAAGCCGACGGTTGTGACAATCTGGTATTAAATAATATTCAGCTAGCAAGTCTGAGCCAATGATTGGTGCATTAACATCTGCAATCACAAAATGCCATTTTATGAATTTGTTCAAAGATAAGTCCAACTGCAAGGGAAGGGTGCCATAAGTCTTTATAGCACTTCCATTAGCCGCCCGAACGTCGTATGTCGTGGCAATATATCTGCCTTTAAGCAGGTTACGTGGGAAATAGCTGAGGTCTGACCCAGTATCAATTAAGAATTGATGGCCTGTGTTAGAATCCCTGACAAATAAACGGCGGCCGAGATTAGAGCAATCAGATGCCGCCCTTACTGATTGCTTTGAAAGTTTCCCTCTTGACGAGGTTTCCATGCGCAAGGAGGGATGCACTTAGAGGCTCTCTTACCGTATCGCTTGTGGTACCAGCACCAACGCCCTCCAGGTTTAAGTTGTGCCTGTGGACTAGACGACGACGAGCTTCCAGTGTTAAGGGCTCCAACATTCATTGATAAATCCTCAATGCAACGCATGAGAGTACTTATTTCTGGAGGAGTAGGACTATTGTTGGTGACTGCAAAAGTAGCTGACGGAGGGGAAGGAGGGGTTGCTTCCAGAAGAGCATCAGCAATCTCGGCTACGCTATCCAATTCCATGTCCTTATGTCCAATGATAATTCTTTGCACCTCCAGTGGTAGACGACGTAGCCATAATTCTCTTAGGATGCCCTCGTCTCCCATCGATGACCCTGCCAAAGAACGGAGATGTTGCAGAAACACTGTAGGTTTGCGGTCGCCCAATTCTTCTCCGTTAAGCAGTTGGCGTATTTCTTGAGGTCTAGAAATAGAAAACTTCTTAATCAATTCACCTTTTATTTTTGTATATTTATTGTCCGATGGCGGATTTAAAATACAATCTTCGACTAACTTGGCTGTGGTAGAATCAGGCATTGACAAAACGTAGCCATATTTAGCTCCGTCCGACTTAATGCCGGCACCGTCAAATTGAGATTCTGCCTGGGCAAACCAAAGTTTAGGTTGGTGAGTCCAAAAGCTGGGGAGTTTAACCTTGATCGCGTTGACTTGTGGAGTAGGAGCAATTCCGAGAAGTGACACACGTTGTTGTAGTTCTTCAAATCTCCTTAAAATCTCTGCATTTGCCTCTGTGCCCATGATTGCAGCAATAAAAACTTATTTTCAAGAAATGAAATATTAAAAATATACTTATAGGCACTTGGCAGGTATAGTAGAAAAAAAAAACACTTAAAACACATGCACTCCTAACAAATACACAATAAGAGAAAAAAAAAATGCCTGATAGATAAACGCCAATACCAAAAATCTTACGGAGTACAGTTTTTAATTAAATTACAACATGCAAGTATAAGTATTAGTGACACGAAACAGCAAAAATAAATAAATAAAAACCTTTTGAAAGAAACGTAATTCAATAAAAGAACTATTACGTTATTACTATGTTCGTGAGCTCAATTCACTTACTACTTATACGAAACAAAAATATAATGAAACGTTTTATCTTTTATAGTAATTGAACAGTGTTTGAAAATAAACGTTAAAGTTAATAGAAGACGAGTGAAACATAAACGTGTTGATAAACAAGATGCTATTCACTTCATGTATGTAAAAGTTCAATAAAGTTAATAAGTATAGTCCCATCAACAGCTAAATAATTCTTCAAACACCAAAATAATTTAGAAAAACATACAGTTGTCCAGGTTTTAAATACTTGTACAGTTGAATACTTGCGGCATGACGGAAACGTTTTCGGTTCACCTGACGGCTCTGACAGTTGTAAGAATATCTCCGTTTTAGATTTTCGCTGTACCAGCGTGAATGACAACAAGTATAGTTGCCGCCTTTGAAAAAATTCGGCGGAATTTGATATGTCGAAAACTGGTTGTAGTTACTAGAGTCTGACTAGCCAAATATTGTTGACAGATATTTCCTTGTTGTATCACCAATCGTCTATGATTTAAAAAAAAGCTAAAAGTCTGTTGTCAATTTATGTCATTATTTCAAATTGTTCACGGTTTATAAGGGGTTTATTTTAAATAATATTAAAAATAACTGTACCGAGTGGTCCGCAAACTATTATTTAGGCTCGTAAATAATTACGACGATGTGCGAAGTTGACGTGAAGCGTGTTGTATAACGAATAACTGCAATGTTTACAAGTCGTCAACAATTTTGTAGGTTGGAGCTCTATTAATATTTTGATACTTTAAGTACTAGTTCTAACATTTGCCTATAACTTTGATTAAGTACGTGAATTTATTAATACCTGAATCTCATAAACAGGACAAGTGTGTAAAGAAACGGATCAACTAGATGTTCTGGAAAATATCAATACAATCAAAACATTG
Source organism: Pammene aurita (assembly GCA_947086415.1). Lineage (NCBI taxonomy): Eukaryota > Metazoa > Arthropoda > Insecta > Lepidoptera > Tortricidae > Pammene > Pammene aurita. Next base: position 32,886,407 of record OX352296.1, on the reverse strand, counting down.
GAACGTAAGAAGTTACTTACTGAAAACCAATATTTAGGAGAAATCTGTGGACTCCTGGTCAGTAGTAATTTTATGTAAATATATAAATAAAAATATTTTCGCAAAACATGTCAATACAGTACGTAAACCAACTAAAACCATCCCTTAAAACAAGTGAATAGGGAACTCAAGTACATAGTTATTAGATTGTTTTTACTTGCTGCTGAGCAAGTTTTGGGGAATTTAATTTCTGAATGTATTTCTCTTGTTGCAGTCGGTTAAAGATCTTTCTAACACCCTGTGAAGCTTGTTTACTTCGTTAACTACTGTATGTTTACCTAAACCTACCTACCTACCTACCTTACGTGTGCACAGAAGTCAAAAGTATTTTCTAGTATCAAAACTATTATTCCTGCTACACAAGGTGTGACCATCAGCCCATAATTTTTTGAATTTCCCGCCAAATATTTGGGTAATATTTCAATAGTCAGACTCTATGCACTTCAGCGCTATTTTACACTTCACTTTTTACTTCCTATACAGCGATGCTAGCGATAGCGACGACAGAAGCAGGTCGCTCCGAGCGATGAGCATGCCGAATTCTCGGAAAATGACTTCAAATCCAACGGAGTCTTAGGGTCACCAGTATAGCGTGAAAGGTGCTCGATGACTGAAATAACACAACCACACATTCACTTTATTTTGCCAAGCTTAATGCAACAGGGCACGTAATAAATGGGTACTCAATCATGAACAACTTAGAAACCTAATCATACAATTCCAATCCTTTGACGTGAAGGAAATTCCTCCGACACTTTCGTCTACTGTTTTTGCCATAGAGCAACAAACATTCAACTACAACCTACGGTCGTAGACCGGTCTATTAAATGCGTGGCGATTCGCCACAGGTCATTGCAGGTTTTTATAAGGAGCTGCGTATGGATGCGGTTACGTGCGTGGGTATAATTAACGCAGAGATTTATCTTTTTGGCTTCTGCAGTCAACAAGGAATCCTGGTAGTTTTACTTTCCATGGTGTGAAGTATCAGCGGAAAAATATTTATAAAACGGTTCTCTGGGAAACGTTTACGAAATACCTAATCAAATGTTTTTTTTAAATTTCCTATTAGTCCTAACTCTATACTAATAGACGACCGATGGAGGACAAAATAGCAGGATTAGTACTTAGTACCAATAAATTATGGTACTTACCTAAAGAAAATATTAATCAAATGACTGGATGGACTAGATGTCTAATTGTGTTTAAAACGAACAAAAATGTATGCGCCGCTAGCGAAAACAAGTGACAGTGTTTCTGAACAAGCCATTATTTCTAAAGAGCAAGCGAAATATGTACGTATGCATCGAAATGACATTTGAATTTCGAACGTTGTTTTAAAAAATATTCGAGACAGGTATTACAAGTAACATGGTTCAAAAGACTCTGTACATAAATGCTATGGAAAATAGGTGGAAAATTACCTCAGCATCCCAGAAAAGACCAAGTTTCGTAGTTCCATGTTACCATTACCATGACGACGTCTAACGCCAAATGACGCCCCGTCAGCAATCACGTCGCGAATAAAAAATAACCACCCCATTCATACTTATGTCTTATTACTAGTGATGTGCTTATCGGAGAATCCCGGGCGACGGAAAAGTTACGGTCGGTCACAGAATATGACACATATTCTCTGTAAATGAGTTTCAAATTCATTCGAAGGAATAGTATTTGAGGCGTGAAGGATTTTATTCATAAGATATTTTTGGACTAGTAGTAAATGGATGTTAAATAATATTGGACTAATTTTAAGAACAAAGGAAAAAGGGTCACTAAGTTGTGTACTTAAAAGATTTTGCCTATGGGGTCTAAAATTAACTGCCTTACACGAGACTCACGACTCCGGATACCAGCCCGACGCGGATCGAGAGTACCAAGGATTCCCGTTGGCTGGAAACTTTTTAAGAGGCTGACAACACCCGATGACCTTCAAATTGACTTTACTCAAACAGTGTTTTAGCTATAACTCCTTGTTTTGAGAAATTAAAAAAAATATATGTTATTTTTCGTTATATTTGGAAGAACTTCGTTGATTCCGATACATGATTGGACGAAATCGGCTCGATAGAAAATAATTCCAAAGTTACATCTTAGAATTTGATTTAAACAGTTGTATGTCTTTAGTTTCTTGACTCATACGTCTTTAACTACGGACAAAATTCCACCGCATTAATACAGTGAGTTACTGGGTACCGTTGTGGTACCCAGTAACTCACTTTGAGTTATTTACATACATATAATATCTTCGATTAAGTATTAATTTTACTCTGGGTGCAGACGTTTCTTCATGTTTTTTTATGTCCATGTTTTGACGTTACTATACATATCAATACATATTGATTATCGTGTAAAAAATATGTTTATCACTCTGAAACAAGATAATAAATTATATATTATTACATTACACACTTGGGAAATATTACAGAAGGAAAATACTCATGGAAATTTTTCCCCTAAGCAAAGAATGTAGCTACACATCACTACTTATTACTCCATCCTATGCACTTAAAAGGGTATATCTTTAGTAAGGAATACTTGATACATACGACGTTATGGAATGTATCAGTAACTGAATGCCGTGCATGACGTCGGATTTTTTTTACTAGTAGCGCGCAAAAAAAAGCAAATGCTTACTTATATGAACAGTTTATAGGTGCGAAAGAGGTAGATGACAATTTTAAATGTGATAACTTTTAGGAGATTAAAAAATCGCATCCACCGGCTTGATAGAAAGGTTGGATAAATAATCATAATCAGTTGCATAAAAAATGCGACCCGAAATTACCGCAAACTGCGAGTATAACAAAAAGGTTCAAGATAGAGTCCGGTAATGATTTGAAAACGAAAATCGCAAGTAATGAAATAACGCACATGAATTGTATTTGATAAGATAGTTTGAAGTCTTGTTATTGCAAAAACTACTTATGGTACACATTTTTTATAATTTAATACCCGCAAACTCAATTCTTGCACAGCTTGTTTTAGTCCAGCAGTTATGTACATTTCACCTGGAAAGTAATCCAAACTCAACGGAACTTTAACGGGTAGTTTGGGGGTATGCCAGAAAGACACTCATTAGTTTTCGACCTCGAGGACCTTGTGGAATTTGGAGGGGGGACAAAAACTATTTCTTTTAAAGTTTTTTGCTTATATCTCATTAACTAAGCACTTTTTGTATACACCTTGTATGGCAAAGTTAAAGAGCAATAAATTTTCTGAAAGTTAGCTGTCATACCAGATTTTGAGGCCAAATATTAACGAAGATACAGCCAATTTATTGTTGAGATTCCAATATGGCGGCGGCGGGGCGGAACCATAATTTTTTTAGCAATTCTGAAAAGTTATGACTTTTCAAGTCACCACACCACACTTGACAGCTTAACGAAGAATAATACATCTAAAGGCTGTCTGGAAGAGATCGCTTATTAGCAATAAGGTTGCCTGTTGCTTGCCTCTCTTCATATGTACATAGGTTTGGTGTGCTGTTTTCTTATTCTGAGGTGTGTAATAGAGAGGATTTAACTTTACTTTTACTTAATATCCACAGAATATCATACATTAATTGCTATTAATGTATGATGACACTTGACAGCATTACAAAAAATAATATATCCACAAAGTTCCGATTATAGGTTTTCAAAGACGTTAATATTGGTGATTGATCGACATAATTAACATAGCAATGAAGAAAAAACAGATAAGCTACTTTTTAAATTTTAATAACCTGTTATCGACTGTATCTTCGTTAATATTTGGCCTGAAAATCTGGTATGACAGCTAACTTTCAGGAATGTTATTGCTCTTCAACTTTGCCATACAAGGTGTACACAAAAAGTGCTTAGAAAAACTGAAAAAAAATTGTTTTTTGTCCCCCCTATAAATTCCACAAGGTCTGCGAGGACGAAAACTTACGAGTGTCTTCCTTGCATACCCCCAAACTACCCGTTAAAGTTCCATTGAGTTTGGATTACTTTCCAGCTACCCTTAACTTCATTCGACATAACTGCTGGATTATTTATTGAGGACGTTGATTCGTGCAATCTTATCTCATGATTTTTTATTATTATTACTTATGCCCCACAAAGTGTTTTATTTGAATAAAGCATGAAGCCAACTTAATTTCTATATTTAAATTTTTATGAAATACTTTAATACATTCCCATAAATACCACCTGAACCTCGGCAACTTTTCCTAAAATCATTCTAGGTTCTTCAAAAAAGGAGTGTATAGGTTCTTAAAGGGTAGGCAACGCGCATGTGAATCCTCTGGGGTTGCAGGCGTCCATAGGCTACGGTAACGCTTACCATCAGGCGGGCCGTATGCTTGTTTGCCACCGTCGTGGTATAAAAAAAAAACTCTTGCGTAAAAAATATGGATGAAAATAAAAAAAAACTGTTCCACTTATTCCTTAAACGACTCATTTTCCAACGTATTTATATATTTAACATACTAGTTTAACATCATTTTAATCAATAAAAATCTTACTCTTTTCCCCTCTCCAAGCAAAAATCGCGAAACAGCTGTTAGATTAAGGTGAATTATTTATAAAATAAACATAAAATAAAAAAGTGTTCCACTTATACAGTTTATCCGAAACTACCTTTCAATATATGCATACAAACTAAAAGTAGTCTTATTAGTTACTGTAAAATTGTATCGACAAGTTGAGCGAAATCGAAAAAAAACTCTACCGGAATCTTAAAATTCCAGTCGTAGTACACGTTTTTCAGTAGTCGGTTCTGTTTTGGAAAAATATATTTGGCTATAAAATTTACGCACAACTACGGCACTACGCGTTGTAGCTATTTGTGATTTTTTAAGCCTTTAATCCCCGTGAAACGGTAAAATTTTTCGCTAAAACGTGTCAACGAACGTTCGCCTGCAGCTTTTAGGGTATTTGGCTAATGTGATTCCAGCTCGAAATTCAAATGTACGGATAAATCTACCGGGCCCGATTAATGGAAGAGAAATGTGTTTTTGTTCTAAATATATCATGCGAGGTCGAATGTGAGTTTAACACGTAGCTGCCACGGAGAAAAAAGTCTCGTCCATGATACCAAAATACTGTAATCTGAACGAGAAAATCTAGTAAATTCTGGGACAATTGTTCACATAGTATAAATAACTAAACCAATCTGTTTAAATTCGTTGAGCTTAGTGAACTAATTATCTTGTAATTACCACACGTTAAAATAGCGTGTATTACTAGAATATTTAGTAATCATAACACGTGGATCGTACTAATAAATATTTTTTTTTTGCTGAACTTAATAAATGATATGTAAACTTAACAATACATTCTTGTAAAGGTAATATATTCATTAAGTATGATGAAATAGTTATATTGTAAGTGCCACACAGTCAAATTGTGTGTGTTACTAGATTATTTAGTATTTATAACACATGGAGTGTCTAAATAAACAATATTTATTGTAGATATTAATAAAAGTTATGTAAACTCTACAATAAAATCTTGTAAAGGCAATAAAACTTTAGTTAGTCCAAGAATATGTATCGTTAAGAATACAAGTCATCTGATTTATGTTACATTGTCTTTATTTATGCAAACTTTATTAAATGGTTGATGGAAGAAGAAAATAAGTTACAGCAACTGCATTTATGGTACTCTCTAATAAATACACAATGGCGTTAACGTGTTATATTGTTTATCGGTACCTATTAATTTGTGTGTGCACCGTATAGACAACTAACATTTCTTGTTAATTTAAAAAAAGGTTCGTTGTCTATACAAGGTGGTATAGTAAGGACTTAAGGCTGAGCCACGCCAGATGCGTGTGCGTGACGTGCACGTAGACGTGCGCGTGGCGTGCGCGTTGTAAAGTACGAATCCTTATAAGAGATGCCACACCGCTTGACGCGCACAGGTAACACCTTTCCCATGCGGTGTCATCTCTCACAGTGTCAGGTGTCAGGATTCGTACTTTACAACGCGCACGCCACGCGCATGTCTACGTGCACGTCACGCACACGCATTCGTAGTGGCTCGGCTTTTAGGCGGGATGCAAGTTGCTAGGACCAGTTCCAGGAGACAGAAGCTAGAGTTGAGAGTTGAGTGATCTGGAAGTAAATAAAACATTTATATAATGTGTATGCTTTATCTTGGTATAAATATTAATTCCTACAACAACAATTAGATCTACGGAAAGTTATACAAAAACCCGGTTTAAAATGGACCATATCCGTCGACGTTCCTCAAACCCTACTGATCGGGCCCCTGCATTGAGCCTGGCCTCCCATTCCGCTATCCATGATTGTATTATCGGGTTAGCTTGTGGACCTGAGTCGTGGAACTTCAAAGCAGGGGGTTTCCTGGACTTCAGTCTGAGGGCCTTAAGCGTGTCGAGGTCTTAATGGATGGGCAATTTAATGTTCGCACGAATCTTCGCTATTTCACGATCCAAGCACTTTTCTCGTCGGCGTTTGACGCTAGGATGTGACTGAGCGCTGGTAGCCAGTGAGTGGGAGTGGGTTTGAGGCATCCGCTGATAAGGCGCAACGTGTGGTTCTGCCGGACGTCGACGGCAGAGGTATGTGTGCTGTTCAGCCACACTGCTGAGCAGTACTCAGCAGACGAGTACACTAGCGCAGTTGTTCGGAGTGTGGCTGCGTTGGCACCCCAGGTGGTACCAGTGAGCTTCTGAATAATGCCGTTCCGGGCCTTCAGTTTTGCCGACAGGCTGCTTAGGTGCTCTCTGTAGTTGAGGCTTACCGTAATTACCACCCATAACAAAGTGTAAGTACTGGGTGGGAATACCCCTTTTCTTTATAAAACAAATAATTAATAAACTTATTACAGCACTACTGGTCAGAACCCACTTGAAAAGAAAATAAACATTTCTAAAGAAACGACTTGGACTTATTTAAACAATTAATCTTCAATTCAAATAAAAATCTTTTAATGTCTCTTTTGCACTAAACTTGGTCCTAGTTCTTTGCACGATCCACGCACGATGACGATAATCACGATAATGGCCGCCGACCGAAAGTACCGAAACCGGAGCAACGCCGCGCGCGCTGACATTGCGTTTCGTTACACAAGCGAAACATTTATTTATACGAACTAAATTTTTTTGAACAGAATTATTTGTTCGATATATATTACGAGAATATTATTGTAATATTTTTACAAGAACCGCAAAGTAACGCCAGCTATATCAACTAGCATTCACTACGATACAAAATGGTGCTTAAAGCGCTCCGACATGGCGTTTCGTTACACAAACGAAACACAAATTTATGCTAACTAAATATTTTTTAAACAGAACTATTTGTTCACCAGTATACATTACGAGAATATTATTGTCATTTCTTTACAAGAGCTGCAAAGTAATACCAACTTATAAACCAGTCATATAAACTATACTGCGATAGCATTCACTACGATACAAATAGTAAAGCGCTCCGCGACTGCGTTGAGTTGGCGACTATGCACACATATTTATACAAACTTAATATTTTTAAACAGAACTCTTTGTTGAGTATACATTACAAGAATATTATTTTTATTTTTTACAAGAGCTATAAAGTAATGCCAACTTATAAAAAAGTTACAACAAGTATACTGTCATAGTATTCACTACGATGAAGATTGTAAAGAGAATTTTTAGTTTTTTAGCATTACAAGAAGCTTCTTGTAAATATAATTATTGTAACGTTTATTCAATGAATTGTAAAAAAAACTAGACTTCTCGTAAATATCATTAAACAGAACTATTTAGTGCATAATAATGTTTGAATAGTTCTATTGAATTCAAGATATAGTAAACGTAAAAATAGAGTAGTTTTCCTTACAAGATTGTAGTATCGGTTACAATAAATCTATTTTACTAATCGTTCTGGTAGTATTGTTGGAATTTTTTCTTTCCATAGTCTCGTGATTAATTAGGGTAAAAAACCTTTGTTTAAACGTTCGTATTAATAATATAATACCATATTTTATGGTAATATAGCTGTCTTTGTAAATATTTTTTAAGATAGTTCAAATTATCTTATATGCTTTGTCTTTATTAACGGCTTCTGGGACTTATGCTATAACATGGTATAAGAAGAGGTATAATAGCACTCACTACGCCACCAGACACCACTTTGATACTGAAACTTTTAATTTGGGGGTAATTTTAACTTAAGAGTATGACAACATCCGATGACCTTCAAATTGACTTTACTTAAACAGTTTGCTGTAACTGCTTGTTTTTGGAAAGTAAAGTAAAAACAAAATGTAAATATTAATGTCAGAAAAATAATTTGTTAATTTGCAAATATATTTATAAATAAATATATTTGGAAGAACTTTGTTAATTTAGATCCACGATTGGACGAAATCAGCTCGATAAAAATAAATCCAAAGTTACATCTTAAAATTATATTTAAACAGTTGTATTTCATTAAGTCTTTAGTTTCTTGACTTATACATGTGTAATGAAGGACAAAATTCCACCACACTAATACTGAAAACTTCATTATTTTATATTTCTCAATTTATTTAATTTCATCATTTTGCAAAATTTGCAATGAGCTCCCATACTAATAGTAACACAGTGTTTCTCTTTCACTCGCGCTAAAACAAATTCCTTACAATAATCTGCAGTATATTGTATTACACCAATCGCATCGACTGGCGACTCTCCAAATTGGTCCGATTTGTCTAAGGACCATACAATAGCCAGTCCTGATGTTTATACAAAATCGTGTTTCTCCAAATTTTTGGCTATTGCCAAACCTACCTTGCCTACCTTTGTTTTTCGTATCAGGTGCAGCACCAATAGCGCCATCTATCAAACAGAAGCCGAGTTACTTTTATAAAGTCAAATCGCTGAGCAAAACGTTTGGAGCGGACACCTGCTTCGTTAGTGACATGGTGGCGCTAGTGTTTGAACGTAATTGTGTATAGACATAGATAGTCCACGTATTACTTGGTCTCTGGTATTGTCGATTGGCGTGACACCTCGGCCGGGGATTGATTAGCCCATCGACTATCGCGGGACAAATCTACGTTGAACGGTTAAGGGGGATAGCAACACTTTTGTTCCTGGAATGTAAAATAGCAATGAAATTAGATGGATTTCCTTTCCAAAATGTGCATAGCTCCCATACCCCTATGGTACTGTGAGCGTTGCTTGGGGTTTCCTAGGCTTGAGCAGCGTTTACTATAGGCCACTCGCATACTGACGTTAGCATTTCTGCCCTCCTAACGTAAAGTGCAATAACTCGAATTTTGGGTCAAATTGAGTTATATACATATTCGTAAAGAGCACAACGAGTTCTATATTTTATTCTTAGACAGTTTTAAGGTATCTCTTGCGTAAACATGTTTTTTATTAATCAAAACTGCAATATCTAAGGCAATGACTTGTGATTTACTTATAAAGAATGATATAACTCTAGTTATAATTGCATTGGTAATACTTTTAAGCAACATTACTAACAATTACTGCAATAAGTACGGATATTACTTTTTTAATAAGTAGAATTCATAAAATATTTTGCTATCATTTACTTACAAAAAGTGCAATAAGTATAGTTATCGCTCGTATGCATAGTAGAGTTTATTACTAATTTATACCCAATGACTAGTTATAAACGCAATAAGTCATGTTGTTACACTTATGTTAAGGATTTTCGTAATTGTTATGATAAGTTTACCTACTTAATAATAAGGTGATAATACAAACTTATTGCATTCATGATTAGAACGATAGAACACAGACAGTATAGTTATACCAAACACGATGCAACATTATTTCAAGTTATCGCATTTATGCGTAGTAAAAGTCTCACTGCCGGGTGAGGAGTAAGGAGTAAGTTGACATTTTGTGCCGCGAGGACCAATCAGTCGCGGGCGGCGGTGCCATCTAGCCATGTGTTTCGCGACGAATTTGGCTCGGTAAGTTAGTTGTTTATTTGGAATAAGGTTTATTTTTAATGTATATGAATTGAATATACATTATGATTCTGTAATTTTGTCACCCAGTATTTTATCTATATTGGTTACATCCTGCCTTCGTTTTATTTATTAAGCTTCACTTTGTGTTTAGTTGCCTGAAGCCGGCTAATTCGTCAACCGTAATTTAAAATTCTTCAAGTCATTCTGTTAATAATCCAGCTCCTCAAAAAAGTCCAATCCTAACCAATCTTTATGAAATTTGGTCACGCCCTCTTGATAAAAAAATATCCCAACAATATTTGAAAGTAAAAAAGAATACTGGAATTAATTTGAAAAAGTTCAAAACTTTGATGTATCATCAACATCATTTAATAATAGTTAGAGAGCCCATGACACTGAACCTAGTTCGATAAGTCTCCTAGATGAGATATATATATATATATATATATATAATTGGTCGCATCTTTAATGGGGGAACACGAAATGCCGATGCTGCAATGCAAAAAAAGTGGTGGCGTATTTGAATATATTTTTGAAAAAAGATAAAAAACCGGTTTCTAGTACGATATTGACAAGAACCTTCCATCCTCTGACGATGACAAATACGACACCCGTTATTTATTTGAAATTCCTACGATAGTGTTAGAGATAAGGATTAGGACCCTAAATCTCCAGATTATTACTCAGATTCATCATAAGACTGTAATAAAACAGTGCCTATTACTGACACAGTCCATTCATTATTTCATAACTCCACTTTACACTTTACAGTATCATGAGACGTTTCTCATCTCTCTCTAGTAATGAATAGACATAATGTGATAGAAAGGCATGATAGTATTGAAATAGAAAATAAAGAGAGTCAAAGTACAATTCAAATGGCGGATACTGATTTGGTGAACCTGCTGATGAAAAAGAAAATATGAATACATCATCCATTTTACCTATGAGTGAAAAAGGATTGAATAAAAAGGCGTAGGTTTGATGAGCCACTTTCTAAACGAAAAAGGAAAAAAAAAGAAACTGCCGATGAAAAGTTATCATTAAAACTACCATGTAATGAAAAGTGTTGTAAAAAGTGCACAACAAAGTTTACCGAAGATATGTGAAAAAAATACACGATAGATATATTAATTTGTCATGAGAATACAGTGAACGATGAAAAGAAAAAGAACCAAGATGTTTCTTACTATGATTATCTTTATACCAATAATCGTGAAAAAATTGAAGTATGTAGTTTTATTTTATATTTTAAGTAAAATGTGATATATGTACTTAGAAGATACTGTTGTTACGGCTGCGAGTCAAGTATTACAGTTAAGTTAATAATAGAAAACCTCATTAGGTTATAAATGTGATTTTTTAAGACTATTTTGTAAAAACTTTTCTTAACTAAAGTGTGATTTCGAAGATACCTTTGATATTAAGACGCAGAGTCAAGAATTATAATTAAGGTTAGTAAAAGTTATAAAGTAAAGCTTATAAAATGTGATTATTAAGACTATTTTGTGAAAAAAAATTAACGGATAATATTATTTTAATAGTGAGATATGAAAAACTAGTAGGTAAGTATTTCCAAAACTACTCCAAAATTTAATGTTTTTTATCTAATTCTTTATTGTAAACTTATTTCGTTTATTTCATAAAATACACTTTTGCAACTAGCTTAATAAAAAAAAACATTTTGTATGTCTTACTAATTAAAATGCAATAAGTAAACTAGTTATTGTACTTAAGGTTCAAGCATATAGTACAGCACCATACTATAATTGCTTGACATAATCGTATTATCTTGCTTTAATTACGATAAATGCAATAAGTAGACTACTTATTGCAGTTATGACTTGTAATTATATTATTCATGTAATGGACCATCCTAAGCATAAGTGCATTCGCTCATTTTTAATAATATTAACAAATAAATAAATAAAAATTAAATACGTACAAATAAGCTCGATAATATTATCTATTTTTTGGTCAAAGTTTCAAGTCAATAGGATGCGTAATAATGGAGATAAATCATCTAAACAATTTTAAAATCTTTAACCGCGTTTTCTCGAAAGTAGCTTGAACCTAGTTATTGCACTTTACGTTAGGAGGGCAGATTTGTTCAATATAGATGTATCAGTTGCAAGAAATAAAAGGCTTTTTATTTTACGAGTCTGGGGAGTTGAGAATCCACCTTAAAATTATCAATTAAGCAAAAGACATGTTGGCACAAAGACATTGTCACCGCTTCGTAGCCATAAATAAATCTGACGTCTCTAAGCCATACGCTAAATAAGCTTCCACTTAACTTGGCATAATTCCAAATTAGCGTGGTGCTTTGAGTATAGCTTTCAAGATCACGAAGCGTTGTTACAATCGCTCACTGAGTAGACGAGTCGAACGCTCAGGCACTGCCAGCCTACTCCTAGGTACGATAGGCTGCAAAAATGCATACCCACTACCCACATTATGATTAATTTATTCATGAATTGGGTAAGCAATTCTGCAGCTGATAGTACGTATGTACTTAAAGTTTTCGCACGGACCCTTGTGCATTGGACTCTAGTGGACGAATTTGGAAGTTTATGCATGATATAGCTATAATGCTGTAATACATTACCACTCCGCCCACGTATCTACACAGGGGGGGTCAGTGCTGTCGTCAACATACGGACAACTCCTTGAAATACTCCCTGTGTCGTCTACACAGGGGCCGCGATTCGAAAAATAAACACACACACTGGACAGACACAGCTCCAACCCAACTCAACTCAACGCTATAACGACATTGACATTTGCTATTCGAACGGATTTTCATTCAACATTGGTCTCACATTGGTACAACATTGGTACAATATGTGACCAATGTGAGACCAATGTTGAATGAAAATCTGTTCGAATAGCAAATGTCAATTTCGTTATAGCGTTGAGTTGAGTTGGGTTGAGTTGGGTTGGAGCTGTGTCTGTCCAGTGTGTGTGTTTATTTTTCGAATCGCGGCCAGGGAGTATTCCCTGAACAGTCTGTCACCGCACTGCTAATCGAGCTAACGGGAAAACGCTCCAGGCGAATTTTCTTTCACATACTTATCCGTTTGGGGCAAGCGCAATCTGGAGACCAGCTGGCCGACTCCACCTAGACTATATGGCCAGTTCGACTCTGCACAATACAGTTATAATATGTGTGATTTTCCTTAGGAGCTGATAAAAATAGTATAAACTCAAGTACCTGCCGTATTCATCGCATACCTACCCACATATTTCATACTAGCTGTGCCCGCGGCTCCGCCCGCGGCTCCGCCCGCGTGGAATTCGGTCTGTGTCAGTAAGCGGCTAATTCACCCCTAATTTCTCTCCCGCTACCCTGGAGGCGGAACTTGAAGTAAAGTTGACAGATGGATACGCTAGAGGACAGTAGTCCTAATAAAATATTTTACAATTACCACTAAATGAAACTACACTCATAAATGAATCCTTTTTTTTTATTAAATTTTTTTGGCATGATTTTAACGACAACATAGAGAGTATAGTAGGTGTATATCGGACGATACAGGACCACTTTTGTTTTTATACGTTTATGTCTACTGCAAATATCATCCAAATCGATCCTCCCGTCAAATCAGTCAAAGCATGAAAGGTAAGAACAGGCGCGGTTGAAATTGGGGGGGGGGGGGGGGTCACAAATGCAGAAATGATTTTTTTCTATTTGAGGTGCACTTGGAGGAGGGAGTTCCATGACCCATGCAAATTTAACTCAATCGAGTGTAGTGGCTACCCCCCCCCCCCCCCTTTTAGACGTTGAATTTTTATAGGCTACGTATATATAACCTGGCTGGGGATTTTCTGGAATTGGAATTAGTAATAAACTTATATAGATGTCATATACAAAGGAAAAAGTGACCTAGGCCTCCGGTGCCCAGGGCTGGGATCGAACCAGCGTCTTCTGCATTCGCGGCAGACGCCTTTACCACTTGGCGACCCGGGTCACAGCTGCACCGGTCGAATTTTCCCGTGTATATGCAATCTTTGTAAATGCTCAGGCGCATATTAGCCAATCATCTAAGGTAGAACATTATGAGTCCGTACCTCCAATCCGAACTCGTAGGAGTTCATTGAAAGCGAGAGAGATGGCGCTGCCCTCAGTACAACTGAAGAACAAATCAAATTATTTTTAATAAATATTTTGATTTGTTTATTTTAAGTAGACACACTACTATATAAATCATAAACTTATATAGATGTCATATACAAAGGAAAAAGTGACCTAGGCCTCCGGTGCCCAGGGCTGGGATCGAACCAGCGTCTTCTGCATTCGCGGCAGACGCCAAGTGGTAAGCCCTGGGCACCGGAGGCCTAGGTCACTTTTTCCTTTGTATATGACATCTATATAAGTTTATGATTTATATAGTAGTGTGTCTACTTAAAATAAACAAATCAAAATATTTATTAAAAATAATTTGATTTGTTCTTCAGTTGGAATTAATAATCCTTAAGGGGTGATTTCCGGGATAACAATGCAAAAAAAAACCGGCCAAGAGCATGTAGAGCGATGCTCCGTGTAGAGTTTCGTAGATGCTGCCCTGTTACAAAACATCCGTTCAAAAGGTCGTTTATTTGGCGGCGCTTATGTCATTTTACTATTCGGCACTTCCTTTCACTATGCGTTTTTGACTAATAATTCAAAAACGGCTGGACCGATTTTATTCAATATAGTTTTTATTGAAAGTTCTTATCAGGCCTCACCAAATTTCAGCTTTCTAGTGCGAACGGTAACTGAGCTAGACCGCGGACAGGACGGACATGGCGATATAACTGTCACGTAATAAGGCCTAATTATGTACAGAAGCATACACTGCTTTACCTACACACATATTAAAAATCCATTGAAACCATTAGAATGACCGCCATTACACCGCCATGACCAACATTATTGCGCCGGCGGTCGGGGGGGGCGAATTTTCATTACGTTACCGTAGGTAATGAATTTTCATACGTTTTTACCACACTGTCACAGATACGAGTAATACACTGATGTTACGTTACTGGTTGCAATAATGTTGGTAATTAATTACATACGGTTCTGAACGCGGAATAGAGGATTTATGATATTGGTGTAGATCAAGATATTTATTCGTCAATGTAAGCACTAATGACCGTCAGAGAAAAATAAAATACGTGAGTGTCGTGGAAAGTATGTGAATCGAGTGCGATTGGAACGAAGTTATGTTTTGGAAATTTTGGAAATTTTGACATTTTTGACATTTTCGAGATTTTAAAAATTCTCGACTTTTAAGGTTCTCGACTTTTTTCACTTTTATCACTTTGTCACTTCTCAATTTCACTACACTTCACTTCACTTTATTCTATTTTATATATTTTTTATTCCATTCCATTTTACATGTTTCTCAATGGTATGGGTGTCGCGTTTTCGTGACGTGACGCTTTTTCGTGACTGTCACGTGACTTTTTTTCGCCTTGGCCGGATCCGCGAACCGTCCGATAAGGAACTTCGTTCCAAAACTACCACCGGTTCTAACCCTACACCTCTGGCCCAAGAAGTATTATGACCGAAAAGAAATTCGACGGGACTCATTTTTTTCAAAACAGTAATACATAATTAGATCTTAAAGATACAAAATAAGGCGTAGTTCTTCAAGAAGACATATCAAAACAGGTTGAGAGACAGATAATGTACCTATTGTTTAATTATAAAGAAAAATAAATCCTAATCTGACTGCTTCACAAAACGTTTGACATGTTTATCTACACTCACATTGTGAGTTCTCTAAAACGTGTTCGAAAACGGTAGGCAATGCTAGCATTACCACAACTGATTTTACTATGATAAGCTTTTTATCTGTATCAGTAACGTAATTTTAACTTTACATGCTCAAATATTGATGTGTTATGAGTTTTGATAACATAATGTACACCTGCACGCTCCCGCGCGGCCGCCGATACGCACCCGCACGACCGCCGGCACAATCGAGTTGGCCATGGCGGTGCAATGGCGGCCATTCTATGGTTTCCGAATAATGCATTTAGGATAAATAATATGAGTGTAGATAAATCAGTGTATGCAACTGTACGTAATTAGGCCTTAAAACACTCGTGTGATCTTATTATGAAAACCACACTCATGTTTTAAGGACCCTTATTACGTTACATAAACTACTATTTCCTACCTAAACGGTGTCCTATAAATGTTAGATGATTTTGTAGTAGTTTTTTGGTTTGGGCCATGCATACGTACGTACGCACGTACGTTACGTACGGTACGTTATATATAGTCCTCGAACCTGCAATAACCATTCATTCATTTTTTTGGACCTACGGTTCGAAAGTAAGATGGGGGGGGGGGGGGGGGTTTGAAAAAGAAACTGTCCTTTGTCATTTCTCGAGACCCATACTATCTCTATACCAATTTTCATCTAAATCAGTTCAGCGGTAAAAAAATCCTCATACCACCTTCCAACCCCCTTTTCACCCCCACACGGGTTTGAAAACTATCCTTTGACGTTTCTCGAGACTCAAATTATCTCCATACTCATTTCTATCTAAATTGTTTCAGCGGTTAAAAATTCTCCATACAAACTTTCAACCCCATTTTCACCCCCACCAGGGTTGTTTTTTGGGATTAATACTATATATTATCCTTTACCAGGACTCAAACTATATCTATACAAAATTTCATCAAAATCCGTTCAGCCGTTTTCACGTGATGCGCGGTCAAATAAACAGACAAACAGATAAACAGATAAACAGATAAACAGACAAACAGATAAACAGACAAAAATTCTAAAAATTGTTGGAACGTGTTTGTTATCGATTCTAAGTATCCCCAGCCAACTTTTTTTCGATTATCTTCCATGTACATACAGACTTTCGACCCTCTTCAGCTTTATTATATGTATAGATCATTTCACATCGTTTTGTATTGTATTCTTTACTCCTTTCACGTCATTTGGCATAACTACACCTACGTCGTTTCGCATCACTGCGTCATTAGGCGCGGCATTTTATATCGCACGATTTGTATTTTTAACCGACTTCAATTTCATAGAAGGAGGAGGTTCTGTATTCGGTTTGGGCTTTTTTTTTTATGTATGTTCACCGATTACTCCGAGACGCGTGGTCGGATTTGAATAATTATTTTTTTGTTTGAAAGGATATACTTCCAAGGTGGTCCCATATTAATCTGGTGCTGTTCTGATGATGGGATCTATGAGGAATTGAGGGAACTCCTCAATTTTTAAAGGCATGGTGATTTGGGTGTTTTCTTAACCTCATAAGGCCCAATGGCCTATTTTTAGGACGGTAAAATGTAGTCCTAATGGCCCATGAGGTCAACTTTTTTGTTCAAAATTAGATTTTGTTCCAGAAGGTGAAAGTTTAAAATATGATGTACTATTTTTAGGACACTGGGTCACTATTTCACTTGTCCTAAAAATAGGACTGGGCCTTACGAGGTTAAGCAACTCGAGAGTTTTCTCTCGAAAACCACCAATTTGATGAAGTGGACCTGATAATGATGATTGTTTTGATGATAATGATGATGATTTTTTAAAATGTAGGATGTTCAGCGATTACTCCGAGACCCGTGGTCCGATTTGAATAATTCTTTTTATGTTTGAAAGGATGTACTTCCAAGGTGGTCCTAAATTTATCTGGTGCTGTTCTGATGATGGAATCCACGAGGAATTGAGGGAACTCCTCAATCTTTAAAGGCACATGTTTGGCGATTTGAGTGTGTTCTTAAGCAACTCAAGCATTTCCTCTCGAAAACCACCAATTTGATGGAACGGACCTAATGATAAAGACCACATATGACATGTGGAACTTTCCTTAGTTTAAGCGGGTGTATTATGAACTTTTTCTTATACGTCTATGCCGATTATTCCGAGACCCGTTGTCCGATTTGAGTAATATTTTTATTGTTTATAAAGAGTTACCTCGAAAGTAGCGGACTAATTTGGTTGGACCTGATGATGGGAATCCATGAGGGATTGAGGGAACTCTTCAATTTTAAAAGGCTCATGTATGGTGATTTGAGTGTAATTTTAAGCAACTCGAGTGTTTCCTCTCGAGAACTACCAATTAGATGGAAAGGACCCGATAATGAAAACCGCAGATGACATGTGGAGTCCCTTCCATAAATAGCTATTTGAATTGGGTAAACATTGTGTGAAAGAAGGAAGCAAATTTAGTTTATGTCGAAAGAGCTGATTGAGATCCCGAGAAAGCGTAGCAAAAGATTCTACTAATTTATATATAAGCATGAGCGTAGCGAGGGCGTTTAAGGCACGAGGTGCAAAGTTAATAACGTCAATCTCGTGTGGCACATACAACTCTTCACCTCAGCCTTCACACCGACTACATCTGCATCGCTGACCGACTGCACCGCGCACCCTCGGGTTTTGATTTCCACCTCAATCAGACTAGTGATAACTATTACGAATATTTTATTTTATATGCGTCCTAAACGCGGGGGGTGGTACAGTCGACTACAAAGAGATGTATCCACTTTTGGACCATATTACAACGCAATAAGGTGAAAAAGTGGATACATTTCTTTGTATTTGACTGTACATTATTAACTGACTTCAATTTCATAGAAGGAGGAGGTTTGTATTCGGTTTGGCCTTTTTTTTATGTATGTTCACCGATTACTTCGAGACGCGTAGTCCGATTTTAATAATTATTTTTTGTTTGAAAGGGTCTACTTCCAAGGTGGTCCCATTATTAATCTGGTGCTGTTCTGATGATGGGATCTATGAGGAATTGAGGGAACTCCTCAATTTATAACGGCATATGTATGGTGATTTGGGTGTTTTCTTAAGCAACCACCAATTTGATGATGTGCACCTCATGATGATGGTTGTTTTGATGATAATGATGATGATTTTTTTTATGTAGGGTGTTCAGCGATTACTCCGACACCCGTGGTCCGATTTGAGGAATTCTTTTTTGTTTGAAAGGAACTACCTCTAAGATAGTTCCACATTAATCTGGTGCTGTTCTGGTGATGGGATCCATGAGGAATTGAGGGATATGCTCAATTTTTAAAGGCACATGTATGGTGATTTGGTTGTTTTTTTAAGCAACTCAAGCATTTCCTCTCGAAAACTACTAATTTGATGGAGTGGACCTTATGATGAAGACCACATATGATATGTGGAACTTTCCTTACATTAAGTAGGTATTATGAACTTTTTGTTATATATCTTAACCGATTATTGCGAGATCCGTTGTCCATGATAATTATATAACCACTAAAAATGGAAAAATAAAACTTTTACAAAAAAAGATAAACCGACTTCAAAAAGTATAAAATAAATTATTATATTATTTATATGCGTTACAAACTGATATGTTTGAAGTCGGTGCCAAGCCAAAAAGTTACAATACCGGTCAAATCAGCTTCAAGTCTGAAAATCACAAAACATATCGATGACTACTTACATTGCAAATGTGAATGTGAATCTATCTGTTACATTTTCACGTCTAAACCACTAATCCAATTTTGATGAAATGTGGTACCCATGTCTATATACTCTGATACACGTCTACTTTGTCAATAATCAGAAAAAGACGGCAAATAAAAAAAAAATCATGTATGGTTGACCTTCCATCCAAAATTTGAAATATCGCGCCTTTTTCTACTGAAAAGGTGGGTCCCACACACCCGGTGTGTCTGAGTATAGAAAGATCAATCTAGCCATTGAATTCCTTTACACTTCGATATTACACCTTAAATGAAGTAGGAAAAATAATTCAAACCGAAGCACGGGCTTCGTTCGGGATATGGTTAGTCCGAAAACTAGTAAAAAAGTTTATTAAGAAACATCATAAGACGCATGATTATACTTTCTTTCTGTACTTGAATGAGAACCTACGTGCAGTCAATACCGTATTAGAATACCGTGTAATTCTATAGTATGAAGAACAATTCACTGACCAAATACGCCTCGTTCATATTAACTGTTTTGTGATTTTCAGACTTGAAGCTGATTTGACCGGTATTGTAACTTTTTGGCTTGGCACCGACTTCAAACATATCAGTTTGTAACGCATATAAATAATATAATAATTTATTTTATACCTTTTTGAAGTCGGTTTATCTTTTTTTGTAAAAGTTTTTATCATGTTATAGGATGGTCATAATATAAAAGAACATACAACATACATTCGATTTTCTGAGGCTGATCCCAGTTTAAAAGTGCGAATACCAAAGGATACATCTCGTATGGGCATCTCGCGCGTACCGGAGTATATCACAACCAAATCAAGTTTTTAAATTATTATTATTCGTACAGTCGCCATCGAATATATCGGAGCGGCCATGGTACTCAAAAATATCTGAACATGCACTTTATCGCCTTGACAATAGAGGCGTTGTTCAGATATTTGTGACCACCTTGACTGCTCCGATATATCTGATGGCGACTCAATATGTCCATTTTAAAACTCTCGGGTCTCTTGAGCCTGGTCATTTTAAGCATGCGTGGGGATACAGCTCCAACACGCATTAGGCCGTTTAGAGAGCTTTGATGTCATGGAACGCCCGCTGTCACACATTCACGGGTACATAAATAGATGTCCGTGAATCGGTCTCAGCAAGTCAGCAGGCATTGGATGCTATTGTAGGTAAAATGGAGAGGGTATTGGTCCATGTTAGAAGTTTGGGTGGATAAAAAGACTGGGCTATTGCAAAGAGGTCCGGTGTTCTCATAAGCTACCGAGGCAGGTGGTGACTTGCCGCTGACTATATGGGCCCCTGAAACTGCCATCCTAAAGACGACCAGGAGCAACACCGGTATGACTATGAGCGGCTCAGGGGTGTCGAGAGGTGTGCTGCGCTTTCTCCGTAGTTATTCGCGGCGTAATGCCTTTTAACACTTCCAGCCCTGGATCAAATAGCTCTGAAGACTCCCCCTCTGGACGGCCAATTAAGGTAAGCCGGAGCCGAGGCTCCTGTGGATCCCCTTGGGGTTCCACGAGCGACGAATACATGCTGGAGACGGAGACCTTGACAGACTCTCTGGAGCAGTCAGGTCCGTGGAGTCGTTACTGCCCAAGAAGTCGCCATATTATTATTATTAGTAGCCTATAGTGTGTCCCACTGCCAGGACCGTATTCTAACTTTAAAACACGTTTAGACATGATTCAACTTCAATACAACTACAATGCATTTACTACATACAGCAAGCGCCTAAACATCTGAATCAGAAATATCAGAATTTGCTTGAAAATTTTTCCGGTACAACTCCACTACAACTTAAATATTGGTGGATTATTAATTTGTTCTGTGTTCGAGTACTTGGAGTTATGTTTGAGATAGACTGTATTTTTAATGTATTGTTTATGTATTTTAAAATTAGAATACGGCACCTAGGCCAAGGGTTCCCTCCTCGATTTCCATCCGCCTCGATCCTGTACTGTGACGTTTATATTTTGAATTTCTAAAGCCGACGTTAAATGTGTGGTTTTCAAGCGGAGAACAGTGGTTATTCTGAGCGTTCGACTCAATTGTCCTTGACAAGCAATGGGAATTAATTCAATTCAGTGTCGAACACTGATATCTTCAACAAGGGAATTTCACCTTTATCACCAAAACTTAGAGTGTACGATTTTGAAGATAATTTGTATTATTAGATGTCAGACAAATGACGGATAAACTTGTGACGTTTAATTTGATCAAACCAATCGGAAAGCAACCTTGTGTTTAGTTATTAAAGATTATAATTGTTTGCCATGTCGAAGCTGATACGAGGTTGCGGTTGATACTTTAGAAGTATATTAGATTAGAGGACAGACATATTTATAAATAGAAGCAACACTTATTGTATAGTTTGACGTTTTCTCGAGGTACTGTCAGCGGCAATAGTATGTTCCTATATGAGGACCGCAAAAATAGGTGACACGCTCTTTTGGTCCTACAAATAAGAGCGTGTCACATATTTTTGCGGCCTTCGTGTAGGAAGATACTATTTGCCGGTGACTGTACACTATTTTAACTGAATTTTATTCAAGACTACATTACTTATTTCTTTAATAATAAATATAATATATCCTCCTCCATCCTTGCGGATGGAACTTGGAGGCTCCGTAAGAACCAGGAAATCGAGGATCTGGTGTCCGAGCCGAACATCATTGGGGAAACAAAAGCCGCTAGACTCCGATGGCTCGGACACGTAGTTTGTATGGGTGAAGATCGTGCCATCTGGAGAGCATACTCTGGCCAGCCAACTTGTAGAAGACCACCTGGGCGTCCTAGGCACCCCGCTGGGCGCCGTTGACTGGACAGAGACGGCTGTGAACAGAGAAGCCTTGCGATCTCTAGTGTCGGAGGCCAAGATCCACTTTGGGTCGCTGCACCACTGCAGTAAGTAAGTAAATATAATATATGTAAGTAATACGTGTGTACAAAGTTAGTTAAATAGGTATAAATAGTACATTAAACAGAGTCAAAAGTATTTGGATTAGGTTTGGAAAGAATGTTATGTAACCATAATATTGTATTCCGAGATTTTATATTGGTTTTTATGCGTGATAATAATGGAAAATGAGTTAAATTTCAAATGAAAATAATTTGAATTAAGAAAGTACAGTCGCCGCCGCCGTTTTGGATTATGTTTTTACGTACCCAATCACAACGCACACATGGGTCCTTACATAGTTTCAATAAGTTAATAATATTTATTGTCATTTAATAAATATAGTATTTTTTTTTAATTTGGTGGAAGTCACTTTTGTCAAACCAGTCGTTCTTTTTTTCGTTTTTGTCACAGCTTAATTGAGCCGCATGCCTGTTACGGAGGAGGATAAGGATGACAGCAATAATGTCGAACCTTTGTTATAATCAAGACTAACTCTTCCAAGAGTGAACGACATGCAAGAAGTAGTAGTAGTAAGCCGAGGCTAATCGGTTCAATGTTTCTGACGTCAAAACAATACACAATTTAAGAATTTACTAATCATCCTCATGTCATAGCGTATATGCATGGCTTCATTGAGCTTCGGGTCTACTTGGCAACTCAATACTGGGAATTGGAGTAGGCACTTGTTTTTACTAAAGCAACTTTAATGCGTTTTTTAAGCCTTGTCTATTACAAAAAAATATTTTTATTTTAGTAAAAAAATATACATTTAATATATCTTAACTTCTAATGTAAAGACGTACATATATGTCTGTGAACCGAAGCCAAGTCTCCGTGTAATTCCGATAGTCCTGCTCTAATTGGGAACAAAGGTATTATTTGATCCAATTCCATTTGCAAATTAGAGGCAGTTGGAGCGGGATTTGGTTTAACCCGGTATTCTATTGATTCGATAGACACTTACAGCCATATTCATAAAAAGTTAGGAGCTCACTGATCGTTCGATCAGAGGTAGGTACCAAAATTCTTGATGCATAAACGCGTATTAACGTTAATCTGTCTACGATCGACCTCCTGTAAAAGCCAAAAGTTACGAGCCCGTGGACCCTCCTTTATCCGCATATGACCGACACAACATTTAACAGCTGATTTTGAATTTTGATAGGAGCTACACAGTACAGAAATCGGAGAGATTTCTAACAGAAGGAGACTTCTGTTTATAAGTTTCTGTGTTTCGATTTAATTGTTAAGTAAATAAGTGTAATATCAATAAATAGTACAGCGACATCGGAAATGGGTAAGAAACAAATATCTAGATTTTCGACGAGTAAACATCGTAATTAAATGCAAGTAATGTCAGTAATTCAGGCTATCAAACAAGTGAATCGCCGGCGTCTGAAGTTTCAAGTTTCAGTGCGTGTGTCTTAAAATAATCTGCCCTATCCTATGAGGACCTCGTCACTTACAGAAATCAAGTAGAAGAAGCGCTGCAATAAAAGTAGTAAGTACCTACTGTAGCATGACGCTACGTATCGTACGACATCTGTCGACTTTCTTTAGAACTTCTGAACTTCTGTGTCTAAGGGAGGTCTAAGGCTAGGTCACGGTTGATATATAAAAAAGCGTACATTGTGATTCACGGCATTACAGGTAGATGGCGCTTATATCAGTCCGCATTTTGTAATACGACTGGCAGTTATAAAATTGAGATAATACTCGCGCTAATTTTGAATGTGAATTTTTGAGGTATTCCAGATTGTCAAAAAAAAAGAGGAATTTTTGATTGAGTGTGTCAGAACTACGGGGAGATCTTTAAAGAAAAAACAGATATTCTGGTTTTGTCTGGGGGTTTTGCTATAATTTGCTTAGTTGCATCGTGGTGAAGTGCGATTTATTTCTCTAGATCTTTGCATTCAAACATTATATAGCAAGTGCTATTAATACATTATTGGAGCAAAAACAAAACCAAATACGTTGCCGGGCAAAAAGGCCATATAAATTATATAGCAAGTGCTATACAGTGGAACCGCCTGAGCCGGAAGGATTCCGGAAGGCACTTGTGGGTGCCGGACCGGCGAGACGGTCTACAACTGCCGCGTTTTCCGCGGGTTTCTCCACCATCGTCGGACAATTAGAGTCCGCATCCAGCGGGCTCTCCAAGTGAGAAAAGGAGTTCAGCGAGCTATTGGGTCCGCCTAAATCAAAGCGGACACTTGCCCACGAACTCTTTTCAATTTAAAACTACAGCTTTAGCCATCCTGCTTTCGAGAATATCATATTATTTATATTTTTTTAAAAACGTTATAAATCCGATTCCTTTTCTTTGTATCCAGTATTTTTGTGCCATAATAGTCTTTTTTGTTGTTTTGCCATTCCCAAAATTCCAATTGCCTCGTTTGACGGGCGTATAAAGACCTGGCTCTTTAATTTAGGCTACGTTCAGCCAGCGAATCATCTGTCACCATCCATATCACCCGCCTCATTAACCCATTATTTTCCTGCAGCCAAATTATTACCAGCCGAGTCTTTATTTTTACTTACCAGTTTTGCTAACTATTGAATGTGAAATATCCTTATATAGGTACAGTTATCTTCATTTTTAAGTGAAGTGCTAATTTTAAATATTTTTATTATTGTAATTTAATTACATTCTGACCACTAAGGAAGTTATTGAATGTGAAATATATTTATATAGATACCGTTATTGTAATTTTTACGTGAAATGCTAAATTTTAAATAATCTGACTATTGTTGCTAATTTTAAATAATTTTACTTTGTCTTCAAAATTAAACGTGTTAATGCAATTATAGAAGAGTTTTACTACACTACCTATAAGCATATTAGTTAGCTACTTATCGTTCGAGGCGGTACCCTATCTTAGGTTACCTACGTATTTTTTTTACCTACTTGTGTTTATAACCATATACACACACATTAAATAGTCGAATATTGCTCGACATGTTTCGCTCCAATGATATTTACTATGGATGGGTTATACTCTAACAAAATCAGCACAAAAAATACTCCAGAGTAATTTCATAACCTAGAAACGATTCTGTTATGTTTATCTATTTTGACAATCATTACATCTTTGTCACTCTCATTGTTAGAAAATTACAGTTTGTCTCTTTCTCACGCGGGTGACGGGAGCTCATTCGCACGTCCGCATCTCACGCTGGCCGGTGCGCG
The DNA here is from genome assembly GCA_947086415.1 of Pammene aurita. NCBI lineage: Eukaryota > Metazoa > Arthropoda > Insecta > Lepidoptera > Tortricidae > Pammene > Pammene aurita. Next base: position 32,860,908 of record OX352296.1, on the reverse strand, counting down.
ACTAGCGACAGTTGTGTGAATTCACTCATATTAAGTGCTTCACTTTTGGAGCGTGCATAACCCATCTGTCATTATTATATATCATAGTTTCGCTCCATAACGAGAGCGTATTCATGTGTCATGAGCCATTCGCGTGGCCCTCCGCGGCCGAGCGCTCGGCGCGGCGGCCGAGGAGGCGAGAAATACACTAATTTTCAGCATCATTGTCAAATGTAGTTGGTATAATGGCTCATGAGTAAGCTTCTCGTTATGGAGCAAAACATGTCGAGCAATATTCGACTTAAAAAACCTGTGTTACCCATTATTTAATATACTTATCTGAGTCTCACGAAAGTTTCGTGTTTAAAATTATATTAAATAGTATATTTGGCCAGACGAGGGAAGTAGATATAGGTGACCTACTATTATCGAAATGAAAGTTTTGCATAATATTGCAATCAATTAAACAACTTTAGGTACTTGATTCCAAGTAAAAGACTGTAGTAACATTTGACAAGTCATATGTTTAGATTGCAATAAGAATCAAATAAAATAATTGTAGCATGGTGATTTCTTGGGAATTAGCTCATATTGAACCAGTCTGAATATAAGATTATGATCATACTTAATTACTTTTTACACACCGTCTTAGGGCCTCAGGGGTAGATCTCTACACCTGCAGTATCTATGTAGGTGTACTTACTAACTTTCAATCCTTAAAACTAAACATAAGTTTCTTTATTCTAAAATAATCATGTGACCTATCGGGGTCAGACATAGACCCCTTGATAGCAAAAAACCCAGTACAACACTATACTATTATATCCAGATGCTGAAAAGATTATGCAGTAGTGACGGATGAAGAAGTGGTTGCAGCATTAGTCAACATGGCAGTAAACAATGCACATCTTCAAGGTTTTATCCAACGCCACTCACAAGGAAGGTAACTATTTCCACTAACTGATCAACTCAAACCTACAGCATACCTCACTCAAAGTGTCAAACAAAGATTGCCTGGCTTGCACCTAATGCGGCTATGGTGAAAAATTTAATAGTAACAATATATGATATTGAACTTTGTCGCAGCATTTGTATACATTTTTCATGTCTTACAAAAAGGTATAGGTACTATCGGGTTCATAATTGCATACCCAAATAATGAATGAATTCATTGATAAATTGGGTATCCAATTATGAACCCGATGGTACATATAAGATATGTCAACACTTTCACTGCTATTTCATTGTAATCGGTTAAATTCAAACCTAACACCTTACCGGCTTAGTTAATTATTCTGCTGACTGTACACATCTTTAACACCAACGTTACAGTCATGCATGATCTCTGAGTAGTCATAACATGTTCTGATTTCTGATATACAATTTATGTCAATGATCACAAACAGCTGCTGAAGTTTCCAGTAAAAGAAGAATAAAACATCAATACAAAATGTTTATTGAGATAAAATAAGATAATTTATTCAGTAAAATCAACAAAGGGTTTCTCTGTCTCATTTCCTTTTGTTTCAGTGTGATTGCTGAGGTGGTCAGGCTGGCTGCTGGGGCATGCTGGCCCATAATGACAGTTCCTTGAAGGAAGGTGGTGGTGCTTGTCCATGAGTAACTTGGCCTTTCAGAATCTGGAAATAAAATAGTAATTTTGATTAAAGATATTTTCAAATATTTTATGTAATTTAATTTTAGTGTACTGCGGTGACCATATAAGTTATTATAATTTTGTTCATTGTCTTTTTACCTACCTTTGCAAATAGAGAGTATTAACCGACACCAATATTCATAAGGCTGTACAAATTGAAAAAGAGCAGATCTGAAAACCACATTTAAATATGGTTGTATCTAAATGCTGGTAGACAGAGCTAAAGACCCAACTATGGTTATTCTGACAGGCAGTTGTAGGCCTTTCATACAATAATAATGTATATTTTGCACTTATTGAACTATGGTTTTGGCACTATTAAAATATTTACATAATGTATAGGTAACCAATGTACAGGTATGTTGTAATAGGCATTCATTTTAAATACTACCTACCCTTACTAAGGTAGAATTTATAATTGTACGGAGTGACTTGACAAGTCAACAAACACAAATGTTGTCGCAATTCGGCCAGTGCTGTTCTTATCGATATTTTTATTTATTAAGAGTTCTACAAACGCCGCGACTTATTGGTTGCGATATTGTCGCTGCAAATTGATTAAGGCTTAAAGGCTGAAGAATGCTGCAACATGATGTGGAAAATACGTTACTTTTACGGAATGACTATTACTTGTTGATAAAACTATGCGGTACGCGACAAATTGAAGTCAATTTATAACTTCTGTACATCCTATTACTGGAGACAATAATAATTTCTAAAGGCGGCTACTCATACACCTGCCGTACGGTTAATACCGGGCGCATGGCTTAGAGAATTCAACCAACCAGAGCGGCCATGTCTGTCATTGTCTATACAAAAAAAAATTTGCTTATTATTGCGGGGGAGGCGAACGTCAAATGTATGGCTATTCGTACGTAACGTACAAATAGCCACGTCAGATAAACGTCAGTCCGTACAATAAATATGACCACTGGTTATATTTATTGACCATTGTTTTCGACAGAGGGGAAAGCCTGTCAATGGCCGCTCTGGTTAGTTAAATTCTTCAAGCGCACTTTCTCTCTGTTCGTAAATATCGTTACGTTTTGTTGTTATTACTCGTAGAAGTGTTGAATTCAATTATTAAGTGATGTTGCCTCAGATTACGGATTCCTTTGGACGTGCAAGAATTAGAACCAGAACAATGTTTATCCAAAATGTCGCCTGCATAATAAAGAGCTCAAATTTACAGAAACTATTTGTAGTTAGCCTCAAACTGAGAACTCGCGATTTCCTTGTAAATGCATTGACCAATATACCAAGACTCTTATGATGATTGTTTGCGCCTTCTAGCTCCATAACCCATGCATCGATCCTGCTCATATACGAACTCTCAAATTATATTGATTTCTGCTATAACCCCAACAAATTTCATAAAGATTAGAAAAAACGTTACTACAGTTACCGCAGGACAACTATTCAAAAAGCCATCGAAATGCAGCGATGTCCAGGTAGCCAGCTGACAGTTCCGTTTCCGTTTCATCCGAAGCTGTCTATAACTTCACTTCGCTTAGGCTCCGCTCGTTCGACGAGATAGAAAAATATATGATATGTTGTATAACATAACTATACGATTTATTAGCGACAACGTATTTCAAAACTTTTGTCTGATATGAATATTGTAGCATTTCAGGCTGTGACATGATAATTGAATTTCCTAACGATTATGGATCCTTTAAATGGACTCGTATTGGTAGTGTTTAGTACAACATTACACTTTTCGATACTTTTTATCTCCATATACCCATGACTATTTTATTTTTGCTATTCCAGGCAACATTTTAACTGTCAGTCATGTGTCAAGTCACTTTTTATAATTAGAAATTCAACCGTAGTAGTGGAGTCCTGTTATTTGTGTCTATATGAAACTCTGCGCCAACCAAGTAAATCCACAACTTGTGGCAGCAGCTGTCAGGCTTCAATTGATCAGTGACCACTCTTATTTCTTCTCGTTTCTTATCTGTTTCTTGAGCTATACAACCATTCTCTGAACGCCGGTATGTATGACATCGACACTGTAAGCAGTAAGAAATGGGTAAGCACGCTAAGTAATATTCAGTTCTTCAAGTTCTCAATTAACATTTGTTTATAAGTTTTATACTGAGAAATATGTCTGACATGGGCAGATACTTTTGTAAATGGTCCGAACCTAGTTATAAGTCAATTAATTAATTGATTTTCTTACCTTATTTTGATTATTAGTCCAGTGATTCATCGTAGGTACACATTCCTACTATTACATTTCAATTGTTTACTGTCTCTCTTCTTCACAATAGGTACATTAATTTTATTCATGTTTCTCGACACATTACACAGTCATTAATCTAAAATTAGTTACAAAAGTATTTATCCAAACCGTAGTAACATGCAAAATAGGGTGATTGTGCTAGTTTCCCGTCCATGGTCAGTTTCCGTCCACCTGACGGTTCTGCTACAAATATATGGGGAAAACTTGAACGTAAATAAATTTTCCTGCGGAAGTTTGGTCTTGTTGCGATCCATAATATCTAAGAAACAATTCTACTATCATAAAAAAGTAATTTGACAAATAGTGCCTTTAAAAATAAATCATTAACCATTACCTCGAATTCGGCCCTAGAAAATGTCATGCAATGAAGAAAAAAACTTGTGGCGGGAAAAGTTTATGATGAGTTTTATTAATGATCTAGGCAGTGCACTAAATATGTTTGGAACGAATTATCTATTTTAAAGTTCATTGTACAATATTTTAAGTGGAGATTAAAGTTTTAGAATATAATTAGTATATAAACTTTGTGGACCAAAACTAGCAGAGCAATTTGGTATAAATTTCAGTTTTGCGACCACCTGATCCCGGAAACCCAGACAGCTAGGTAAATATTTCTAATGGTTATTTTACTTCAAAATACTAAATAATACGTAATATTATAGTATATAGTAGTATGGTAATATTATATTTGATTACGTAGGTACACTTACACTTTAGTTTCTGTCCATTCCTGATATAATGTTACGTCAATAAATGTAATAAATAAAACATTTAAATGACTTGAGCAAAGACTAAAACTAGCTCTTCTGTTGCATTGTTATCGTTAATATACGAGTTATTTGTGAGTAGACAAAACTATAATTAACATTAGAATGACCAAATGGTAGTAGAATAACAATTATAACCTCCATACTATGGCGTGCTCTGCTTATTTCACTTCAAAAGAAAGCTTTGTGATCGTGCCATTGCCATCGTCCGTACACACACACACGCACATACACCCGTACATCTTTCACAATGAATAATATCCGTTATTTTCACTAAGCACTATCACATCACCTTTATCTATTTACCGGCAATTAAAACCACACGAAAACAAACAAACAAAAACATGCGCTGTTAAATATTTAAACAAATACATTCGAAAAAAGGAAGTCTCGTGTTTTGAGCTGATTACTATGAAAAAAGCTATTTTTTTAAATAGTCGCATAACCTTCGGATCTGATCGGAACCAATCGGAAACCTTCGGCGGCACGATTCCGGGTAATGTACAACCCTTAGAGAATTCAACCAACCGGACACGCCATTGACAGGCGTTCCCCTCTGCCGAAAACATATGACCAGTGGTCATGCATACACCTATTTGTATTACGTACGAATAGCCACAGAATACACTTGACGTTCCCCTCCCCCGCAAAAATCGGCAGACATATAGCTACTCCGGGTTGAATTCTCTAAGGAACGACCCAATAATGAACGATCCAATGCGCGGTTTACTACGCTAGTCGTGTCAATTGCATTAAGCCTTGGTCAAACAGCAAGCGTGGCGCAGCGCCCCGCTTCTGTCGCGCCCCGCGCCGCGCGGCCCCGCGCGTCCACGCTGCGCCGCGCTGGGTCACATCAGTCGGACGTTAGGCAGCGCGGTGCGTCGTGCGAGCGTATATATATAGAAAAAAATATCTTCTCTTCGAAAAATAATCTTAGCTTCGGAAGGAATGAGCGACCCTCCGCGCGCGCATGCTGTATCGGGCGCGAGTCACGCCCGCATCGCGCGCGGCCCTGCCGCGTTCACGCGCGCGATGAGGGCGTGTTGAGAGCTCGAGGCCGGCATGATCCACGCGCGCCCTGTTTGAACAGTCATCGCGTCGGCGTCACGCGGCGCGGACGCGGCGCTGCGCCACGCTTGCTGTTCACTCTTGCAATCACAGTATATTGCTACGCTCGCACGCGCACCGCGCTGCCTAACGTCCGACTGATGTGACCCAGCGCGGCGCAGCGTGCCGCCGCGTCCCACCTCGCAGCACTGCGCACGCGCCGCGTGGACGCCAGGGGCCGCGCAGCGCGGGGCGCGACAGAAGCGGGGCGCGGTGCCGGCGGGACGCAGTCTGTTTGACGTCGCTAACCTGTTAACATGTGCCGCGGTCGCGCCGCGCGACCGCGGCGCTGCGCCACGCTTGCTGTTTGGCCAAGGCTTTATAGTACATGCAGTCACAGTGGTTAAAATTAAAGGCCAACAATATCATTGTTTGGTGATAAAATGCCTTAGTTATAATATTCGTTATAATACCGTGATCGAATTAACAATAATTGTATGAAAAAAAACGAATTTATAAAAACTAACTACGCCAATTTGTTTTCTTAATCGTACCTAACTGTTTGCTAAAATTAACGGAAATAAAGAAACACGGTGTTAATCCTTACTATCATTAGTTTTTAGGATTCCGTAGCCAAAATGGCAAAAACGGAAACCTTATAGTTTCGTCATGTCCGTAGTTCGTCCGTATGCCATGGCCATTTTTTATTTGGAGACTATAACTAATATTGATGAAATTCTAACAGAAGGTGTATTTTGTATACTTAGTATTGGAGTAAAATTGCTGAAAAAAATTTTTTTAGGGGGGAGCCACAAGGGGTTTTCCATGCATGTAACAATTTTTTTTTACCAAATATCATCATGTTGCACATCAATCGATAGGACTTTAAAAATAACATTGAGGTTTGTTTTATCATTTTTTGATTAAGTGAATATTTTCAGAAATAATCGCCCTACTCAGTGGACGAAAACTAGCAGAGCCCAGGACGGAAAACTGACATTTATGGACGAAAACTGACGAATACCCCACTTTTTCTAATAATATTTTTTATACAAAATCTCGCAAGTATGGATAATTATCGCGTAATATTAACAAAAACTAGACTATATAAGCTATAAAATAAAATATAATACATTTAAGTAAGGGTACTTTAAGATATTCTTTTTGCATCACAAAGCTGGCAAAATCGATAAGTGGACGAAAAGTAGCACAATTACCCTACGTAATAAAATTTAACGCATTTCCCGCTACTACCGCTGTCACATGTTCTGTCAAACTTTTTTTTAATTGCGATGAAACCGGGTTTTTGTCTATGATTTTGCCAAAAGTGCCAACATAACGCGTCCAATCTTTCAATAAGCGGTGGATCAGATATGAGCAGGATAATATGTGTTTATAAATCAAGCATTTTTAAAAACCTCAATTAAGGCTAATCGGCGTATCACCGGGTTCGACGATCAGACGCCGATTAAGGTTTTTTTATGAATATGGCTGTTAGTGTTTACCTAAACAACTAATGCTTATTTGGAAATAAATTTGACCCGGGTATGTCCTTAAACTACGTCCAAAAGAGAGGAATAGACACTGAGAATGCCAACTCGCTAAGTGTGATGGTAGGGCACAGTTCAGCAAATATCATCTCGCTAAAATCCGGAAGCGCTTGACTGGGGAAGTACTGCTTGTCCTACTCTACCCTGGCCTACTGCTTAATAAGGTATACCGTTATTTTTTCTTACAATACAACATACACAATAAATACAAGGCAGATATCACCTAAGGTTGCATATTGCGGCGTCCGACGCCACGTCAACGATTAAACAAATGAAGATGTACGGGAGTGACCTCAGTGCACGCGGTTGCTTAAATCCCTTAGAACTTCGTCGCAATGCTGCACTCGCCGCTCAACATACCGCTCGTCCGCTGCCCGCTCGCCGATAAGGCCGTTAAGGTACTTACAAGGTATTATGTATTGAAATTAATTACCTACAATTTTTTCTACTTAACCCTTAATTTGGCACAAAATATCCATGGTCGTGGGTTCTAGCCTCCGTGATCCTCAATAGTCTAAAAGATTCTGAGCAAGAAAAAAATACAAAAAGATGGTCATACCTTATGTTCATCAGGTAAGAGGTAATACATTGCCAAATTAAGGGTCTAAACTTGTCTTACATACGCGTGAAACTTTGCCAAACCTGGCCCATAAAGAACGAAACACGAAATAAAATCAAAGTAGATGCCAGAGCCACGATAAGCTGACCAGACACTGTCAGTAATAGTTCAATTTATTCAATTTCAATTTATTTTCTGCTCATCCTTCTCATCCTTCATATTCATAGAAAATATCGAGTACTAGCCTTTTCCCGCGGCTTCGCCCGCGTACTATAAGTACTCAAAAAGGATACGATACCCATGTTGATTTTCAGACTTTGTGACCACATTTGCCCCTTTTGGGGGTTGAATTTCAAATGACCTGAAATACGTGTTTGCTCATTTAGCGTTAGGAATACTCATGTGAAGTTTCGAATAAAATAGTGTAACAAATCTTGTTTCGCCATACAAACTTTGGACCCCCATTTTACCCCCTTAGGGGGTGAATTTTGAAAAATCTTTTCTTAGTGCTCCCCTAGACCTTATAAGGAACCTATGTGCCAAATTTGAAATCTCTAGACCCAGCGGTTTGGGCTGTGCGTTGATATGTCAGTCAGTCAGTCAGTCAGTTTCTTCTTTTATATATATAGATGGAAATAATGATATTACTACTTATAGTGTCTGGACCGCTATAGTGTCTGGTTGTCAGGATGGGTACGGAAATAATGTCATTATTTCCGTACCCTTCCTGTTCTATGATGAAGAGCGGTCCAGGCACTATCAGTAAGTATATATCAATTGGTATATATGTACCCTTCCTTTTCATTCTTTATATATATAGTAAAGGACGGGTACACAAATAATGACATGATTACTGATAGTGTCTGGATCGCAAAGGATGAGTAGAGAAATAATGTCATTGTTACTGACATTATCTGGTGGCCTTAAAACTAAAAGACAAAGTAAAGAAGATGATCAGGAAAAAATCTAGGGCAACGTTGGTCAAAAATTGATTGGATCCCCAAGGGAATGAAAAGGATACCATTGGCAAGATGGAGCGATGATTAAAAAAATAGCTGGATACAATTGAAGGGATGTTTACAAAAACAACATAACTAACATTTATGGCGGATTTGTGTTTTTGATATCTTTGGCTATGAAAGGTGAAAACATGTTTGCCCAAAAACTAATCCATGTGTCGAAAAACTGCCCTTAAAATTTCTTGCATAGTACTAAATCCTTAAAAAGTGACGATAAAAACAGCAGAATTAAAAAATACAATAAAATAAATGACTAATTAACATTAACATAGATAAATTCAGTAGATGTAACGAAAACTTAAAAAAAAAAATATTTTCAGAACAAAATATGTTTCTTATTGCACATGAACAACGTAACTAACCAAAATTTTACAAAAATAGCATAAGTGACAAATAATGCAGGAACCTTGTCGCCTGAAAGTACGGGGTACTTCAAATTCGGTAGACCAGATTTTTTGCAGACTTGTTTATGATGTTGGCCCAATGAATAATCCTAGTTTGTGACCTCGGGCGCCAAACGCAACATAGTCAAAAATTTAAAAATCGTTTTTTTTTCAGACTTTGGCGATTATGACCCTAAAGGAATGGTTTATGATAGTACCTTATCAAGATTTTTTTTAAAGAAGACAAAATTTGCTACAATTAAATATGAGACTAGAATTGTATCTGTAGAGCCAATAGTTTCCGAGATAAAGCTTTCAAAATAGAACCATTTTTCCCAGAACCGTTTACCCTTTACCCTTCCCCTTATCTTCTGGGAAAAACGGTTTCATTTTGAAATGCTTTATCTTGGAAACTGGTGGGTCTACCTATAGAGACAATTCTAGTCTTATATTGTAGAAAATGTCTTGAAAAGGTACTGTCAAAAACTAGTCTATAAGGGTTATAATCGCCAAAAACTAAAAAAAATCAGATTATAAGTTTTTTGAAAAAGTTGCGTTCGGCGCTCGAGGTCACAAACTTGGATTATTTATTGGGTCAACATAACAAACAAGTCTGCAAAAAATCAGATTTACCGATTTGACGCACACGATGATTGTATAAAGTTACTGGATTAAAAGTTTATTTCATATCTTTTACGGTAAATAGAGATATATTCCAAACATTGTCGCCATATATTACATCTTTATCTTCCCTGAAAATCAAGCTTTAATCATTATTATTCACAGAGAAATTTAGTTTCATCGATCTCCTGTAAAATCATGCCCAATGTAGTTATGTTGTTTTTGTAAACATCCCTTTAATTTTACAACATCAGCCAAAAATAGAAAATCATGGAATGATTTTGGGGAGGCTTCCACCGCTCTAGGCGGTCCTTATGCTGAAAAATAAATAATGTATTGTATAAATTATACACGAAACTTGTTTTCAGATCTCTAAAAACACAACAAAACCCTCTGCATCACTGGAAAAATACCCATATCCTAACATTCCTAGAACTTATTGAAATGACAATGGCAACAGAATTCAAATTGGCACCTTGTCAATATAATATCAAATTGAACATACCCAACGAATTGCGAAACCATCCAGATTACTCATAACCAAAACAGATATGTCATTATAACTATCAGCTTGGCTGGATCGCTCACTTGTAGAGGGTAGGTGTCTTTTTAAATTTTAATTGTATTTATCAACCGACTTCAAGATTTTGAAGGAGAAGGTTATCAATTGGGCGGGATCTTTGTTTTTGCAATTTTTTTTCATCAACATACCGATACCAATTATTCAAAGACGGCTGGACCGATTTAGAAAAATATTTTTTTGTTTGAAAGAGTACACTTCACAGTTGGTCCCATTGTAACCAGGTCAAGATCTGATGATGGCATCCTGGAGAAATCGAGGGAACTCTTAAATCTCTTCATGTATTATGATTTATCGTGATTTAAATGCTTTTTACCGTAGCTCGGGCATTTCCTTTTGGCAAGGTGGAGGCTAAGTAAAGTCGGTTCTTTTTTGTTTAAAATTATCTTCTTTTATTTTTATTTGCATGTCTTTCCCTTATACTGAACAATGATGGACACTTGAAGGGCGTACGCGGAGCCGAAAGCAACGCATACAGGCTCTTTCGACAATTTAATGAAATGAGTATTTAATTTACATTACAACTATTACAGGGACCTGCGTTTACTGTTTTATTTGAACCAAAAAACAAACTGATATTTAATTCATCGATGAAGGTACATGAAATTACATGCCAAAGAGACGGATTAGGTACAGTGTTTAAAATTCCACTTATTTATATTAGTTTGGGGTTGTTGAACGTGTTTATGCAACAGATTCAATTAAATATTTTTCATGCATGTTCTCTATTGCCCTTAAACAGATAACCATCATTTTTGTTACACCTTGTATTTAGAATCGTGTATCGTATAGTAAGTCGTACGAAGATGCGAATCAGTTCAGGGCCTATCGCGAACATCCATAATGAAAATTTCGTTATCTTCGAATCTATCGCTCTTGCATATTCGAAAGGTAGTAATGAAAATAGACTATAAACGAACGAGTGGTTCGCGGTTATAGGCCAGGTAGTTCATGTAGAGTGGGGTATCTTAACCCAAATAATGTAATCTGCGATGTCGCCCTTGTAAAGGACAACCCATATCGAAATATCGAAGGTCGATGGGAATATCTCCACTATTGTTTGAAGATGAAAATGTAGTTTCACAATATTGGATTCAATAACGCTATATATAGGTAAATACATACATACTTATCTATAAATATAAAATAATACTATTTAGTCTGCTTAGCAGTAGCGGAGCGTCTATAAAACTCGGTTATTACCGGCTTTCCTAAGTTTCAGGAAAGGTTAGATGGCAGTCGCTTTCGTGAAAACTAGTGCCTACGCCAATTGCTGGGATTAGGTTGCCGAGCGAAACCCAGGCTCAATAGAGCAAAAAAGCTGGGAGAAACGCTAGGAGGAAGAATTCCTTTAAATAGGGACAGGGTAAATATTGAAGAATTTCATACTTAAAACATATATGATTTTTTTTTGTGAAAAACACCTATAGAAAATACCTATAAATAATATTACTTAACTTAAAGTAAATAAATGAAATTCTCTCGAGAGATGATCACGAGGTAGATAACAAGCATTATTCGATTCCTTCCAGAATTTGCATGGTCCATTGCAGTCAATTTCCGGTGTAGCTGTTTCCGGTTTGCGGTTACTTCCGGTCCCGGGGGAGGCCGTCTACGTCTGTGTCGCAGTATACAGATTTTATATCCTTATACAGTACACAATACAATACAATATTCTTTATTGTTCACCAATAGTAAATAATTCACAAAATGAGAAACTACGTTATAATTAATAATTAGAGTGGTAAACAAAAGGCGGTCTTATCGGTAAAAAGCGATCTCTTTCAGACAACCTTTGGATGGTGGAAGACATCGCAAAATAATCAACGAAATACGAGTAGGTGAAGCAGGAAGCATTGTAAAGTTATTATTAATACGGATGACTTTCAATATCATAATGAAATATGTGACAATCTACAACAAAAGGTACCAGTTAGCGGTCGGCGCTCAGTCTTTTATTGCTTGAATATAATATTGAATCTCTACAACTTACGACGCAAGCGCCTTCCGCAAAATGGTACCTTTTTTTTTTTTTTTTTTTTATACCACGACGGTGGCAAACAAGCATACGGCCCGCCTGATGGTAAGCAGCTACCGTAACCTATGGACGCCTGCAACTCCAAAGGAGTTACATGCGCGTTGCCTTTACAAAAAGGAGGATTCACTGTGTTGACGACTAAAGGAACAAGAAGGTCCCTCATCGTCAACACACTGGGTCCTCTTTGAGCTCTTTGGCAACCTTACTCACCAGCAGGAACACAACACTATGAGTAGGGTCTAGTGCTATTTGGCTGTAGTTTTCGGTAAGGTGGAGGTACTTCCCCAGTCGGGCTCTGCGCCAGATTTGAGCGATGACATTCGCTGAACGTGCCCTACCACACTTAGCAAGATGCCATTCGCAGTGCCCATACCTCTCTTTTTGGCGTAGTTTAAGGACATACCCAGATCCGGACGTAGTTTAAGGACATACCCAGGTCCGGACGTAGTTTAAGGACATACCCCGGGTCCGAATTTCATCTATCTGTCACATATTTATGAACATATGGAAAAAAAACTATTATCATTCCTACCTACTTAACATATTAGTGTAAACTTAATCATTTAGGTACTTAAAACGTTCTAGTGATATTAATTGACAAAATCAGAAATTTGTTTAAATGTCATTTTGATGACAAAAGAATAATACTGAGATATCAAATCCATAACAATTCAATTTTTTTTAATACAGTGAAAGTTTGAATTTGAATTAATTAGTTGATTAACAAAACATTGTGAATAAATTAAAAACACAGAAAAATAAGTACAGTCTGCATAAAATTAAATAGGTAGGTAGGTAGGTAAAATTTCACCAGTCCATTTCTCAACTAGGAAATGCAACCGTTTTTATTAAGTATGATAAAATCGGTCGGTACAAAATAATAACCAGTTGCATGGCCTATTCTCAATATCTATCAGATCATGATTTTAAAAGTATAATTCCGCTCCAGGAATGCGACTTGGTATTACTTGTCTACTGTTTTTAATGATTTACTGTGCTTTGAAGATCTATAGTTAACTGTTTAAATAAGCTAGTGATGTTGGCGGTTGCAAGGGTTTCCGGGGACCTGATGCAGCCTGAAGATTATATCTATGTTTGTCTCTAGCATATATCTCATAAAATATACAGATCTGGTAAATGACCCTAATGAGGATTTTCGTGATCGAGTTTTTCACAAGATGGCAGCACCGTGGCAAGAGGTCTAGCTGTCATAATCCACCAATCATGTTTAATCATAGTTTTGAGATACCCGTTTGAGCTCAAGATGGTGACAGCGTGTTTAGAATAGTTTTTTTGTTTTTTGCTCATTTACGTAGTTCAGTGTGTACCTACGAGTATAATATTGATAGCTTATTGTGCGGTGACCTAACGAACAAGTGTGCAGCTAATGAAAAATTAGTCTCAAAACGCGCGTAACCTCCCTTTAGTTGAACAAACGGTTATCCAGGGTCTCGGCCACCCATGTGTTTGTAGGGAGGCTATCACCTTACAATCAGCAAGGCCTCAACCGAACAAAGTCTACACCTCGACATTGGCAGAATTCACCTCGCCAAAATCGGCGAGGAGTAAAAGCCATATATAAAAAAAAAAATCATAGTTTTTTTTATTGGTGGATTTTGACAGCTGCTGTCAATAAGATCTCTCGTCTCGGTGCTGCCATCTGGTGAAAATCTCGATCGCGGAAACGCTCTTTAGCGCGACATGTTATACGACACGACACTTGCAGCCATATTCATAAAAAGTTAGGAGCTCACTGATCGGTCGCTCAGAGGTAGGTACCAAAATTATTGATGCATAAACGCGTATTAACGTTAATCTGTCTACGATCGACCTCCTATAAAAGCCAAAAGTTACGAGCCCGTGGACCCTCCTTTATCCGCATATTAAGTGACAAGATGGCCGACACAACATTGAACAGCTGATTTTGAATTTTGATAGGAGCTACACAGTACAGAAATCGAAGAGATTTCTAACAGATGGAGACTTCTGTTTATAAGTTTCTGTGTTTCGATTTAATTGTTAATTAAGTAAATAATTGTAATATCAATAAATAGTCCAGCGACATCGGAAATGGGTAGGAAACAAATATCTAGATTTTCGACGAGTAACCATCGTAATTAAATGCAAGTAATGTCAGTAATTCAGGTTATCAAACAAGTGAATCGCCGGCGTCTGAAGTTTCAGGTTTCATCGCGTGTGTCTTAAAATAATAATCTGCCCTATCCTATGAGGACCTCGTCACTTACAGAAATCAAGTAGAAGAAGTGCTGCAATAAAAGTAGTAAGTTCCTACCTATAAGCATATTAGTTAGCTACTTATCGTTCGAGGCGGTACCTATCTTAGGTTACCTACGTATTTTTTTTACCTACTTGTGTTAATAACCATATACACACACACATTAAATAGTCGAATATTGCTCGACATGTTTCGCTCCATAACGAGAGCGTATTCATGTGTCATGAGCCATTCGCGTGGCCCTCCGCGGCCGAGCGCTCTGCGCGGCGGCCGAGGAGGCGAGAAATACACTAATTTTCAGCATCATTGTCAAATGTAGTTGGTGTAATGGCTCATGAATAAGCTTCTTGTTATGGAGCAAAACATGTCGAGCAATATTCGACTTAAAAAACCAGTGTTACCCGTTATTTAATATAGGTACTTATCTGAGTCTCACGAAAGTTTTGTGTTTAAAATTATATTAAATAGTATATTTGGCCAGACAAGGGAAGTAGATATAGGTGACATACTATTATCGAAATGAAAGTTTTGCATAATATTGCAATCAATTAAAACAACTTTAGGTACTTGATTCCAAGTAAAAGACTGTAGTAAAATTTCACAAGTCATATGTTTAGATTGCAATAAGAATAAAATAAAATAATGGTAGCATGGTGATTTTTTGGGAATTAGCTCATATTGAACCAGTCTGAATAGAAGATGATGATCATACTTAATTACTTTTTACACACCGTCTTAGGGCTTCAGGGGTAGATCTCTACACCTGCAGTATCTATGTATATGTACTTACTAACTTTCAATCCTTAAAACTAAACATAAGTTTCTTTATTCTAAAATAATAATGTGGCCTATCTGGGTCAGACATAGACCCCTTGATAGCAAAAAACCCAGTACAACACTACTATTATATCCAGATGCTGAAAAGATTATGCAGTAGTGACGGATGAAGAAGTGGTTGCAGCATTAGTCAACAGGGCAGTAAACAATGCACATCTTCAAGGTTTTATCCAACACCACTCACAAGGAAGGTAACTATTTCCACTAACTGATCAACTCAAACCTACAGCATACCTCACTCAAAGTGTCAAACAAAGATTGCCTGGCTTGCACCTAATGCAGCTATGGTGAAAAATGTAATAGTAACAATATATGATATTGAACTTTGTCGCAGCATTTGTATACATTTTTCATGACTTACAAAAAGGTATAGGTACTATCGGGTTCATAATTGCATACCCAAATAATGAATTAATTCATTGATAAATTGGGTATCCAATTATGAACCCGATGGTACATATAAGATATGTCAACACTTTCACTGCTATGAACCCGATGGTACATATAAGATATGTCAACACTTTCACTGCTATTTCATTGTAATCGGTTAAATTCAAACCTAACACCTTACCGGCTTAGTTAATTATTCTGCTGACTGTACACATCTTTAACACCAACGTTACAGTCATGATCTCTGAGTAGTCATAACATGTTCTGATTTCTGATATACAATATATGTCAATGATCACAAACAGCTGCTGAAGTTTCCAGTAAAAGGAGAATAAAACATCAATACAAAATTTTTATTGAGATAAAATAAGATAATTTATTCAGTAAAATCAAATGTCCCGTTTAATAAGAAAACACAAAGCCGGAGCATTTTGGGTTTCTCTGTCTCATTTCCTTTTGTTTCAGTGTGATTGCTGAGGTGGTCAGGCTGGCTGCTGGGGCATGCTGGCCCATAGTGACAGTTCCTTGAAGGAAGTGTGTAGGTGGTGCTTGTCCATGCCCACTTGGCCTTTCAGAATCTGGAAATAAAATAACAATTTTGATTAAAGATATTTTCAAATATTTTATGTAATTTAATTTTAGTGTACTGCGGTGACCATATAAGTTATTATAATTTTGTTCATTGTCTTTTTACCTACCTTTGCAAATAGAGAGTATTAACCGACACCAATATTCATAAGGCTGTACAAATTGAAAAAGAGCAGATCTGAAAACCACATTTAAATCTGGTTGTATCTAAATGCTGGTAGACAGAGCTAAAGACCCAACTATGGTTATTCTGACAGGCAGTTGTAGGCCTTTCATAAAATAATAATGTATATTTTGCACTTATAAAACTATGGTTTTGGCACTATTAAAATATTTAAAATATTTACATAATCTATAGGTAACCAATGTACAGGTATGTTGTAATAGGCATCAATTTCAAATACTACCTACCTTCACTAGTAGTGCAGTCCTGTTATTTGTGTCTATATGAAACTCTGCGCCAACCAAGTAAATCCACAACACACAACTTGTGGTAGCAGCTGTCAGGCTTCAATTGATCAGTGACCACTCTTATTTCTTCTCGTTTCTGTTACTGTGTGACTACTACCTAATATGGGTAATTTTTAAAACTGCTTGGACAAATGTGATAACCTACTAATCAAAGTGGTTGACTGTACAACTTCAGGTTGTTCCAACTAATGAAACTACATTCTATATTTTTACTAATAACGTGATAACCTTGTTTTAATTGAGTGAGGGATGCATTATGCTGTGTTCATTTATTATGTTTGCATGTTGTGTGTATTTTTTTATTTCATTTGCATGTACCTAAAGATGGCATAGAGAAAGGAAAAAAAACTGGTTGATGAGGATACATCAGAACCAGGTCTTAAATGGAAAAGGGCCAAAAGATATGTTTCTAGCAGCAACGAAGATAATGACAATCCCACCACCATTGAAAAAAAGACCTTTGAGAAAATACAAAAATTTCATGCCGCTGGCAGTGTAGGCTTAGGAGATTATAGAGGTGAGTTTTATAGTCAACAGCTGTTATGAAGTAAATCCTGACACATTGCACAACTACTTGTTGCACATGTCAGAATAATAAAGCATAGCATTTCATTCCTAAGATTTATAAGATATCTGTAGTTATTTTTAGTTCATTAACATATTTGCCGCATTCTCATATTCAAAGAACTTTCAGCCAGAGCCCTGTTTGAATATTTTAATGTACTTATTTTTATACCATGGTTCCCTTGGAAATATGATATTATATACAAAGAATATTAAAAGTTCACCTTATATAGGTTAAACCTAAACAATATAGGTTATTTTGTAGAATGCATATTTTACTAGTCATTTTATACAAATATATGATGAATACTGCAATGAAATACTTTGAATTACAATAGGAGACTCAGCATATTACTAAAAAAGCTCCAATAAAAAAATTAAGTTGACTGTATATTTAAAAAAAAAACTTCTATGAAAAAACCATTATGTTAATTATTCTCATCACTCTCCTAAAAGGCTACTACTAAACTACCTAAGAAGTGAGGTGGAAATCACTTACAAATATAAAAAAAAGTTCTATTGTAAAACATGTAGGTGTTATATTGTTGGCCGGTACTCAATGTAACCTTGGTGACAGTGGAATAATATGGTACCATCAAGCTGATCTGATGATGGAGCTGGGATGTAGATACCAGAACATACCTAATGATGAAAAGTGCTTGCTTGGTCGAGTTTCGGCTCATTTGTTCTGTTGTTTAGAATACTTTCTGACAGTACAAGAATAGGTAACATCAAGTACAGTCGGCTAAATATCTTGTGTTAAAAATGTAATTTTTTAGAAAAACATATTTTGATCAATATAGCTAGCTGTACAGTCAACGGCAATAGTATCTCCCTACACGAAGGCCACAAAAATATGTGACTTTGTAGGGTCATAAGAGTGTGTCACATATTTTTGCGGCCTTCGTGTAGGGAGATACTATTGCCGGTGACTGTACCTAACTGCTAACTCTGTTATACATATAGAAGTTTGTCTTGTAGCCAAACTTATCTTTTTCTTAGAACCCTGTTGGGTATGGATTGTATGGAGAGGCAGATGGATTTTTTTCCTTGTGTGGTTCCCGGCAACTTACATAAGAAAGAAGGAAGAAACAGCTTGAAGCAGGTGGTGCAAGTTATAGTTGTTTAGTAGTAATAAAAATAAATAAAATAACAATATCTACACACTTAAAACATTGTATGAAGAAAGTTATTTCAAATCTTCACTTTTTTCACATTTGGTCTGATCAACAAATAATTTGCTATTTTACAATTATACATTCTCTTGTTTGTTACAGGTTTCATACGTGAAAACTTGGAGGCAGGGATATTTCCAGCAAAGTGTCTCGGTTGATGAAATTTTGTTTTACACAGTAGTAACAGTAAAACTTCTATGGAAAGAGATCCAACAAAAAGCCTTTTTGCCAACTGCGCCTGCGAGTATGTATCGTAGGTATTCAGCTTGTGACAAGTGCATAGAGGCAGGTGAATGAATATCGCGGCCGCGTGATCTATTAAAATGCGTCAGCGCCCACAAGGACCAATGAATCATTTCGTTCGCAGCTTGATGAAGACTATCATGTTGGAGAGTTACCACTTTTACGGTTCCCTATAGATTTCAGAGAACTTGGTATAGATTTGGCTCAGGAAATACTACAGATTTTTATAAATCATTTCAAAATCGGTTTATGGATTACATTTTTTGGTATGCCCCCTAGCCTGTCCGTGGCTTTGACCTACATGAATACGGCTGACCGCATGCTCTCTTGCTCAGTTTGGTCCCCTTCTCTCTTACTAATGCTATTAAGATAGAGAGGAGTAGGACCAATGTGAGCGAGCGAACACGCGGTCAGCCGCCTTCATTAAGGAAGTGTTGCCACTTTTACCTACTTCTTCGAAGTTTTAATGTATCTACTTAAAATTGACATGCTCACGGTTGTGTTTTTTTTTTAATTTAGTAGTCCGATAGTGGGCATTAGAGATATAAATGTTATTTTAAGTCATGGCCTCATACATATTAAAACAAAAATTACCTAATTATACTTGTTTTTTTAGTAATAGAAATAAGGTAAACAATCTTGTACCTAGACTAACTAGACAAGTCAAACCTTAGGCTTCAATATATTATCGTAAGTTTTAAGAAGAAATTATATTTTGAGTTGTTATATTTTTTATGTTGTTATAAACAAATTTCAGGACTGACAATTGAACTTGGCACCCATTTAGATCTCACTTCTTTTGTCGTTGAAGTCAACAACCAAGGCATATATAACTTGGCTCTCATTTCACATTTATGTTTTTGATGGGATTATTGTTATGGGGCTATTGGTTCCCACTGTCCTTTAATGCCTCTTTAAATATAAATTATACTACTTACATAGCGTTTTTTAGTTTCATCCATAAGTCCTAGAGTTTGTTCAGGGTACGTAGACAATATGCCTGCTATGCTAAGCGCTAAACTCTTTTCTACTCTTACGCGTAAGAATCTTGTCTAGGGCGCCTGGCCAATAAGTTAGAACCGTCTTAGAACTTCAATCTAGCACGTCGTTAGTTCACTCAACAGCCAGGTCGGTTCTATTTTTGAACAGACTACCCACCCATCCTAGCTACGAGGAGCATATTGCCGTGCTTACGATATCAGCAGTGTGTTTTGAGAGATGTTATATAAATTTATATAATACCCGCCTTAATAAAATTGAAAATCGCTAACTTCTACTGCTGATATCGTGAACACAGCAGCATAATGCAGCCCCCCTAGGTCCTGACCTGTGCCTATGTCCTAGTAACGCCACAATCAATCCTGTGTGTGACGTTATTCGAGCATACTGGCTGCCCTAATATGTACGGCCCAGAAACGTCCGTATGAATTCAGCATATGACGTCTCTCCAACGTCAGTGGCTGCCCTAATATCGTACGGCCCAGTAACATCCCTATGGATTCAGTATATGACGTCTCTCTAACGTCAGTGGCTAACCTAATATGTACGGCCTAGTAACGTCCCTATGCATTCAGTATATGACGTCTCTGTAACGTCTGTAAACAGACGTCTTGAGGCTGTGACAAATTGACGTCATCTGCTGGGACCCCCCGACGTCGAGACATGACGTCTCTTACGTCGAGCAGTACCGTAAACGGACGACATAATGACGTATAAATGCTACCTGGGATTCAAGTTTTAAATGCATGATTTTTCAGTTTTCCCATTAGATTTCGCAATATTTTTACCACCATCCTGATCTAGAAATTATGACGATTCTTTAAAGGTCAGAACCATTCCTAAACGGTCCTAAATAATCTGGGCCAGATCACCTAACAATAATTGACGATCTCCTTTCACCATACCAAATTTAGTAATAGCGATCACTGAGCCAAATCGCGGACAGACAGGTGGACAGACGGATATGGCAAAACTATAAGGGTTCCTAGTTGACTACGGCAAAGTTGGGTTATAATATGAACACAGTTTTTGATGGCCATGTCACCACTACATAAGTACGGGACCTTAGGGTCTACCGT
Source organism: Pammene aurita (assembly GCA_947086415.1). Taxonomy (NCBI): domain Eukaryota; kingdom Metazoa; phylum Arthropoda; class Insecta; order Lepidoptera; family Tortricidae; genus Pammene; species Pammene aurita. The sequence goes on along the minus strand of OX352296.1, from coordinate 32,839,878 downwards.
GAACATCGAAATTCGAAAATTAACTATCTGTGTCTCTATCGCTCTTGCTAATACGAACGATAGAGCCTAATAGACTAATGTCGAACGATGTGGTTCGCGGTAGGCATGCTTATTATCATATCAGCATTATTGTCAGAATATCAATTTATAATAATGATTACAACTACATAAACAAGTTTTAACAATAAAAATACCAATTCGAACCAATAACATTTTGAGTTTTTTGTACAAAAATTTTTTTGAAGTATTTAAAAAGAAATACTATTTGGCTAAATCTATCTGTTTGTTGTTCTACTTTTGGCCTCAAAAGTGGATGGCTAAAATCTTTTTAAGGCCTCATTGAGCACATTATACACGGTGTAACAAATATAGTGGTATTGAAACTAAAAAAAAGAAGGAGCAACATTTTTTGGACGCGAAAAAATTTTTTTTTCATTTGGTACCTCTCATCCCAGTCGGCCAACCCTACAACAATAGTAGTTTATGTAACTGTTACGTAATAAGGGTCCTTAAAACATGAGTGTGGTTTTATGAAACGAGCCGCAGGTGAGTTTCATAATAAGATCACACGAGTGTTTTAAGGCCTAATTACGTACAGTTGCATACACTGCTTTATCTACACTCATATTTTTATCTAAAATGCCGTATTCGGAAACCATAGAATGGCCGCCATTGCACTGCCATGGCCAACTCTCGTGTGCCGGCGGTCGCGCGGGCGCGTGTCGGGCTGTCGGCGGATGCGCGGGAGGGTGCAGGTGTACATTATGTTATCAAAACTCATAACCAGGGCCCGGAATTAGGTGAGCTAAAATACCTAAAGTTCGCGAGAGGACATAATATAGAGTGGTTACAACCGGATGAAAATAATATTTTATTTGGATTCCGGGTATTCGATATTCATCCGGGCACTGCAAGTAATAGTCGTAATGATGAAAAATGGTTACATTGCAGCCATAAAGTTAACATTATAATAATAAATGTGTAGGGAAACCCATATTATTCGTCTTACAACGACTTCTTATCTTATCTTATACATACCTTCTTTTGTATAGCCCTTTTTACTAAAAACTAACATTAAACATGCTGCACTGTAAACAAAACATATCACGTTCAATATTACGACAAGTCCCCGAATAAACATCGAATACCCGGAATCCAAATAAAATATTATTTTCATCCGGTTGTAACCACTCTATATTATGTCCTCTCGCGAACTTTAGGTATTTTAGCTCACCTAATTCCGGGCCCTGCTCATAACACATCAATAGTTGAGCATGTAAAGTTAAAATTACGTTACTGCCACACATAAAAAGCTTATCATAGTAAAATCGGTTGTGGTAATGCTAGCCATTGCCTACCGTTTTTGAACACGTTTTAGATGACTTACAATATGAGTGTAGATAAAACCATTTTTTTCTCGTGAAACAATTTTTTTTCTTAGTTTTTCATAACTAGAATAGGATACCAATTTCACCACTATTTTTATTACACCTTGTATAAATAGGATTACATTAAATAATTCTACTGAGAACCTTATTATTTATTTCCTGTGCCCTGAAGTTAACTGTTAAAATAAATGAGCTCGTGGCCGGCTGCACTCCCAAGGGTACTCGAAGTGCATCTTCAAGTATTTTCATATTAAATAAATACAGGAAATTGCAAGCAATTGCGTAAAGTCAGCTGTATAACTAGCATTTATACTCATTTAAACTTAAAACCTTACACTAGACCGTAAGCCAGGAACAAATTTCGTATGTCATCGCGTCCCAGGCGATAACTTGTAAAGTGGTTAATGGCGATGTATAATGAAGTCTCATGGAGGTCAGCTGCCGCTCCGTTGGTGGGTTGAGGAACATTGGTCATGAAATTTGTTCCTGGCTGGCTTACGGTCCATTACTATTAACTACAGTAAAACTTGCTTAAGGCGATTTTAAAGGGACCCAGCTAAAAACGCATATTAAGCGGGAAAGTGTGTTATTATTATTATTATTTTTTAATTTATTTAGGTAAACAAATAGTCAGTAAAAGAGGGCTTAAGTTAAAAATACTACGTAAATGTGTACAATACGTGTGGCCAACACCGTTCACCACTTATTAGTAATTGAAACATTGAAACATTCGGAGCTATGCGTGGGGTGTTGTAACCCCAGGAGTCTTAAGGACCATGTTACAATATTCGGTAGTACATAGTATCAAACAAGAAGAGAATAAGAAAATTACAAATCGAGAAAATAATCTACACTTAATGATAACAAGTGCAAATACACTTAAACATAACATTGACATCAAATTAAGAAAGTAATACAACTGTTACAAGTTTTTTGTATACACTTTACACTGCAGCCAAATATGTCTACCTGATTAAAACGTGTGTTATGAGACTTATGAGTATGGACAAGCCTGCGCAGAGGAACGTGCTCACCGGCGTTGGTGCGGCAGTGGCCGGTCACGAACAGTCGGTGCGGGCGGCACTCGCGCTGTCTACTATACTTGGGTACTTTGTAGCAAAGCTTATTATTAAGAGCTACTCGTACGCAATCAGATTGATTGTTGCAGAGGCCGTACAATTATTAGTCTTATTACGCGGGACTGTCCTGCAGAACCTCAAGGTGCAGGGACTGATGTAAAATGGCGTATTATGCGAGAAATCGTATTAAACGTGATCGCAATAAGCGGGAACTACCTATATAACTGTTATTAATTAAAGCTTTTGAACAACTCGCAAAACGACTGAACCGACTTTGAAAAATCCTGTTTCAGATCAATCGCTAGAAAACCTGCTTTAAAGTACAAGAAAACTGCATTTAAATCGGTTCAACCGTTTTAGCGCTATGGCGCCATAGACAGATACACAGACAGACACACATGGCAAACTTATTACCCTCTTTTGTCATTCTATTCAGTCCAGATATTATCTGGTCCATGATGCAAACCAACAGTAACGCTTCCCTGTTTGAATTCCCAGCTCCATAAAATATTTATAGTACCCATTCGCAAAACCAGGTGTTTGCAACCTAAAATAGTATTCATTAAAATCAAATAAAAGAGCCCTGAATGGTTCTCTTCTCGATCGCTTTTCAAATAAAAGCATTCAGTGTACGGCTGCCAACCAAATTCCGAACTAGTTTGCTAACTTTGGAGTGACTGGGAGTAGTATTCTGACGTCACGAAATTGATAACAGTTTGATCTTCTGTCATCAAAATGACAAATGGCGATTCTGGCTAATTTCACTGCCATTGATCTATTTCATTTGGATATCTGTTAGACATTCAGATTCCAAGCAAACGTCCGGTAGCCAGTCCGGCTGTCTGATTCGGTTGCTTGACCGGATGACACACGCACACGGCCGGTTGACCTATTTTGACCTGAAGTTAGGTTTTGGATCCGTACGCATAGAACCGTGTATGTGGGGGGCTCTGGTATTTAGTATGAGATATGCGCTTTCAGGTGACCTGAGTCGGTGACCGTATGCGACGACCTGACATGAAAACTGGACGTTTACTTTGACCCTTAATAGGAAAAAACAGCACTGTCGCCCATGTGGGAAGACATTCTTAGATTATGGACCACATCGAGAAGCAGTCTGGAACCATATTAATTGAAAAGTGAAAGGTTACAAATCACTTGGTTGGCACAACCTGGTCCGTTCCGGTTTCGGAAACTTTTAGTGGTGCAATTTTTGGGGTGTTGTTACCTCATCGAGTAGCAGGATGAAACCAACCTCATTTGATATGTAAAATGATGCTCTTTCAATATTAATTGATCGGACAGCTCTCAGCCTGGTTTGTTCCGGTTTCGGACACTGTTAGTGGTGCAATTTTTTGGAGTTTTGTTTGGGGTGGGGGACCGACGAAGTGATTTGTGACCTATTAAACTTTTACTTTTCGATGAATAAGGTTCCAAACTGCTCCTCGATGGGATAAGTGATCATACGGTGGCCGTCCGGTCCATTATATTGATGCTAAAATCATTATTAGTAATAAGTTATTACAAAAGTGTGTATTCAAGTTGTAACAATAATGCTGTAGTGAAAGAGATAGGGATGGATGAAGTGAGAAAGGCTGTGCGCAGTATGAAAAATGGCAAATCTGTAGGACCGGATGATATACCTGGAGAGGTTTGGAAGTTACTGAGTGAGGACGGATGTAAGTGGCTAACTTTATTCTTCAATAAGTTGTTGTATGAAGAAACTATCCGTGACGAATGGTGCGACAGTTTACTGGTGCCCATTTTCAAGAACAAAGGGGATGTCCAGGATTGCAACAATTATAGAGGAATAAAGCTTATTTCACATAGTATGAAAATATGGGAGAAAATAATTGAGAGACGCCTGAGAGATGAGAGTGATATAACACAAAACCAGTTCGGGTTTATGCCGGGAAAAGGTACAACAGACGCCATCTTTGCACTTCGCCAATTGTGCGAAAAGTACAGGCACGCAAAAAAGAACCTGCATATGGCGTTTGTTGACCTAGAGAAGGCGTATGACCGAGTACCCCGAGAGGTTTTGTGGTGGGCCCTGAGAGAGAAAAGCGTGCCTGGAAAGTATGTGAAGCTAATTCGGTCAATGTATAACAGATGTTGTACACGTGTCCGGTCAGCGGCTGGCGCCACCGACAGGTTCAGTGTCACGGTAGGCTTGCATCAGGGTTCGGCTCTAAGCCCCTACCTCTTCCTGCTTATTATGGACGCTCTGTCGTCGGACATACAGGAAGAGGCACCCTGGTGTATGCTTTTCGCCGATGACATTGTCCTTGTGGGTGAAGACGGACTCGAGGTACAGAGCAGACTCGAGAAGTGGCGGCAAAGACTGGAGAGTGTTGGCCTGAAGATCAGCAGATCGAAAACAGAACACATGTTCTGCGATTTCGGCGGTCTCTCCAGTTCTGCAGCCATAGAACTCGATGGCGTTTTATTTCCGATCTGCTCCGACTTCAAATACCTCGGTTCGCTCGTGCAGTGCGATGGCGATATTGACCGGGACGTCAAAAACCGGATTAGCGTAGGATGGATGAAATGGCGACAGGTCACGGGAATCATTTGCGACGCCCGAATGCCCCTTCGCCTGAAGGGGAAAATCTATAAATCCATTATAAGACGTCGTCATGTATGGATCAGAGTGTTGGGCCCTAAAGGTGACGGATGAAAAGAGATTGCATGCAACGGAGATGAGAATGTTAAGGTGGATGTGTGGAGTGACGAGAATGGATCGGATAAGGAATGAATATATAAGAGGAAGCCTGAAAGTCGCACCCATAACTGACAAATTAAGGGCTAATCGCCTAGCGTGGTACGGGCATGTTATGCGGAGGGATGAAAGTCATGTTACGAGAAAGGTATTAAGAATGAATGTGGAAGGATGTAGGAGAAGAGGCAAACCTAGGAAAAGGTGGATGGACTGTGTGAGAGATGATATGAAAAGAAAGGATGTGAGTGATGAGATGACGGGTGATAGAGAGGTGTGGAAGAAAAAGACACGCTGCGCCGACCCCAAGTAAATGGGATAAGGGCAAGAGGATGATGATGATGATGATCCGTTTAAGGGCATTATTGCTATCGTATTCTCATTATGAAAAACTAAAAAAAAAAAATATTTTCGCAAAAAAAAAATGAGTTTGAATGAAAAAAAATTTCGCGTCCAAAAATTTTTTCTCCTATTTTTTCTTAGTCGCAATACGATACCATTTATACCTTAAACGGATCATCACTATTTTTGTTACATCCTGTATAACTAGTTTTTCAATGTTTTTTTTGCCTTGCTCGTACTGTACGTTTATTTTCGACCAAATTTCCGCTCTGCTCTCCAGCAATAAGACCACCTCTTGTCTGCCCCCACTTTTGTTCCTACTTTATTGTTATGTTTTGTTGATGTGTGTAATAACAATATTTGTATTTCATTGTATTTTCTTTTTTTTTAATTATTCTTGTTTTGTGACCATTAATCATAATCATATTTTTTTATACCAATTGATAACAAGAAAAGGTTGACCTAAATAAATAAATAATCCAAACGTCAATTTTGACATGTCGAATCCTGTACGATATCAAAATAATGTCATACCAATGTCAAATTGTATTCTTTGAATTGACATTGGAGTCTTATTCGGAAAACGGGATTTATTTGGGGTGACTACTTAGTTTTACGAGTACACTATGTTTGAAGTGTGGGCACAGTCTTTGAAACGAGTTTTATGTTTAATGTTGAGCTCTTTCAGTGATCGGATTGCAGTTGCAGCTTTCAAATGCCTTAAATTTAAACTACTCATGTTATACGAGTACAGACACGACCCTTTGCTATTAGTTTTTTCTTATTCCATTGAAGGTACATAGCCCTCTATTATGCATAGTGGTACGACACGCACTTGGCGGGTTTTAACCATTGCCAAAAACCATGATCATCCTCCTGTAATCCAGGAATCTTGTCGCCTGAAAGTATGTAAGTACTGTGCGTCAAATCTGGTAGATCTGATTTTTTGCCCAATGAATAATCCAAGTTTGTGACCTCGAGCGCCGAACGCAACTTTGTCATGAATCGAAAAATCGTACTTTTTTTTTAGACTGGCGATTATAACCCTAAAGGACTGGTTTTTGATAGTATCTTTTTTAAAGAAGAATAAATTTGCTACAATATGAGAATAGAATTGTCTCTGTAGAGCCAATGGTTTCCGAGATAAAGCTTTTCAAAACATAGGTAGAACGGTTTTTCCCAGAACAGTTTACCCTTTACCCTTCCCCTTCTCTTCTGGGAAAAACGGTACTATTTTGAAAAGCTTTATCTTGGAAACTATGGGGTCTACAAAGACAATTCTAGTCTTATATTGTAGCAAATTTAGTCTACTTTAAAAATGTCTTGAAAAGGTACTGTCAAAACCCAGTTTTTAAGGGTTATAATCGCCAAAACCAGAAAAAAGCTGATTATTAGTTTTTTGACAAAGTTACTTTCGGCGGTCGAGGTCACAAACTTGGATTATTTATTGGGCCAACATTTCAAACAAATCTGCAAAAAATCAGATCTACCGGAATGAGACGTGTGCGCCACGCCGGCGTGGCGTAGCCGCGCCGTGGGACCCACGCCGCCGCCGCCGCCGCCGCCGCCGCAGATTTCAAAATCCACGCCGTTGGCCAAAATGTCAGAATTCGGCAAAAATTTTCCAATGGATATTACCGATGAACGAAAGTCAGTTGAAAAATTTACAACGTATATTGGCGAATTAAACCATGAAAACATCTACACATTGAAATATTTAGGGTTTGGTCAATTCCTTCTCTTTCAGGAGATTAATAAATGAGTATGATTAACCGCTCACCTAACAAATATGAACTCTATGGCCTAATTAATAAGATTGGTAACGAAAATAATAAATCTGCCATCAAAATTGTACCACCAACTCAATTATCCTGAGAAAAGAAGTGTTTTCGGTGGCAGGTTTGATCCTTAATACTGAACGGTATGTTTGGACCTACTGCGAGTCAAAAAGGGATCGTCATCATCACTAGTCGTTCCCTCAGAGCTGAGGATCATGTCCTTCTGTTGAAGACCAGGTTCCTCCATAGGCTTATATCCCTCGCTAAGCACATGGCTTCTTGCAGTTTTAATTGCATGGGTGCAGTGATTTGAGCACACGATCTTGCAGGGGGAGGGCCTCTTAGTCTTGTGCCTTCAACTGTTCCTTCATGATGATTCTCTCCAGGCTATCCGAGGAGCGTTTAGAGAGGTGTCGGAAGTATGTGGTCCTGGCACGTCGTAGACAACCGGCGTTTTATGCGTAGCTCTAGTATGGATTAATTAGTGCGCATCGCAGTCCAAGGTATCCGTAAAAGCCATCGCCAACACCACATCTCAAACGCGTCGATACGGCTTTTCAGATCTGCTTGATAGTCCAAGTTTCAGAACCGTATAGGAAAATTGGAAACACCAGGGAACGCATAAGTCTAACCTTAGTCTGCCTCTGTATGCCGCGATCTCTCCAGATCCTATCTAACCCAGTCATAGCACTCTTCGCTATTTGAATCCTCTGGATGATTTCACATTCACAGCTACCATCGCTAGATATAAGTGAGCCGAGATAGGTGAAGGCGCTGACGCATTCTAGGTCTTTCAGTTCTAGGCTTCGTGGAGGAGACTGTTCCCGGTGTACGAACTTTAACTTGATTTTCGCATGGTTGACATGAAGCCATAATTTGATGCTCTCCGCTTCTATTCGCCGGAACAAAAGACACATCTCCTCCTCATTGGAAGTCAAGAGCGTTGTGTCGTCAGCATAGCGTAGGTTGCAGATCGTTTTGCCGCCAATTGATATGACACCATCCCAGTTCTCGGTGACCTTACGTAAGATGTATTCGCCGTAGATATTAAAGAGCTTCGGAGACAACATACAGCTCTGTCTTACTCCTCTTTCCAGCTTGAACTGGTCCGACAAGATGTTCTCGATGCGCACTCTAGCAGTACTTTCGGTGTACAAGTTCTTAATAAGGTGAGCTGAGCAGGGACACCCCTCTCCAGGAGCACGTACAGCATGTTTTTCCATCTAACACAGTCGAATGCTTTGGCGTAATCTATGAAGCATAGGACTTGTGGCTTGTTCCATTCACGACATCTCTCGATGATCTGGCGCACGATGAAAATCTGCTCCCGTGTCCCTCGCCCAGACACAAAGCCAGCCTGCTCTGCAGGTATTTGCCGCTCCAGGAACTTTGTCAATCGCGAATTCATGATGTAGAGAAATACTTTACTGGTATCTGATATATTTAATAGACAAAGTTCTATCGTTGTCACATTTTAGCGTCGAGCCTTTTTTATGGAGAGGTATAACCATGGATTCAGTCCAGTCTCTCGGCCACTGGCTAGATGGAGTTGGCTTTAAAAGAATCTTAATTTATCACAATTATGAAAAACATCAACATTAAAGCGATTTCCGAAAAATAGGCAGAACTGAAGCAAACGGCATTATAAAGTATATCGTTTTAATAATATGTTCCTTGTTCTTAAAAAGTTTTTGATATTTAAAATATTTTTAATGCGAAACGTGAGCCTTGCGAGCGATTCCAAGCGTGATCTTGACGCCGGCGTGGCGCAGCCACGCCGCCAAAAATTCCCGGCGCGCCACCGCCGCGGATTTTATGGCGGCGCACACGTCTAACCGGATTTGACGCACACGATGATTGTATAAAGTTACTGGATTTACATTGTAGCGTCCTCTCCGCATTCGTACTGTTTCTTCTATTATCTTCATTATATTACACTTTTAAGAACATTTTATCTAAATATATAAAAGAAAAAACTAACTGACTGACTGACTGACTGATTGATTGACTGACTGACTGACTGACTGACATATCAACGCACAGCCCAAACCGCTGGTTCTAGAGATTCCAAATTTGGGACGTAGGTTCCTTATAAGGTCTAGGGGTGCACTAAGAAAGGATTTTTCAAAATTCACCCCCTAAGGGGGTAAAATGGGGGTCCAAAGTTTGTATGGCGAATCAAGATTTCTTAGATTATTTTATTCGTAACTTCACAGGAGTATTCCTAACGATAAATGAGTAAACACGTGTTTCAGGTTTTTTGAAAATTCAATCCCTCAAAGGGGAAAACGTGGTCCGTATCCTTTTTGAGTACTTATAGTACGCGGGCGAAGCCGCGGGAAAAGGCTAGTGATAATATATGTATGCAGAATTCATTCATCACTTGTCTTATCATGTAAACGAACACTTCTCAAAGACATAAACACACTTTTCTCTGGTATTACCACTTGTTATATACTTAATGAAACTCACAAAGTACTTATTGAAATCAACCAAGTAACCACCGAAAAATAACATCATCACTACATAGTATAAAACAAAGTAGCTTTCCGCTGTCTGTCCCTATGTATGCTTAGATCTTTAAAAAAACGCAACGGCTTTTGATGCTGTTTCTATATATAGATAAAGACATTCAAGAGGAAGGTTTATATGTATAATACATGCATAATATAGTAGAGAATCAATGATAATTGTAGAGGTTTCTAATGTGATGTCGTAAATAAACACATTTTTTTGCGCTTACATCGCAAACGCTGCTTGAACCCTACGAGATAGATCAAAATAATGTACTACAGTATTGTACGGTCAGCTGCAGAGAAAAAGACCCCCCTCTGCATACAAAGTTTGTATGCAGAGGGGCGTCTTTTTCTCTGCAGCTGACTGTACCTTAAAAAGGTCTCCAAAAAAGTCCGCGATGGCATATGTCTATCTCTTAGGGATAACAATAACCATTTTTTATCCCGTGCGAAACCGGAGCGGGTCGCTAGTTTCTAATAAAATTTTCTTCAATAATCGAAGTAAAGAACGAATAACCTGAAAAATAAATAAAATGAAGAAGATAAATTATGTATAGCTGAATTTTTCTTTCTCCGAGCGTTTGCCCGCTTGACAACCAAATCCCATGAATAGTTTTTAGTTTTTATGAAAGCGACTGCCATCTGACCTTCCAACCCAGAGGGGAAACATGCCTTATCGGGATTAGATCCGGTTTCCTTACAATGTTTTCCTTTACCGAAAAGCGACTGGTAAATATGAAACGATATTCCGTACATAAATAAGTTCCGAAAAACTCAGTGGTGCGAGCCGTGGTTTGAACCCGAGACCTCGTGATTGAAATTCGGACATCTTACCACCAGGCTACCAGCGCTTCTGTATAGCTGAATAACCCCTCGAATTCACAGACTAAAGTTGCCACAAAAGGCCTTTTGAATAACTATTCCTGTAGTCGTAAAGTTCTTGTTCACTTTTCTCGTTAACTTTGGGCAGCCCTTCTTATAATGTGAAAAGTTTTGTACACTTGAAGATTTTCTATATAAACAGCAGTACAACTGAATAAAGAGTGCCTACAGTTTTAGAATCACACAATAAATGTTACAATCCATATTAAAAGGACCCTTATGTAATTTGTATCGTGCATTGTATCGTTGTACAGATTTAATAGTTGCCCGTTGGGGCGGAACGGTTCTACCACGAACCGGAAGGCGCAGCGTGGGTAGACCCCCCACAAGGTGGACTGACGACCTGGTAAAGGTCGCGGGAGTCCGCTGGATGCGGGTGGCGCAGGACCGGTCATTGTGGCACTCTTTGGGGGAGGCCTATGTTCAGCAGTGGACGTCTTTCGGCTGATATGATGATGATGTTGATGATGACAGATTCAATATAACTGATTCAATATAAATGATAACAATATAAAACACGTAAAAAATTGAAAACAATTATTAATATTTCATCTATTACAGGGAATAATAAAAGATTTACCATCTTATATAAAATCTGCTAGAGACAATGCGCGACTAGAGACAATTGTTTGAAGTCACTCATTTTAAGTGCTTCACTTTTGGAGCGTGCATAACCTATCTATCATTATTATATATCATAGGACTTTAAACCCTAATTTTCTTGTTTTTATTTTTTAGACGGAGAGCTAGTCACGCTAGATATGACACAATAATGAGAGCAATGAAACCCCTCTAGTCAGTTTGCTATACTATGCTTATTTCTAGATCTGGACATCTAGCAGCTATAAAGTGGTGGAAGTCAAAGAATGCAATACTCCAAGAAAATAAATCCTAGAGTTCTGATTTTGATGCAATATTATGAGAAATTATATAAATAATTAGATTATATCATTGCGAAAAGTTTCTGTTAGGGGAAAGTCATGCCAAACGACGTATAATGTATATCTATTTGTAATAACGGGACTTAACCGCGTATATATTTCTAAAAATTACCTTCGACGTTTTGAGGACGACATTGTCCCCGTTGTCCCGAAGAAAGACTGGCCACGGGGACAATGTCGTCCTCGAAACGTCGAAGGTAATTTTTAGAAATATATACGGGGTAAAGCCCGTTATTACAAATAGATATGTATAAAAACCGTGAAAGTTTAAATTAGTGTGACGTATAATGTAATTTATAGTTGGTCGCCTACTGTTTTTGTTTCCATAATAATACGCAATGTTTTTTGTTCTAATGTTAAAATATAGACCCTTTCCTTTATAACTGAGACAACTTCGGTAGTTTGGGTATGATTATCTTCCAATTCAAAAATGTTGGTAGTTTGTCACTCTAACCTCCACCAATCAAAAGCTGCCAGATGCCCGGATCTAGCAATGAGGATAGTATAGCAATCTAACCAGACGGGTTTTGGTGCTCTCATTAATGTGTCATATCTGACGTAGCCAGCTCTTAGTCCATTTATAGGTAGGCTAAATCTGTTTCTTTATCCGTGTAGTAGTAGCATTAGTATGATGTTCTGAGATCGTTAACTTTTACATATTCTTTTCCACAGAATTGTTTCCCATTTACCTGACCTTTTAATCAAATATATTACAAATCAGTCTCCGCCTCCTTCCTTACCTCAACTTTCAAAATCGCCTTAAGTACATTAAAAACATATTATATTTTAAGCCCTCGCATCATTTTATGAAGGTGTCATTTACGTAGTCACTTTGTCTCATAATTATAAGTAAATGTCAGACGATAGCCTTTGAAGGGTTAAAAAAGACGACATATGTGGCGTTAGATACCTAAACGGCCTTTAGGCTTTATTTTGAGTTAAGCATGGACTGGTGGATCCTTAATCTGCTTTAAATACTCTGCTTTCAACAAAAAAATATTCCTCAATCAAAAATAAGCATAGAACCCCTTAGAACGGAACGCCACATATGTTAATTTAAGTGCGTGCTCTGGCAATCAATATTAGTACTTTCATATAAATAGGTCCATTTCGCATAATTATAATGACAGGCAAAAGGTGAGAAATTCCAAGGTACAAACACAAAGAAAACCAATAGGAACTTGAAAATTTATTACAACCGCGCCAAAACAATTTACGCAACTTACACAAAGACATAGTTGAAAGATTGTTCCTCTACTTTCGGGCTTTGTCCTCGGCTTTCCTTTGGAGAGCGTGCACCTCAAATAGAGTGCCGAGCTCTTCATAGCGTCCTTCGTCTTCAAATTTCTCATTAACATTATTATTCCTGAAAGCCTTATTACCCTGGAATACGGCTGTGACGTCGCCATTTGAGCGCCGGTTCCTATTTCTTCTTAAATGAGTTTGGCTTTTAGGAAAAATCGTTGTATAAAAAGGATAAGACTCGTTTCGAACACCCGACGATGCTCTAAGTATTGATGCTAGTGCCATTTGATCTTCAACTCGCCGCTGGATAGCGGTTGCTTGCATATTTGCAACAATGTCTTGATATTTAGATTCTAGTTTGTCTACTGCTTTTTTCGTTTCATTCTGACAGTCATCGGCTACGTCATTCACGATTTGAGCTCTTTGCCTAACTAACTGTATCTGAAACGAGCATTCCACTAAATTCCTCTCTCTCTGCAGAGAAGCAAGTTTTGATTCATATGATCTGACGCATTTGATTTTGGCTTTCTCCATTTTAATAATACGGGTTTGCAGTATATCGTTTTGTATTTTGAAATGATTATGCTGCTCTTCATTAGGTCTGTCAATCAACTTTTCCAAAATTGAGTTTAAATTTTCTTTACTGTCTTTCATTTGTTCTGTAAGACGCACTATTTCTGATTCCTTCTGCTTTATAATTTTATCTTTTTCTGCAATAATCTCACCTTTTTTCATGCTTTTGTCTCCAAGCTCCTTAATTTTTACTTCAAAATGTTGATTTTGTTTTTCAAGTTTATTTTCACATATCTTACTCGTTTCTTGTTTAATAAATGATTTCATATTGATTAATTCTAATCTATGTCGGGCTTGCATTTCTTCTATTTCTTGACTCTTTATGTCATTCATACTATCAATAATTTCTTGCATACTTTGCACTTTATCTATAAGAGCATTTCTAGCATCCTGTACTTCCTTCAATCTCATTTTCAAAGAATCTAAAGTAGCACTATCATGGAAACGCATATAAAGAGTAGATGTGCTAACCTTATTTTGCGATTCATCAGTGGAATCATTCTCACTTGATTTTCCTTTCAGCTCATTTAGTTTATGATGCAACAAGGTATTTTGGGTTTGTATTTCTTGTACTCTTGAAATAATATTATGTGTTCGATATCTATAGTTTTCAGGTAACTGTTCTACATCTGGTTTAATCATATTTGATTGTTGGTGGTAATAGTTTGTTTGGTTAAACAAGTTCCCCTCACTTTCTGTTATTGTTGTTTTATCATTAAACGTGGTAGTACCCAATAACTCTTCTGTATAGAGTGTGGGATCTTTAGTTTTCATGTGTTTATTGTTTGCTTTACTAGTATCTTCGGAATCTAAAACCTGACATTCAACTTCAGAGGACGAAATATCGCTAAGCGTTGGTTCAATAATAGGCATCAAATCTTTTTCTGATGGTTCTTCTAAAAACGGCTTATCTAGGATTCCTTTTGAGAGTTGATAGCAAAGTGTGACTATGTATTTGTTACGGAGAATTTTTTCGTGCCCCTTACAAGCACAAAGTCGTTGGATCCAAGCACTGCAAATGGACACCAACTCTCGATTCTTCAACTGAGCTACATGTGGTTGCATTATCTCTAAAAACTGTTCAAATTCCTGGTCAAGATTTCTAATATTTTCGTCCATTATTGTAAATAAATAATTTTGGCATATGTTTAGTAAAATTCTTTCTAATTTTGACATAATTATGACAGATTACGTCATTACAATTATGAGAGTAACTTAAATCGGCAGAAAAGAGGCTGTGAAAATAAAAGTTTCGAGCTAGGGTTTGCTCTATAACCTAATTATACAGGTCATTTAAATTTTTGACAGCTCGTCCGAAAAGACCTCACCTACGTCACATAATGATGCGTTGACATCTTCAATTCAGTCAGGGAGTTTTATTAATACACTATTCATGTTCAAAAATGTTAGCGTGCCGTTACTAAGTTTATTTTGTGTTCTTTAATTATTTTAGACCTAAAGTTTCATATAATTTTAGGTAATCTAATATAATACTTTTAGTTGCAATTCATTTACGACATGTAATTCAATGAGGACTTTTTTTACCATTGTGGCAATACAACTATTTGGCGATTATTACACTGACAGACGGCCATATTGTATTATTTCTGTTTCTTTTAAACTTATCACGCCGTTTCATTTTTGTCTGAGATTCCCAAATATTTGATATATATATAATGTATATAATAATAGTTGCTCGTAATAAATATTGGTGTAGGTAGTGTAACTGCGTGTAAAACTTCATACCAACGCACTGAATGTGGAATTACGCTAAAATATTTTATAAGTTACGTTGTAATTGTAATGGAATTACATTGTAATTTTTAGTAACATACATATTTATGAGTTTAATTTCTTTTTTCAATCAACTAAGCCGTTTAGTAGAAATCAATACGCAAATTTAACAGTATAACGGCATGTCGTTAACTTTGTATAACGGGGAAACTATAAGTAATAGGAATAAATCAAACGTTGGTAACATTGTACTTATAGGTACATAGAATAATGATAAATATATGATTTTTTTGGATTGACCAATTAATGAAGAATATCCTATAGGCGCACCACACATTTGAGCGGAATGCAGCGCGGAATTTAGCTATTCATAGACAAAAGCGGAAATTTGTCTATGGTAGGCTGAATTTTTGTATGGAGTCCATAGACAAATTTCCGCTACCATAGCCCAATTTCCGCTTTTGTCTATGAATAGCTAAATTCCGCTCTAATGCGTGGTGCCCCTAAAAACTATAACAGTTTATGGCCGGCCATGAATTCCGTCATAGGGACACCATAAGTAGATAATATTCAGTACTGTGCGGAAAATTGTCTATGGTTTGTGGAACGTGCGGTTTGTGGTTTGGACCCCGGTATATGTCCTTAAACTAGGTCCGGACACAGGTTCGTCCTTAAACCACGTCCAAAAGAGAAGTATGGGTACTGCGAATGTCATCTCGCTATGTATGGTAGGGCACAGCACAGCGAAAGTCATCTCGCTCAAATGTGGTACTTCCCCAGTCGGGATCTGCTCCAGGAAAAAAGGAAATGGAAAAAAGAATCGATTTATGTTTGAATTAGTAAGGAAAAATGAATTTTTTTTCATTATTTTTTCCCATATTTGCATTTTGTAGAAGTTATTATGAGCAAATTTTACTTATAATAAACCATACATACATTTTAAGGTCAATACACTACGGAAGTTCACGTTCACACTGATTTCGATAGTTACTATGGACAAAACATATACACCACGACGCGAAAGATTTTTATCACGTAGTTTTTGTTTAGTAAAAGCGTTAACATTTTGTATATTTAAAAACTGCATTAAATATTATTTCTTAAGATATGTTTTTATATAAAAATAATTATATTTTTTAATTATATAATGTTCTAAAAAAAATGTTTTCTGGGTGATTTTCCTCCCCACAGAACTTTTTTTAAACAATTTTACATTTTTAATATCAGAAATGAATTCTGTATGTCTGTTTTAGTCTGAAATGATAACACACAACCCCTACCAATCTTAACCAGATAGTACTAACATATAACTCGGGGCCCCTGATTTAGACGTAAACATCCAAAAATTTGACGGACCTCCAAAACTAAAAATATTCATCGAGGAGCACTCTATCAATGTTAAAAAATTCACAACTTTTTCTCAATGCGCACAATTTTTTTCACTTTTGTACTGAGTACCATACTACTCTTTCGGGAGATTAATAATTGAGTATGATTTAACCGCTCACCAAATAAATATGAAGTCGATGAACTACCTAATTAATAATATAAGAACTAGGTAACGAAACGAATAAATCTGCCACCAAAATAGTATCACCAACTAAATTAGCCTGAGAAAAGGAGTTTTTTCGGTGGCAGGATTGATCCTTAATACTAAACGGTATGTTTGGACCTACTGCGAGGTCTGCGAGTCAAAAAAGTTTTTGTTTTGTGTTTTTGATGTTTAACATATTTTTAATGCGAAACGTGACGTGGCCAAAAGTGACCTTGACGCCGGCGTGTCAATATTATTATTATTGCCGTGCCGTATTATTATTATACTCTTTATTTATTTTTCTTCTTAGTTTAGGGTTTTTACAATATTTTTATAAAAGTAAAATATAAAAATACATCTAAAACATATAAAAACAATAAAAGCATTATAAAAAACCTAAACTAGGGTGCCGCCGGCAACGGAGCAGGGCCCAGGCTGCCGGTGGTTAGGGCCGCAGAGTGAGGAACCTTCGGACTATGGGCGCCGTGTCCAAGATTACCGCCTTCTGAATCTGACCCTTAATCCAACCACAACCCCGTAGCGAAAGTCTCTCAAGATGTTGGTCGAGACTCTTCGCTATGAGACCGTTCGCAGAGACAACTATCGGCACAATGATCGCCGAATCGACCTCCCACATGGCGGTTACCTCGTGAGCCAAGTCTAGGTACTTGCTGGACTTGTCCTTCTCGGCCTTCACGAGGTTCTCGTCACATGGGACGGTGATGTCGACGAGCATGGCCCGGCGTTGTGGTCGATCTATTACCACGATATCAGGCTTATTGGCTACAATAGTCCTGTCCGTGATAATAGATCGATCCCAATAGAGCATGGCACGACCATTTTCGAGAACTGGTGCAGGTGTGTACTTGTAGTACGGCACTTCGTGGTCCACAAGACCGTATAGGAGAGCAAGCTGCTGGTGTATAATCCTGGCTACGAGGTTATGTCTGTGCAAGTACTCGCCGTTAGCAAGATGAGAACAACCGGAGATGATATGTCTGAGTGACTCTCCGGGACGGCGGCATGCCCGACAAATGTCGACCGTACCGTCCTTCAGGATATATTTCCGGTAGTTATTCGTCATGATAACTTCGTCCGCAATTGCACAGGCAAAACCTTAGGTTTCTCCGAAGAGGTCCCCGAATCGTAACCAGTTCACCGACGCGAGCAGGTCTACGTCGGGTCCCGTGAGGGCCCTGTAGAACCGCCCGTGTAGCTCCTTGCTCTTCCATACCGCCTTGCGATCCTCGGTGCTTAGCACCACAGGTTTGCGCCAGTTCTGGTTTGCCAAGGAGAGCGGCGTGAGACCCTTATCTACTGCCACCACATCACGATGCATCCCACACTCGTTGTTAAGGAAATAATTCCTGAGATTGTACACCTCACGGTTGTGGAGATTTTTGGCGTTTAAAAAGCCGCGACCTCTACACTTCCGTGGGATGTACAATCTCATAACAGACGAGCGTGGGTGAAGCATACGGTGTGTGGTGAGCAATAGACGGACTCTCCGATCCAGGGCATCCAGCTCGGTCTGTGTCCACCTTAGTATGCCAAAGGAGTATGTGAGTAGGGGCATTACCCAGGCATTGAAGGCACGCACCTTGTTGCCACCTGACAGAAGACTATTAAGTACTTTTGTCAGCCGACCAAAGAAGCGCTCCCTCAACGCCTGTTTAATACCCACATCCTCAATGCCCAAAGACTGTGACATACCAAGGTATTTGTAGGTTTCTGATTCAGAGATAGATCTGAACGTCATTGTCTCAGAAAGCTGTATATTTGTTGAATTTACTACTTTCCCCCGCTGTACATGCATAACCGCACATTTATCAACACCAAACTCCATCTTGATGGAACTACTGAACACTTTAGTGGTCTTCAGTAGTTCCAACAAGTCTCGATTATTTGGTGCAAATAACTTGAGATCGTCCATGTACAGAAGGTGAGATATGACTTCACCCTCTCTCCGAAGCCGGCAACCTAGCCCTGAATCCTTCAGCAGATTGCTGAGCGGATTTAGAGCTAGGCAGAACCACAGGGGACTCAGACTGTCGCCCTGAAATATTCCTCGCTCGATCCTTATAAAGTCCTGCGGGCCAGGGGGGTCATCCCCGCCTCCTGGTTGACGAAGGACTGTGGTCCACAGCCTCATACACGCGCCAAGGAAGGATCTTAAAGCTGCATCAATTTTATACAGCTCTAAGATCTCTATTATTATTATTATTATATTTGGTTACAACATCTTCTGTTTTGGACCCCTCGTCTAGTTTTGTCTATGATACCGCTTATGTTTGTTTTTTCTGTACGGTGTCGTTTAGATATACCCAGTAATTACTTAATAGTATAATGTCCAATAATTACCTCTATAAAATAATTTCCCTATTTTGAGAACCGTTTCATTCCCTGATGACGTCAGTGTGGACACTAACGTCACGAGGTCTCAAAAATTTAAATGACCTTTATAATTAGGCTATGGTCAAAAGTCCTTTTTAAAAGGGAATAAGAGCTTTTGAAGTCTTCGATTGCGTAGTTACTTTTGATGCTGACATCAAACATGTACATGTACAATTCACTGATACATATTTAATGTACCTTATTGTATACTTTATTTATTTTAAAATAATAACATACAAATACATTTAAATAGGTCATGTTAACTACACAGTTGGTACACTCCGTGAGCGTTTAGAAGACCATTTGGGTTTATATTTCCTCGTTCGTGGTAGATTTTAAACAAAAGCAAGCGAAAGAGAAATATGGAGCCGAATGGTCTTCTACACGCTCACGGCATATAAGCCGGTATACCTATACCACAGATAAGGTAACCACTAGATAAGCCGTACAAGGCGACTTGGGGTCACCACACGTTGGAGTAAAACGACTTAAAAATTGTGCGGGCGTCCGCCGTGCCGTTCAGTTGCGACCATGTTTTAGGCCTGCAGGTAGTGTGCGTGTATGCAAGAACAAAAATTTAATACCAATGAAAACTATTCAAAATCCAGGCATATTGTAGTGTAAGGTGGCGTGGCAAATGTTTTTAAACGTTAAGAATCAAAAGAATTACTTTCCACTTTTACTTCAAAATATTTTTTTACTTTAATATGTTTCTAGCCAGCGGAGTTCATTTTGAATTAGTCAATTAAGAAGTAGTTAGTATGCCCGTCTCTTTTTATCATGTTAAGAATGCAATGTGCTATTCCTTTCTTACGGAAGCACGTGTACGATAGTGATGTGCGGATGATGTGTACCAGACTTATATACCGGCACCACGTACTTTCGACTTAACAAATATATGAAGTACTTACAATGGAAAACAGGAGATCTTTGTTTTATTTTCTTTTTAGGGTTCCGTAGCCAAATGGCAAAAAACGGAACCCTTATGGATTCGTCATGTCTGTCTGTCTGTCTGTCTGTCTGTCCGTCCGTATGTCACAGGCATTTTACTCGGAAACTATACGACGTATCTAAATAAAATTTACACATAAGGCGTATTTTGTATGCAGCTACTTAGTTATGTAGTTAAATTTGAAAAAAAAAATATTTTTAGGGGGGCGCTCCATACAGGTAACTAAAATTAACCAAATATCAACATGTGACACATCAATCGATAGGTCTTTCAAAATAACATTGAGGTTTCTTTGACTATTTTGTGATTAAGTGAATATTTTCTGAAATAATCGCTTCGAAAGTCAGAAAAGTTGTGTAGCCCCCCCCGTAACTTTTATACGGTAAGTTCAAAAAATATGAAAAAATTTGAAGAGATGCGCCTTATCATAAACTTTCAATGAAAATTGTTTTGAACATTATCAGTTTAGCCATTTTTGAGTTATCTCCAAAAAACTTCTTCCATAGGCATCAGATACGACCTTTTGGTATTAGTTTGGTTCTTATTCCATTGAAGGTATGGAACCCTCCTATGCGTGGTCCGACACGTACTTGGCCGGTTTTTTCTTTTAGTTTGAGTAGTTGGTAGAATTTAAAGATTTATTCTGTCGGTAATTTTTCTTTTCATATAGTTATAATAAATATGGGTATTAAGGTACACATGAGCGTTGCTTCTATGAGACATTTTCAATTGGTGTCACATGAGCGTTGCTTCTATAAGACGCTTTCAATGGGTGTTATATGAGCGTTGCTTCTATAAGACGCTTTCAAAGGGTGTCACATGAGTGTTGTTCTATAAGACGCTTACTAAAACACAATGGGAGTCACATGGGCGCTGCTTCTATAAAATGCTTTTAATGAGTGTCACATGAGCGTTGCTTCTATAAGACGCTTTCCATGGGTGTCACATGAGCGTTGCTTCTATAAGACGCTTTCAATGGGTGTCACACGAGCGTTTCTTCTATAAGACGCTTTCAATAGGTGTCACATAGGAGTGGCTTTAAGGAACGATTAATGGGTATCACATGAGCGTTGCTTCTAGAAGACGCTTTGAATTGGGTGTCACATAGTAGTCGCTCCTAAAAGTACTTTCAATGCACAGATAAGGTAATTTCAGATTAGTCTATAAGGCGTCTAGGTAAAATTTATTGGTAATACGTTTTTAAAGTAGGCAAATACATATTGCATTATTGTTATTTGTTATCAATTTAGTAAACAGTAAATACCTCAATTAACAACAACAAATTACGGTACGGTACGGTACAGTACCGTTTTATTGTAGTACACATGTCCCATCACTACGCAACCACGTTATAGCGCGCGGTCCTTGAAACGACCAATCGCAGCGCCGCTATCACCCACCCGCCCCTCACGTCTTCCGCAAGACTTGGTGACTCGCGGCGCGAACAAAATGAGCAACATTATTACTAGGAGGTTCTCTGTGACCTATACGTAGGTATAGTACAATTTTTATGATGTCGGAATTGTCGGTAGAACTCTCTAGTAACATTCCGACATCTTAAAAAATTACCACTATATACGAAAAGAAAGACAAAACCGGCTAAGTGCGTGTCGGACCACGCATAGGAGGGTTCCGCACCTTCAATGGAATAAGAATCAAACTAATACCAAAAGGTCGTATCTGATGCCTATGGAAGAAGTTTTTTGGAGATAACTCAAAAATGGCAAAACCGATAATGTTCAAAACAATTTTCGTAGAAAGTATATGATAAGGCGCATTTCAATTTTTTTCATATTTTTTGGGCTTACAGTTCAAAAGTTACAGGGGAAGGAGACACAATTTTTCTGACTTTAGTAGAGGATTATTGAGAGAACTACTCCAATTTATAGCTTGTTTCGCTCGCTTCGCGTCGCTCAACGTCGCTAAATTGGTGTAGTTCCTCTCAATATTCCAGTTACAACAGTGGGGCAGAATCTGAAGTGGGGTAGAATCCGAATTGCGTTTGCGATACATCATTAAGATCGCCCGCAGTTGCAGCTTTTCATCCTGGTGGTGTTCCTCTCAATATTCCAGTTACAACAGTGGTCCAGAATCCGAATTGTTTATCTAGGTTGGTTTCTCACTGTATTTATTACAAGTCCTTAACCAACAAATTGTAATATAAGTCATTGAGCGAAAGGTTTCGTTTAAGTTTCATAAAAAAATGCAAAAGGCTTAACACAACGGATACAAGCTAGCATTGTACCCACCAGTTCCAGTTCTCATTGAGAACCAGATCTCGTAATGAACCATCGCCCATATTTCTTCGGGTAGAGGTTTTACGGGCTAGGTTATTACGGTGTTTGTCACACTCAAGGCATTACAGAATTGGCCAGAAACTGTGCTGCCACGAGCATGGGTTGAGATTGATATTTAGATTGACATTTAGATCGAGATTGATATTTAGATTGAGATTCATGGTGGGATCTCCAAAGTTACTACGAGCGTCTAGCAACATGGATCACCCGTGTCATTACTGAACACAAGGTACAGTAACACGCCACCGCGTATGTGTATAACCGTCACCACGTTATTAGTGTGTAGTGCATACATACCCTGCCCAAGGTAGGGTTATTAAAACCAAGTATGTTGCACACGCCACCGCGTTACCAATTAAATGTCGCAAGGTTGGCCAAGCCTCGCAACAATGAAGAGGTAAGAGCACTGAAGCTACCGCTCGGTATAGCCACAGATACTCCGCCAGATCATACAATACAAGTTTTATATATATGAATCAATATTAAAAACTTCAAAAGCGTGATGTAGGCCTGGCTATGTGATTGGATGACACGTATGATGCAGTTATGACGACATGATTTGTATTTTTTTTGTAAGCTAATAGCCTAATTCAATCATAGTTCTATTGGATTAAAGTCCAAAATACATTTTCTGATACTAGTTTAAAAACCACGTGTTAACTTGGTGTCATAATGTAAAACCGCTTAAACGATAACATAGCTTAATTATATAATCAGTCTTATTCATTGAAAATAAAGTATAATATTATTTTAGTCTAAAGTTACAATAGGTACCTTTAAATGTAAGAAGAAGAAGGTTCTAAAGTTGTAACTTCTCACACCTAAAGCATATTGTATAAATAAGCAAGGGAAAGAGTATTGAATTCTATGTTGCATTCCAACGATGTCGATACTCAACTACAATGAGTAAAATAGTCAAAGAGTAAAATATACGGACTGACAACTATTTCTACCTAATAAAAGCAAACCTCGAAATGGTCTCTATTATTTAAAATTATGATGTTAGTTTAAGTTATTGGTTGTCGTAATGATTTAGTTTATTTTTATTAGATTGAAAAATGTGTATGATATTAATATGTATATGTATAATTTTAATATAAAAAAAAAATCGTTATTATAACTAAAAATTAACATAATAGTCAGCTAGGTAAATGAAAACTGTACTTAATGAGTCCTACAGAACAATTAGGTTCGCGTGTCTCCTGTGAACATTAAAAAAGTTAAGGGTTTTTAAGCCTAATTTCCGATGCTCTTTTTACCAGCTTTAAGACCTCCCACATCGCACACATATACCGTTAGTTTCTGTTCACAGAAAGACGATTTTTATTCGATCAATCTGTATGACCATAATGTTAGTTTGCTGCATTTCAGTCGAAAAATAGATATTTCAACCAAGGAACAAATTATCCCTTAATCGAAATAATAACCTTCTGTTTTGTTAGTCACTTCTATCGTGGGTCTCGGTTACGTTTCAATGTACATTGCGAGAAATTGAAGTCAGCAAATATTGTGGGAAGCTACTTATAATTGTCATCAATTTGTCTAACACCATGGACAAATAAAAAGTAACGACTGCTAACATCATAAATTGATAATACCTCTATATGCAGTAAAATGATTTATATGGAATTATAAATATAAACTAACCGAATGTATGAATAGGTAAGTTATGTTTTAGAATTATTGTTTCATTCATAGATCAGGATTTGTTTCTTTCTATCATCATTTTAATTGTTTTAAGCATGATGAGTCCGATCGGTTTCGGCCATGGCGACCACTTCGTCTCCTACGTGTTTTGGTGCTCATGCGCGCATAGATGTTTTAAGCATAAAGTTTGACAAAAGACATTTATTTATACTACAGTAAAACCTCGCTTTACGCGACTTTGTTATGCGCGGCTTCGCTTTGACGTAAATTTCAAATGTTATGCTAATATACATCACATTGTGCAGATTTCTGTAACTTATTTTATTCTAATTCTGGAAGCCCATACGAATACGATCCAATAGGACACAAGAGCTTTCTAAGGCGTTGACATGTATTCGATAAGGGATCTCTTGCAGCAAGTTAAAAAATATGAAGTCTTTTATTTTTACTTGTCTTTGATTTTAGTGTTGTGAATCCCCGATGTATTTAGGGGATTTCCCTTGTTACTAATAGTCCAGTAAGGGAAAGTTCAGAACTTTCATAATTTATGAGTGTAGATCGTATTCGGTATAATCTTTATTTTATATTTAAATAGAGATCAATAACTTATGAACTATGAGAAAGATAATGAGAATATTTTACTGAATAAATAGGTTTAACCTTGTTGTACCAGTACGAGAACGGTTTTGCTTTTTATTACTCACAAGTACGCGATTCATATTTTGCTAGTTCCTATAATTTGAATAGGTATTAATAGTAAAAATTAATTTCTATTACGTTCTGGTGTTGCGCTAAAAATTATATAGATATTTGACGAATGTTTAATATTTTATCGTTTATAAATTAATGGGAAGAAAATTTGAAAACATATTTAGCTTTAAACACTGAAATATTCCAAACGATGACTAAATAAACCGCATTTCTGAATTATCTTTCTTTTTTTTATAGGTTTAAATGAGGTTCTCGTACTGGACTATAGGCTATACACGTGTTGCAAGGTTTGCATTTGCGGGTTTTATTTGATAATTCGATACCTACTTTGGCGGCGCTTTGTGTTAAACTGGAATAAACAAGTTTTTGAATACGATTTAAGTACAGTTATCATAACCATATATATTTTTTTCTACAATAATGTCATTTGAGTCTAAAATTGAATGATTGCATTTGGTCCTTTAGTCATACATTCTTATTTTGCTTAAACAACAAGTCATCAAATATTTTATTATAAAACCAAACGTTTCTTTATGTTATTTTTTAAACATTCTGCATACCGTATCGAAGCTGTTCGTTGCTGAGACCTTCATTTAAAATGTCAGTAAGTGTTCATTTTTTTAATTTTTTATTTAATGTGTCAAAAGTAATGCTAACCTAATTTTTGTTATTATTTTTGAAGGTCTGACTCTGAATATTCTGCCCCTGCACGTACGCCTTCGCCTGAGCTTAGGAAAAAATCTCCGAAGAATTTAAAGAAGAGAAAGGCGTCCCCAACACCCAGGTAACAAATTAATTTTAAGTATGTAATACAGTTTTCAAAGTTATATTTAATAAGTATATTATTATTTTTTATTTCCTTATAGGTCCGAATTTGATTTCATCAACCAACAACAACGCACGCCATCGCTATCGCCAGTCGTCAAAAAGAGAAACCCTTCGAGCAAAGGTTGCGCATCCGGCAGTAAAAGCAAGAAATCGGATTCAAGGTATTTACTTATTTAAATGTTACTATTTAAAAAGGATTGCATGTATTTCTTTTAATATTTTAAAGTTTACCAGAAATACAATTTAAATATTATATCTTTATTTCAGTTCTTCGAAGAGTAAAGCTGAAACCGACATCTTCGGAATCATACGAGGAGAGGAGAAAATCACCGGTGGAACAAATTCGAAAACCCTCAAGTCGACATCATCATTCACCAGTCGCGTATCTACGGGTTCGTCTCGACGCACAAAAATAACTGACGGTAATTATTTTATCGATCTTAAAGTGCATACAATCGATGATTACCAAAAGTCTGACCCAGAGGAACGCTATAAAAATGCATTAGCCTCGGTTAAATTGCAATGTGATTTGGATTCTCCAGAGTGGGATAAAATCCAAAAGTTTTTGACTCAAGCCTTCAGTATTTTCGAAGATTGTGAAGCGGTTTATTTTACTAATTACAAAAAAAAATAGTTAAGTACCCAAAAACCGATATAACACTGACATTCCTTTTTAATTAGTCAACTTGAATTCTTTTCGAAAAAAAAAAAACTATTTTATATTTATAATTCCATTACGTTTAAAAGGATAGATGACAAATGCAAGTTAGTGCTAGTATATTATGGATACAAGTTTATTGATAAATTTAAAAATGCATAGTGCTTATTATCTAGACATACAATTATAAGTTTACAGTAATTATAAACAATTTTAATTTTCATTATATTTAACAAGATAAGATATTTAACAAGTCGGACAGGTATATTATTCTATATAGTGATTTTACGTTCAACTGAATGAGACTAACGATATACAATTATAAGTATTTTTAAAAATGGTATTTTCCGAATTTTATTGATCATTTTTGTTATCCGTGTAGGCTTATCCATGTTTTGAATAGCGTTCTACATTAATGAGGCATGATTTGCATTCGTCATCCATTCTGAGTAGCTATTACAACGTATGCTGTTAATAACATCATTGGTGTTTTAAAATAAAAACATTAGATTGTGTTTAATAACTTTCTATTTAGAACAGTTTCGTTAACGGTATTATTATTATTATTACTTTTGATTCAATTATCATTTCATAATGCCTTTTTGCGTACCGTGTAGTATGTCCGTAGAAAAAAGAAATTGGGTAGGCCATGTTCGAAGCAACGCACACAAAATAATTGTAGGATCAAGTAAAGTACTTAGCGATGGCGTTGAAGTAGTCGATTCAGCATTTCGGAAGCGTATTGTAACTTATCGTATATCAGCAAAAAACGACTCAAGTCTCGGATCTATAGATGAATTTATGAACTCTATTAGAAACAGAATAAAGTCGCTTTTAGATTATGCACTTCAAAAACATACGTGCGTAAAAGTTAATTTCGAGCTTTTTGGGATGTTTCTAATGTTTAAAGATAATAGCCAATCGATCAAGTCATTTGGAACTAAAAATAAAATCTTATATTTAAGTTATGATTTTGAAGCACTGTTTTGCGAGCTAGTTAACAATTTAAAGAAAAAAATTGAGGAATTTCAAGACCGTGATAGCGGGTGGTCTTTTGTTAGTAGCTCACATTTAGAGATAAACATAAACAAATATCAACCATTACGTGGTTCAAGCTATGTTGACCTGCCAAAATTCATTAAAAACAAAAAAGCATGTATAAATATACAAAACGATGATCAATGTTGTTTTTTATGGTGTGTAACCGCGGCTTTGTATCCGTCTATCAAACACCCTGAAAGAGTGACATCTTATCCTAATTTTCGTGAGGTTTTGGATATTTCTCAAATGAGTTTTCCAATCACATTTGACGACATTAGAATATTTGAAAAGAATAACCCTACGATCTCTTTAACTATTTTTGGTTTAAAAAAGAATAAAACTGTAATTGGTCCTCTTTATAAGTCTGAAATATTTAGTGAACAGAAAAATAGAAAAAATATTAATTTGCTTTTATTGGACGATGGCAGTCACCTTCCGCATTACGTTTTGATCAAAGACTTGAGTCGTCTTGTGCGTAAACAAATAACGAAACATAATGGTAAAATACACTTTTGCGAAACCTGTCTGTTATTTTTTTTGAAACAGGATGAACTGGTTAATCATTTGTGTACTGGTATAGTTACTGTTTTGCCTGAGAAGGGGTCGGTAATTAAATTCAAACATTTTGAACATAAACAGAATGTTCCATTCGTGATATATGCTGATTTCGAATCATTACTGCAACCAACTGAAACTAGTAACTCTGATACTGACACAAGTAATAATACTAACAGTTCAGATGCTACTCAAGAACATATCCCTAACACTACAACTTTACATCATCATATACCGGCTGCCTTTGGTTATTATATCGTTTGCAACGCAGATCCAAGTTATAATCGTTATTACTCTTATCGCGGTACTGATTGTGTTGATAAATTTATTAAAGCAATCTATGAAGATGTTTCTAAAATTTATAAAGTTTTGAAGAAGAATATTCCAATAATATTCAATGAGAATGAGGAGCTAAACTTTTTGAACGCTAAACGTTGTCATATTTGTAACCATTTTCTGTTTTCTGATCGGGTTCGTGATCACTGCCACATAACTGGAAGATATCGCGGAGCAGCACATAGCATATGCAACTTGCAATATAAGCATCCTTGTTTTGTACCCATATTTTTCCACAACCTATCCGGTTATGACTGTCATTTATTTATAAAAAAATTGGGTGAGGCTCCTGGAGACGTCAGAGTTGTACCTAAAACGAAAGAAAACTATATTTCTTTTACTAAATTTATTCCAATCGATAACGAATATTTCCAGCTCCGTTTCGTGGATTCTTTTAAATTTTTAGATACCAGTTTGGACGAACTAACTAAAACTATGCAAAAAACTGACTTTGTTCACTTACGTGAGTATTTTCGTGCTGACGATGAATTTCAATTACTGACACGAAAAGGTGTATTTCCCTATGAGTATATGGATGAATGGCAGAGATTTGAAGAACAACGTCTTCCGTGTATTGATTCGTTTTCTAGCTCACTTACTAATGAAACAATTTCCGATGAAGATTATGCCCATGCGCAATTAGTATGGAACCAGTTCAAAATTCATAATTTAGGAGAGTACACAGACCTTTACTTGCAAACAGATGTTCTTCTATTGACCGATGTATTCGAAAAATTTCGCGCTACTTGCAAACAACACTATGACTTAGATCCTGCTTTTTATTTAACTACACCTAGTTTATCATTTGATGCAATGCTTCTAAAAACTGGGGTAGAATTAGAGCTTATAGATGATTTTAATATGCTGAAATTGATCCAATCTGGAATAAGAGGTGGGATCTGTATGGTGTCTCAACGGTATGCTAAAGCTAATAATGTATACTTACCTCGCTATGATCCAACCCGGTCGGACTCATATCTTATCTATATAGACTGCAATAATTTGTATGGTTACGCTATGTGTCAGTACTTACCTTTATCACATTTTAGATTTCTAGCAAACCACGAAATAAGTGCTTTAGAAATCTCGCAAATCCCTGACGATTCAGATTATGGTTATATTCTGGAGGTGGATATTATTTACCCAAAAGAGTTACACGATAAACATAATGATTTACCATTTTGTGCTGAAAAATGTATACCCCCCGGTGGAACGCAGTGCAAACTTGTGCCTAATTTATATGATAAATACTCGTATGTAATTCATTATATACACTTGAAAACATGTCTTAAACATGGTTTAAAATTAAAAAAGATACATAGAGTAATTACATTTAAACAGGCTCCTTATTTAAAACAATATATTGATATGAATACTAAGTTGCGTCAAATGACATCGTCTGTTTTTGAACAGGACTTTTGCAAATTGATGAATAATAGTATATTCGGAAAGACTTTAGAAAATACTGAGAAAAGGGTTAATGTTCGTTTAGTTAATCAGTGGAGTGACAATAAAAACAAAACAAAAAAGAAAATTACAGCCGATAAGTTAATTGCTAGACCCAATTTTCACAGTGTATCAGTTTTCAGTGAAAATTTAGTTGCAGTGCAGTTGAAACCAGATCTCATTATTTTGGATAAGCCCATTTACATTGGTTTCACAGTTTTAGAGTTATCTAAAAGTCATATGTATGATTTTCATTACTCAGTATTTAAAAAGTTTTATGACGATCGCATACAAATGTGCTATACGGATACAGATAGTTTTGTGTATCATATACAGACAGAAGACTATTTTAAGGATTTAAGAACACATTTTTTGGCTTATTTCGATACTAGTTGTTACAATGTTGACAACAAATTTTCGTTACCGGTTCAAAATAAAAAAGTACCAGGACTTTTTAAGGATGAAATGAAAGGAAAAATGCTTATAGAATTCGTAGGACTACGATCGAAAGTATATTCTATTAAAACCGCCAATGATGTTATTAAAAAAGCTAAAGGAGTAAAAAAGGCTGTTATACGCGATTTTGGAATTTCGGATTACGAAATAACACTATTTGTAAGAAATGCAATTAAAAGAAGAAATGTATTATTCAAGTCGATAAAGCATGAGATATTTACACAAAGTGTAAATAAAGTTGCACTCTCAGCTAATGACGATAAACGTTTGATTTGTCGCGACCAAATAACAACAAAAGCTTGGGGGCATACCTCGATATTGTTTAATAGATAAGTTGTATTAAGTATAATCAGCTACAAAGAAGAGATATCCTCATGTCAAACATAGTAGTATGATATTGCGGTTACTTCTCTCTGCAGCTGATGGTACATATCATTTTTAGAAACCATAAATGTAACTAGGTTTAAATCTAACCTTAATGTTTTGTATTATTTACAATTCTTACATTGATCTTAGTAAAATCTTACATACCTACAAATTGTCTAAAGTGTTATTTTATACAAATAAATGCAGTGTCTTATGATGTTATTGTTTTAATTTCTATTACCCTTATTCTGACCTAACATGCATAAGAGCTCAAAAATCATTAAAACTTACTACAATTGTTCAAAATACCTATTATCATCTTGTAAATTCGATTAATATTGCATATGGTTCTTACGACTCTTATGCATGATAAGACAGTAATTATCCCACTTAAGCTCAATTTTACCTACATCATAGATACCTATATGACTCAATTAATAAAAGAGCAACAGGTTCGAACCTGAATCAAAACGTGGTGTGTTAGGTATGCACTCAGTTTACTGTACGTGTGAAGTAATCATACGAGATTGTTGTGCAATCGATTTTGCTGAGTGTATGGTTTGTAAACCTTTATAAGCGCGTTAGATTTTATTTTCTATCACTTGGACAGCAACGAACAACATCAAACAGTACTCCTGACCACTAATTTTGTAAGTCTTCTTTTTTATTACTTACTTTATTATATTATTCGCAAACTAAAATCATTTGAACTTAGATTTTATGAAATTGTTTTAATTTTACAAGCGCACCATATCTTCAGCAATATCAATCATCAAAATGATCATTTGTATATCTAGAAGCGCAACACATTTAATTATTGTATATTACTAATTCTAACGGTGTCTATTTTAGATTCCTCAAAAATGACAGAGAGCGACGATATCCACCTTCCACTTTCGCAGTACGCACAGGAGTTTGTGCTGCCCGAGGACTTTGACAACAGCGATTTGTACAAAAAAATAAAAAAAACTATCGAGACCCCGAAAACGACGACACGCAACAAAGTCAACGCACATAATAAAGTTACTAAAAGAATTCAAGGACACCCACCACATTTCGTTATAAACAATGAGGTGTCCAAAGGCAGCAAACTAGTTAAGATTCAAATAATAAACATTAAAGATAGTCAGGAAGATCGAAGCGATGAGCACCGGGATAATGTATTATTGTGTGCACAGTATGTCGCAGGAGATAATTTCGATGAAATTATCGATGGCACGGAGGCGTTAATAAGTAAAATTTCAAAAAAAATTTGTGGATATAGTACTAGTTTTTAAAGTTTTATTTTTGGTATTAATTAATAAATATTATGAGAGTAATTTGTCGTTTTATTTATACTTACCATGCATACTAACTAATAAGTTTTTCTTATGTAGGTATAATCTGAGTTGAAAATTAAATATATAACAATCACTACGAAAAACTTATTAGTTATATTTATATAGAATGGTATAACAAAAAAAAAAAAACAAAAAAGTAAAAACAAATATTTATTTTAAAAAGTACATTTTGGATACAAATTAAGATAACATTTGTAAATTGTCTAAATACCATTTTTTTATACATAAAACATTTTTTAATGCACAACACTTTTTATGATACACACAATTAAACATAAATTCATTGGAACAATATTTATTATACAGCTCCCGTAAATTAGGTACATTTTTTTCACCCAAATCTATAACAGTACAGTTTGGATATAATTCTTTTACCCATTTTATTTTTTCCATACCCTTCACATAGATTGTTTTATCTTTTATGTGGTTACCAATAACCCTTCTAAATTGTCTAAAGTCGACGTACCCCTCATGCCACATTACGCCAAAATGTATTTCTATCCATCTTGTCCGTCTTTTTTCACTTTCGGTTAATTTAGAAAATGGAAAAGGAGGTTTAATTAAAAACAGTTGAGTGTACTCTAAGGTGGCGTATGCAAATTCTTTGACAATAAATTCGTTTTTATCTGTTTTAAATCCTTGAAGATCAACGAACATGTAGTCAGACATTATGATATTTTTTTTGTAATATTACTTAGCGGATTATATTGAACTATACTATCATTCAAAATCAAACAGTAAGCTGAGGTTTGCTTAGGTATTGATGATTCACACTCTAATTCAACTCGCACATCAACCGAACCGGTTTTTAAAGTTTCGTTTTGACGAGAACAGTCGATGACAAATAAAGGTGCAATCTTTTTAAAATCTTGCGGGCTTAGCAATGGTGCCTGAACACGGTTATAATAAGACTGTTGAAATTTTGCATACTTCTCATATAATATAGCATACCTTTGTGTCGAAAAACTAACATCAAAACTTTCGTACGGAAAGTAGTTTGAATTTAAAAACACCTTAACATCTCTCAGATTACAGTGATCAAAGTGTGTTACGTCTTTATCAGCGACATTTTTTCGCTCTGTTTGTAATCCAATTATAATGTAACGAGGCTTTTCAATTTGAGATGAAGTTTTAATAGTCCAAGAATGTTTAGAAGTTTCAGGCAAGAGCGGATATTCATACAAATCCCAGTTTCTAAATGGTACAAGAATACCACGATCTCTTTCTAAACATTTGAGTAAGGCCAATCTTTCTCGATCAGACACCTTAATATGAGGCATACGCCACACAATTTTAGATATAGTTAAATTTTCTATGTATTCATGCGCATTTAATTTAACGCTATTTAAATTTGTGTTCGATCTTAAAAGTATAAGTTCATGCTTGGAATTAATTATTATTTTGTTATAATCCTCGGCAAACCCAAGAATTTTGTTTAAAGGTATAGATGCAGAAAATGCACTATGCGATTGTTTTGTACCGTTGATATCCCAACCCCATGCCTTAGACATCGATGCTTCGAGTTCATTCATAGATACCAGAGATTTCATAGTTGTTGTCACCCCCGCATTTTTAATTCTATCTATTTCGATTCCATTTAGTTCGTAACGAATATCTTGAAATAAATGGAGTATGGGGTTATTGGTGAAAAGAACGCTCTTTACTTCTTGTTTCGTTTCTCTATTGAATATGGTTATAGTTCCTTCTATGTATAAAGTACTTGCTGATGGTAGTACGTAAAGATCTTGCTGGTTTATCGGTATACGTATTTCATCATTAAAATTAAAGCTCGTTACATACGGCTTATACGAATGGTATTCAAAGCTCTCGATAGAGTTGTCGACTGTAATGGATTCTGTTAAATTTAATATACTCATTTTAATAGCCCTATGCTTTGAAGGAACTGTTTGTTTTGCTTCGTAAGTCGCACTTTAGGTCTTCTTTTCTTGATTGTCTGATGAGTACTAGTACTGTTTTTGATTGTGACTGATGTTTTATTGAAATCTATCATTTTTTTCTCAGGTGTAAATATATCTGAATCTCTTCGCCTCGTAAATTAACCAAATGATTGTTAACGTCTAATATTCTTATTGTAATTGAATTTAAACTGTTTTGAGTAACAGGGAAATAGATAACGTTTTTTGGTGTTTCTATAATCCGATAACCAGGGGGTACATTCGGCACAAATTCGTGAATTATATGGCTAGGTTTTCCATTAACAAATGAACCGCTCACTATGTCACATTCAATGCGGACTATAGTTGTGGACAGAATGGAAACAGGATAAGGAGATTCTGTTAATATATTAGCTTGAATAGAGTCTGGTCCGAAACCAAGTAATTTTGCAACAGATCTCTCTTTATCAAAATGAACACTTTCAGAACATAAAATAGATGTTTTTAAGGTATTATTATTGCAAGTTAGTGAAAACGAACATCCTTGGAGGTGATCTTTTAGGTAGTCATCAATATCTTGAAGTTCGTAGGACCCTTCAGGAATTTCAATAACTTTGTTATTACCATAATAGAACTTATTGTTTCTGTAGTCTATATTGGGTATTGAATTAAAAGTCGATATATACAACAGACCACACTCGTATTCCCCATCCAATTGTAGAGCTGGTGAAAGGTTTGTAATAAGAGTTGAAGAGGATCCAGTTATAGACAAAGTGAAAGACATTGTAAGAATGATAAGCTGTTTATTAAACATAAGTATTTAAACGATTACACCAATATTGTTTTAAGTATTTAAGACATAAATGACCACAATTTACAGTGTTAAATTTTTGGTACGTGTTATAATTATAGTAAATATCATAGTTCTTCAAATACTTCTTTAATTCCAGAGGAGGAGGAAGGTCGCCATAACTATTAAAATATTCACAATAGCTGTTATCTTTGACATAGGCTACCCAGTGAGTTCCATTGTTCTTAGAACTGTCCAAGTTAACAATTCCACATTCTAATCTTTTAGGATGCTTTGGTAAACTATCTCTCATATAAACTCCCCGAAAATGTGGAATGTCCGATGAGTGATTTAGAATGTCAATATTTGAAAGAGCACGTCTGGGTAACCTCTTATTTAGTTTTTTGATGTTTTTATGCATAATCCTTTACCATTTTTATACGGTCTAATATGTAATCCTTTGCCTAATGCAATAGATTCCATCATTTTGTTATGTCGCTCAGATTCAGCTAAGTTCTTTTTTGCAGTTTTGTAATCACCTACAGCTTTAGCAATTCCAGCAGCTCCTCCTGCTAATGACCCTAACGCCGAAAGTCCAGCAAAAATAGGTATCAGAGGTAAGAAACCTCCTGTTTTCGGGATCGGTATTACGCGAGGTAACCGTACCTTAGTGTTGTTGGCAAAAACTTTTTTTGCGACAAGAAGTGCACGATCCGTTATATTATGACCTTTTATTTTAGGGTTCTTTTTTAATTCGGTGCGTATCTTGGACACAAAACGTTTGAATGATTTAATACCTGCACCAGCTTTTATTTTAGATTTCATTACTTTACTCACTATCCATGAGCCTATCTTTTCTCCTATTCCTGCATGTTTCGACTTGGTTCTTTGTTTTGCCATTTTGTGAAGTTCTAAATCAGCAAGGTGTCTATTAGGTAAATCAGAATATTTATCATAAGCTATATCGTGTTTCATGCACGCGTTATCCAGCGCATTAATTCCTTTGTCACCTCGTTGTAACCTTTTGTGCAACTTTGTGCCGGGACCGCAATAATTATAACCAGGTAAGTGTAATTCAAAAGGTAAGTTGTTAATAGCACTGTTTAAAAGTCCTCTTCCTTTCGTATATCGAATCATAATGACAAATTTAATATAAGGAAAGCGAATTTATTACATATATTAAACAATAGCTTTTCTATCGACCCAACTATTTTCGCTATCACTAAGTCCCAACCACTTAACGTATAGCTTTTTACCCTTTTTTTTGATCACCTTCTCTATTAGATAAACATCCGGATACTTAGTTTTTTGAAGTTCTTCTTCATAAAATGTGCCTAGTATCAAGTTTTTCCGTTGGTCTTCAATATAATATGTTACAGGACGAGTATGGTTAACACGTTTTATTGTAAAAAGTTCTGTAGACCAATTAGGTGTATAACCTTTACAAAAATCACTTTTATACTTGCTTATACGTACATGATCTCCAATTTTAAATTTATTCAATTTATAACGCACATTAGATTGCGAGTTTGCAATGTTCTGTTTTACTATGTTTTCATTATCTAAACTTACGTCAACTGGTTTAAATTTTGTTGTGCGATGTACAGTTTGATTATACGATTTTACAATATCGTCCAACGGTTTACCAACCCATTTATAGTTACCAACGAGACTAAAATATTTGTAAAGTTTAGACTTGAGTGTTTTTATCAGCCTTTCGACAATAGACGCCTTTTTAATTGAATACGTCGAGTAATGATTTATTTTTAAAGATTTTAAATACCAATCCAATTCATTATTGTAGAATTCTTTTCCTAAGTCTGTCTGCAAATTTGTAGGTTTTCGTTTAGTTGTGTTTATAATGAGGTTGAACGCATCTTTGACTTCCGTTTTAGTTTTAGACTTAATAGGCGTGCACCATGCATACTTTGAAAATGTATCAATAACAGTTAATATATATTTGTTTCCTTTATTAAACGTGTGTAGTTTCTGTAAATCAATCAGATCAGCTTGCCATAAATCGTCAATTCCTTTTAATACAACTGATCGTCGCTTAAAATTTTTTCGTGCTGACCGATGGATCTCGTTCACTATTTGTTGTTTTGCCATTATTTAATTTTTTTAAAATATTATCTGTCTCCTTCTTTGTATAGAAGTTTAGTTTTAACTGAGATACAAGTTGTTGAATTTGCTTATTTATTGTATCAACCATAGAATCTATATACTTCTTGTCATACATGTTTTGAACATATTGGTCGACGTACTCCTTGTTTACTGCATCATCAGGTGATAAAGGTTTCGCAACTCCCTTCAATTGTAAACTCCCTTCAAAATAATGTCCTGCATCTGTTCGAAGCAAAGCCTTATACTTAAGATCAGAAATCGTACTAGAACGCAAGCGTTTATGAACATGGTGACCAAATTTGTCAATGTTCATTTTTATTGTGTTTTGCTGAGAGTCAAACTAAAACTGATAAAAATCAAGATTATTTTATTTATATATTATTTACTAAGCCTGCTTCGCGTAATTCTTCAATGATAGATATGATTTCGTTATCTAATCCTGTATTGCCAGCGTCACGCGATGCTATTAGCAGTTTCAATCTTTCAACTAATTCGTTTGGATCGTCCCAATACACATAAGAGACGTCTGCTTTTACTTTCTTTATTGTTGGCAAACCATCGCCGGATACATGCATTTCTTCACTTAATGAACGTTGTTTAGATAATTTAAAAAGTGGTTTTATGATGTGTAAATATTTCATGCCTTTGTTGCTTTTTATAGGCTTATTTGGATCAAAATCACGTCTATGAGCATTTGTTTTTAATAACAAGGTTTTATACACTCGTTTATCGTCTGCGGTAACGATATCAAAGTTGGGTACTTTCTTAAACAACAAATCGTTTAAACCTTGTGTTAAGCAATAATTTTTCCCGGCTATTATTAGTTCTTTTTCATTTACAGTAATTGGAGTCGATCCCAGCATTAGCTTTCCACGCTCCGTTCGTACACCAAAAGGAATGTATATGTTTGAATATTGCTTTTGCCACGCAGGATCTTCGCGAGGGGAAGCATACGAATCTACTGTTCTAAACGAATCATTATTTGTTGTATCAGAATCATTTTGGTTGACACCATAGTTTGATGTGGAATCACCTTGACTAAAATTTCCATCGTTTAATTCATAATCACTACTTTCTACATCAGATTCCGATGATTTCCTTAGTAATGTTTTATTGGCTACGCTTTCCCTCTTTCCATCTTCAGAGGGACTATATTTTAATGTCTTTATTGCCTTATCCCATTTAAATTTATTGTTATCGAAATCTGCGTCACTAATATTCAAGTTGTTATCATTATTTTTTAACATTTCATTAAGAGGTTCTGTGACTGGTTTTAACATT
This sequence comes from Pammene aurita, assembly GCA_947086415.1. Taxonomy (NCBI): domain Eukaryota; kingdom Metazoa; phylum Arthropoda; class Insecta; order Lepidoptera; family Tortricidae; genus Pammene; species Pammene aurita. Next base: position 32,802,030 of record OX352296.1, on the reverse strand, counting down.
GTTTCCAACATCATGTCATTGTTAGATTTAACATCACGAAGAAGCTTCACTTTTTTTCTTACTGCTTCAGCAGATCGTAGTACCTTTTGTTTAAATATTTTTTCATTGTTCATTTTAAGATCCATGTCCGATCTAGGTGGTTTCATTGTAAGTAATAAGATTATTATGTAAATTCTTTATTTATGTAGAACTACAGTCTATCAACTATAATAAATGTATCAAAACCTTTCCTATAACAACCTGAGTTTCTATTACAGTCTTTATTTATAACTAAGTAGTTAAAGGGCTCGTTCCATACTTGCCCACACATTTCACGAAATTGAGACCATGACATATCACTCCCCACATGTTCATCATAAACATGACGTAAATTAACATCATCTTGCTTAAAAAGAATGATTAAATTTGCATTGTCCCTTATTAGTTGTTTAGGTATTTTACTATACGTTTGATTCAAGTAGAAACTATCTATATTTTTATGTCTTCCCATCGCAAAGTAATCCCGTATATTATTCTGGTTTTCACATGCAACATCGTCAAATATCATGATTGAGTTATTAATAGCCGCATGAGGACTGAGTACCTCATCATTTTCACTATATTTTTGATAAGAAACTGATGGAACCAAATTTAAAACTTGCTCCAGAAATTGGTACATAGGTTGGAACAATGTTTTAGAATATACATATACATTTTGGAAGCGTAGACCATGTTCATGTAGCAGCAAACCAACAATTAAATTAGTTTTTCCACAGTTAGAAGGACCGCATATTATACAACGAATAGTGTCAGGTAAAAGTAATCCATGACGGAAATGGCGTTCATTGTGCGAGACACAGACAACATCCAACTGCAATCTGTGAGGCTGTTTTATGAATTTCATTTTACGATTAGACACGTGCAACGAATTCGGAAGACAATATGTAAATAGCATATTTTAAGAGCTTTAGAGTATATATTAATTGATTCGATCTGTAATGTAGGGATTTTAAGATACTAACTTTACCAACCATAGTAACGGAACATATCGGAACACCACCAGGATGAAAAGCTGCAACTGCGGACGATCTTAATGATGTATCGCAATTCGGATTCTACCCCACTTCGGATTCTGCCCTACTGTTGTAACTGGAATATTGAGAGGAACTACACCAATTTAGCGACGTTGAGCGACGCGAAGCGAGCGAAACAAGCTATAAATTGGAGTAGTTCTCTCAATATTCCTCTACTGACTTTGGAAGCGATTATTTCAGAAAATATTCACTTAATCACAGAAACCTCAATATTATTTTTAAAGACCTATCGATTGATGTGTTGATATTTGGTAAAAAAAATTTTTTGAAATTCTGTTACATGTATGGAGCGCCCCCCTAAAAATATTTTTATTCAAATTTAAATACATAACTAAGTAGCGGCATACAAAATTCACCTTATGTGTAAACTTTATTCAGATACGTCGTATAGTTTCCGAGTAAAATGGCTGTGACATACGAACGGACAGACAGACAGAAAGACATGACTAATCTATAAGGGTTCCGTTTTTTTTCATTTGGCTACGGAATCCAAAAACACAATTAGTTGTAAGTGAATTCATCCTTACTTGTCTTGTCATGTAAACAAACGTCTGTCAATGAAGACATTCTAGATATCGTGATGTCATTTATTTTTCGGGCTATTCGTCCGTTACTTCGTTTATTCGAATAAAAATTTATTATAAACTAGCCTTTTCCCGCGGCTTCGCCCGCGTACTATAAGTACTCAAAAAGGATACGATACTTATGTTGATTTTCAGACTTTGTCAATTGCTGTTATTTAAAAATGTGAGATCTTAAAGTAGGTTAGATTTGACTTGGCCAGTTTTCATTACATCAGTCATTTTATAAAGTTATTCAACATATATATATATATATTAATTCTGATAAAAACTGGCCAAGTCAAATCTAACCTACTTTAAGATCTCACATTTTTAAATAACAGCAATTGTTATAGGTATCCAATAAAGCAAAGAAATAGAGTTTAATACTTGTTCATAATGTTATTTTGTTCCTATAAATACATATTTGGATTTTGCATAGAACTTGGCACTCATTTAGATCTCCATTCTTTTTGCGGCGAAGCCCACAGCCAAGCATAATTTTTGTATTGAACTTGGCTCTCCTTTTTTACATTTATGTTTTTGGTGGGATATCATTACTTTTTGTAAAGAAAACTAGGCAGGTATTAAGATTTAATGTTTTTTCTTGCATTTCCGCTGCATGGTTTTCTTTTTTATGCTATTGTCTACGTTCTCCCGCGCGCCGCCGACGACACACCGTTGGCCGGTCGTTTAGCGCGTATTACAAGTTTTTTGTATGAGGACACCACTTATTATTTGACTTAACTTTCTTTTTATATTTATAGCAAATATAATAATACATATATTGGGATAGTTTCAAATATCTGCTTGTAACGGTTCCTACGATACAATTAAAACATTTTTTTTTATGGGGACCCCCCCTATTTTTTAACTTTTTTTTATTTTTAGATTTTTTCCTACGCTTACTCACACAATTACCGAGCTGGATTCCAAATTTCATCCTTCTAGGTCATCTGGAAGTAGGTTAGGTTTAGGTACTATATGTCAGTCAGTCAGTCAGTGCTAAAATTTACGACTTTTTGACCTTCATATCTTTATAACCGTTTGAGCTAGCTTCATGAAATTTGGGCTTCTAGATGTCCTTATGGATATAATTAAACACACGTAGTTTTATGTGTTTACGTTAAAGAGGTTTTGAGTTATAGAAGGGCAAAAGCGGCACCAAGTGGTTCGTGTAATATACACTTGGCGGTGGCTAGCCAGTTCCTTTGCTTGAACTTGGCTTGACACGCTGCCGCGTGTCTAGATTCACTATACTTATTCTTGTACCTATACAGTATGTATGTACCACTTTATTGCACATAAACAAGTAGGTATAACATAAAAACAAAGGTAACATATATAAAAGATATGCACAAAGGCAAGCTTATCCCTGATAGGGATCTCTTCCAGCCAACCCATGAGAAAATGAGAAAGGATTAAATTCAAATGGCGAAAGACAAACTATGCACAAAATATAACAATAAAAAGTTCCAAAACACATAAAGCTGCACATAAAGTCGCCATCAGATATATCTGAGCGGCCAAGGTCGTCATAAATATCTGAACAACGCTTCTATTGTAAAGGCGATAAAGTGCATGTTCCGATATTTTTGATTACCTTTGTCCCTTGGATATATCTGATGGCGATTGTAAGTCGATATCTAAGATAATGTCTATATTTTTACATGTTACTTTGTAAGAAACAAAACCTTTGGTATTGGTATGGTTTTATAGACGTACGATATTAAAATGTACGTTATTTAAACAGAAATAGCGTACTATCAACAAGCCGGGATCGCAACTAGTTTAAGAGGCTGAACACCCGATGACCTTCAAATTGACTTTACTCAAACAGTTTTTTAGCTATAACTACTTGTTTTGGGAAAGTAAAAAAAATATAATTATGTTAATATTTATTATACTTGGAAGAACTTTGTTAATTCCGATACACGATTGAACGAAATCGGCTCCATAGAAAATAATTCCAAAGTTACATCTTAAAATTAGCCTTAAACCGTTGTATAGCTTTAGTTTCTTGACTTATACTTGTCGTTAATTAACTTCAAACTTCCACAACACTAAGGGTGGGTTGCACCACGCATAACTAACGTACTGATCAACGTTAAATATGGCGACGGAGCTGTCATCTCATAGAAAACTGTCAAACTTTTCATACAAGATATTTTTAACGATGACGTTGACGTTAACAAACGGTTTAGTGCAACCGGCCCTAATACTTCATAACTTCATTTTTTTATATTTCTCACTTAATGCGTGGATTTTTCAAATTCATCATTTTGCGAAATTTGCTATGATCTTCCATACTAATCGTATAGTACAGGAAAGATACGGTTGCGTCAAACATTAATTTATAATAGCCTGATTTTTTTATTATTCATTCTTATGGAATATTTATAGATAATATAAGCAAAAATCCTACCAACTTTTCACCCGGAAGTAGTTAGGTAAGTAAATACGTAAAAAAAATGTATAAAATTTTTTTATATTTTTATTTTCAATAATATCAATTATTTTTATTTGTAAATATTACGATATTTAAGTCTTCTTTCTGTTTAAAGCGAAAAACAAGAAACCGTGTCCATGTAAAACCACATAAATAACAAAATGTACGGCGCGGGCGATATATATCCTAATTCGTTAGAAACAAATAGTAATAATTGGTAGTTTGTTCTTACACTTTTTAAATGACTTAGAAACGATATATTCATTAAAATCCTACAAGAAAAACGCTTGTAATATGTGTGTACATATTTGTGGCGCTTAGCGAATAACGATATTTTGTAGGATTTCATTGCGTAAATAATACTTGTATCACGATATATCCGTTACACTAAAAATATTAGCTATTATTAATTATTTCCAATTCCCCATACTAGCCGCCCGTAAAATGACTGTAGTAGTATCGTAACACTGTTTCTCTTTCACTCGCGCTGAGAAAGACAGGGATGGAATTTAGCTGTTGTCATCCCCTTAACAATGGATATTGTTAGTTTCTCAAACCACCACATTTCGAGGTATTCCGCCTTTCATACCATTATTATGGGAGGTAATGAATCAATTGCTTGTATATTCAGTTGCGCAATCAGGTACTGTTATATCATCACACTTGCTCATAAAAGTCATAAAGCGCGCTATTTCACGCAAGTGAAGCGGGTGGTCAATCACATTTTACTCCCTCGGGGTTTTATTTTTAAATTACGCCACTAACTCCTACGAAACAAGATGGTTATAATTAAATATATTTGTTTTCACACCACCTGCTCGACAATGCCAAATTATATATCATGCAAACCTGACCGAAAGTAAATCATTATAGCCCTTGGCTTTAGCCGGGTCATAATGTTGTACTAAATTTCATTATAACCCGCTGGTTAATAATGTGATTTCACTTCCCATAGTTCTTATTGTTATGTGCTTAAAGTCGTAAATTTCGTACAGTGCACAGCCCATCCCCGCGAGCTTCGGAGTCGCCCTTGACAGGCGTTCCCCTCTGCCGAAAACATATGACCAGTGGTCATACACATGTATGGACTGACGTTTATCTGACGTAGATATTTGTACCTTACGTACGAAAAGCCATACATTTGACGTTCCCCTCCCCCGCAAAAATCGGCAGACTTTTTTTGTATAGAAAATGTCAGACATGTATACTCCATCCGGGTTAAATTCTCTAAGCCCGCGAGCCACGGCCCACGGCGCCGCGTCGAACTGATTTGAAAATCGAATTTATTCGGAAAATCGTGCTGGCTACTGCAAATGGAACACATTTTAAATACCTAAAACAAATGCTGCGAGTGTCATAAGACGCTGCAGTATACGAAGTAAAACTGCAGATTCTATAAAATGGATTATATAACTTAATTTTAATATGTGTATATAGCTATTTACTATTATTATAGTGCATAAAATATCCCCTTTAAATATGGGACGAATTTATAAATTATTTCGGTTGTTATTCTATGTAACGTCAATTTCAAATTATAATACTGAATTGATTTGGAAACAGGTTTTATTATAATTGTTAAAACACACAGTTATCACTATAAAAGATGTAATGATAGATAGACACAATAAAATGATTATTGCCATTACGTTTATTCATAAGTACATACTGATAATATATATAAATATATTTCTTTTAGGAAATAATTATGTTTCTTTAATTAAAATAGACAAGTAATAAATAATAATGCAATTTGATTTATCTAAAGGGTATTTATTGTTATAAAGTAAATATACTCTTATCATTTTAATTTACTTTTAATGACAATTGATTGTGAACAAACACTTATATATTTTTATATACATAGTTTATTTTTTAAATGCAACTCAAATAATTACAAAATGTACACAATATGGTCAAACAATCAGATTAAGGTACTTAGCTCTGTTCGTGTCGCTGGTAGCACAACAAGTCAATCAAGAATCAATTATCACTTTTGATTTACATTAATAAAATTCCGTTTCTAATAAATTTGGTTATTTTATTGTCTCGCAAGAGGTGAGAAAAGTACAGTATACTCCTCGGGGATAAAGCTGTTTTTGTCAAGGGCGCGCTTGAACCCCTCACTGCACTGAGCCTCGTAGTCGTAACCCCCTCGCTGCTGCGTTCGGGAGTAGAATCTGAAAGAAAACAAAAAGAAAAACGTCAAAAAAGAAAAAAGTCTAAAAGTGTTCCATGACACTCACGTATTTTTTTATACAATTTTCAATTGTGGTTGTATGCCGAATGGATCTAAGCCTTTCATGCCTAACCTGTCAAAACATGACATTTACACATTGACTTCCCCTTCTATGCACAATGTACTTGGGGCCGTATTCTTACTTTAAAACACGTGTATAGACACGATCCAACTTCAATACAACTCCAATGCACAGCCAGCGCCTAAAATCAGAATCAGAAATATCAGAACTTGCTTGAAAATTATTCCGATGCAACTCCAATACAGCTTCAATATTGGTTGATTATTTTTGTTGTGTGTTGGAGTTATGTTGGAAATAGATTGTGTTTGTAATGTGTTGTTTATGTATTTTAAAATTTGAATATAGCACACGATCCAACTTCAATACAACTCCAATGCATTAACAACGCAATACAGCTAGCGCCTAAACGTTTGAATCAGAAATATCAGAACTTGTTTGAAAACTATTCCGATGCAACCCCAATACAACTTCAATATTGTTTGATTCTTTGTTGTGTGTTGGAGTTATGTTTGAAATAGATTCTGTTTTTAATGTATTGTTTATGTATTTTAAAATAAGAATACGGCACCTAGTGCATACTGTTGCTCTCTCTAGAGTCCTTCGCTCAGTTTCTATTGATTTGGCAGAGGGAAAATATTAAAACCTATACTATAGTTCCATGCACCTAAAAGCAAAAGCGCACGAAATGTGTCTTTTAAATGCGACTAAGCTACTTCAATAGTTACAATAGTATCGCTCGGTAGAATTAAACCGTTGGTAAATAGAAAAGTAATAAATTGTAGTTAATGTTGATTTGTGTTTCTAAATATATCTCGATTTCTATGATCCTGCACCAATTACTAGTTTCGGTTTGATCCAATGGTTGACTTGTAGAGAATGCCTTAAGGCATTAAGTCCCCCTCTTGTACCCTTTTTTTATTTGTGCAATAAAGTTTAAATAAATAAATTAAAGTAACGAAATATAAACAAACCATTTTACCTTCATTGCTTAACGACTAATCACGACCACGCACTTTTAAAGAAAAAAGTGACATAGGGCCACCAGACACTATCAGTACTAAACGTCTGAATCAGAAATGTCCGATTTGCTTGAAAATTATTCCGATGTTAGAGCCCGTTCACATGGCATCAAGTTTTGTCGGATCCTGTAAAACCGGATAGTGTATTCACATGGCCGCCCGGTTTTATAAGATCAGCCCCTGCCCACCTCCCTCCGAGTTGCTGGATCTGGGTTTTTGCAGGATTCTTGCTCCGAGCTCGTGCAATGTAAGTATTGGAAAACTGTTGCCACTAAACCGGACCCGGCATTTTAACGAACGACCGGACCGATTTGAAGTCGCAAAATCGGATGACACATTTTGCAGGATCCGTTATGTTGCCGGATTCTGCAACCGTACGCTTGTGTGAACGCATGCATTGAAATACTATTGCGAATAAATCGGATCCTACAAAAACAGTTCCCGCAAAAAATCGGATGTCCCGTGTAAACGAGCTCTTACTCCAATACAACTTCAATATTTGTTGTGTGTTGAAGTTGTGTTTTTAATGTATTGTTTATGTATTTTAACATTAGAATACGGCACCATGTCTAAAAATGACACATTATCAGTTATGTAATTCCAGAGAACTAAACTCGTATTTCACATCACACCGAAATAATGTAAACAAACTGACACTAGTTTTACTTTGAAATCCACTTACTGTCAATTGTCATATGAGGATTTCAAAGTAATATACGAAACAATAGCTAGTAATTAACTGAACCAGTGTTAATCCTGCGCACGTCTCCTAAATCACCTTGCACGTAGGCGCAATTATTTTATAGGAAGCCATCTTAAGCTAAATTTTCTTAAAAGGATAGAAAACCCATCGATAGTAAACATGAACCACGGAAGCCTCTCAAAGTTCCACAATTTCCTTGGAGCATTTTATAATCGATCGAGGGCTTTAAGGCGCTTACGGACCCATAAGCCCTCCTCAAAAGAAACTCATTATAAATTCGTGTTACTTATATTAAAAGATTGTTTTTTTCCGCAGTCTAGTAAAACCTTTACTTTATCATAATCTTCTCAACTATTGTGAGTTTAAAAGGTTTTGGTTTTTCAATCTTTGATAATCGGGCTTTGTTGCGGAATGGGGTTTAGTATAATGGAAGGAAGGCAGGCATAATGCTTTTACTTTTAATCATTTGAACTCTCCGAATATAGTAGCGTGTTGAATTTATTTAGAGTTCGAACACAATTTTTTTTACACTTTGCGGGGCAGTCCTCATAGTGTTATTTGGCATTAAATATGGAATTAATTTTCTCTCTCCTGAAATAATTTTTTTCCTTATGTATCTAAGGAAAAAATATTTCAGGAGCTACTTACGACATGCTAATTAAATTCCGTCACATATTTATATATAACAACTAGCTGTGCCCGCGGCTCCGCCCGCGTGGAATTCGGTCTGTGTAAGTGGCTAATTTGCCCCTAATTTCTCTCCCGCTACCCTGGAGGCGGAACTTGAAGTAAAGTTGACAGATGGATACGCTACAGTAGTCCTGATAGAATATTTTACAATTACCACTAAATGAAACTACACTCAAAAATCAATACTTTTTTGGCATGATTTAAACGACATAGAGTAGTAGGTGAATATCGGATACAGTACCACTTTTCCAAATCGATCCTCCCGTCAAATCAGTCTAAGCATGAAAGGTAAGAACAGGTGCGGTTGAAATTTGGGGGGTGGGGGGGGGTCACAAATGCAGAAATGATTTTTTAAGGGGGTCAGTAACGTTTTTTTCTATTTGAGGTGTACTTGGGGGGGGGGGGGGGGGGGTGACTGTACTGATCGCATTAATGGTGGTAATTACATACGGTTTCTGAACGCGGAATACACTAATTTACAATGCACTAATGAACGTCAGAGAAAAAAAAATATACCGGAGTGCGTTTCGGTTGGAACGAAGTTATGTTATTTCATTTTATTTCATTTTTGACTTTTGCCTAATTTTTGTAGTTTTTATTTTTTTTTGTATTTTTTTTAATTGAAATTTTAAAAATTTTTGAAATTTTGAAATTTTTTGTGATTTTTGTGATTTTTGTGATTTTTGTGATTTTTGAGATTTTTGAGATTTTTGAGATTTTTGAAATTTTTGAATTTTTTGAAATTTTTGAAATTTTTGAAATATCTGAAATTATGAAATTTTTGAAATTTTTGAAATTTTCGGCATTTTTTACTGTCAGGTTCTCGACTTTTTTTACTTTTTTCACTTTGTCACTATACACTCATTCTCACATCTCTATACAAAATTTCATTAAAATCCGTTCAGCTGTTTTCACGTGATGCGCGGTCAAATAAACAGACAAAAATTCTAAAAATGGTTGGAACGTGTTCTGTTATCGACTCTAAGTATCCCCAGCCAACTTTTTTTCGAATATATTCCATGTACAGACTTTCGACCCTCTTCAGCTTTATTATATGTACAGATAAGATAGATTTTTGGACCTAAGATTCTAAAGTTAAATGGGGGGGGGGGGCTTTTTTGAAGATGAAACTATCCTTTGTCCTTTCTCGAGACCCATACTATCTCTATACCAATTTTCATCAAAATCAGTTCAGCGGTAAAAAATTCCTCATACCAACTTCCAACCCCATTTTCACCCCCACAAGGGTTTGAAAACTATCCTATGACGTTTCTCGAGACTCAAATTATCTCCATACTCATTTCTATCTAAATCGTATCAGCGGTTAAAAATTCTCCATACAAACTTTCAACCCCATTTTCACTCCCACCAGTGTTGATTTTCGGGATTAAAACTATATATTATCCTTTCTCGGGACTCAAACTATCTCTATACAAAATTTCATCAAAATCCGTTCAGCCGTTTTCACGTGATGCGCGGTCAAATAAACAGACAAACAGATAAACAGATAAACAGATAAACAGACAAACAGATAAACAGACAAAAATTCTAAAAATTGCTGGAACGTGTTCTGTTATCGATTCTAAGTATCCCCAGCCAACTTTTTTTCGATTATCTTCCATGTACAGACTTTCGACCCTCTTCAGCTTTATTATATGTATAGATATAGATAAGATAGATTTTTGGACCTAAGATTCTAAAGTAAAATGGGGGGGGGGGGCTTTTTTGAAGATGAAACTATCCTTTGTCTTTTCTCGAGACCCATACTATCTCTATACCAATTTTCATCAAAATCAGTTCAGCGGTAAAAAATTCCTCATACCAACTTTCAACCCCCTTTTCACCCCCACAAGGGTTTGAAAACTATCCTATGACGTTTCTCGAGACTCAAATTATCTCCATACTCATTTCTATCTAAATCGTATCAGCGGTTAAAAATTCTCCATACAAACTTTCAACCCCATTTTCACCCCACCAGGGTTGATTTTCGGGATTAAAACTATATATTATCCTTTCCCGGGACTCAAACTATCTCTATACAAAATTTCATCAAAATCCGTTCAGCCGTTTTCACGTGATGCGCGGTCAAATAAACAGACAAACAGATAAACAGATAAACAGACAAAAATTGTTGGAACGTGTTCTGTTATCGATTCTAAGTATCCCCAGCCAACTTTTTTTCGATTATCTTCCATGTACAGACTTTCGACCCTCTTCAGCTTTATTATATGTATAGATAGAAGACAGACGTTAGTACAGTCAATGGCAATAGTATCTTCCTACATGAAGGCCCTAAAAATATGTGACACGCTCTTATTTGTAGGACCATAAGAGCGTGTCACATATTTTTGTCGTCTTCATATAGGAAGATAATATTGCCGCTGACTGTACCTCTAGAAACTATACAATAAGTGTTGCTTCTATTTATAAATATATCTGTCCTCTAATCTAATATACTTATAAAGTATCAACCGCAACCTCGTATCAGCTTCGACATGGTAAACAATTATAATCTTTAAAAACTAAACACAAGGTTGCTTTCCGATTGGCTTCCTCAAATTAAACGTCACAACTTTAATAGATAAGTGACGGATTTTACTACTAGCCTGAAATACAACTTAAAACAAAAATATTTTATGACTATTAAAAGGAGAATTATAAATTTTCCGCAAACCTCTTAAACATGTTTAAAAATTGTAAAAAAAAACAGCCATTATCTTGATTGCCAAATAGCACATTAATGAGGAGGGGGTGCCCGCAAAATAAAAATTATGTGTAATAATGACCACCTAATGTGAAAACGGGTGGAAATTAGGATGTGGAAATGTCGACAACAAACAAACACAAAAGACAGACCTTATAAGTTTCACGTTTCACAGTTTGAATACTATCTATATATAGGGTGGGGCCTGTAACTAAAGCAAAAAATTAAAACGTAGATTCTAGTCCTCAAACTAGACAACTTTTGTGTAGCAACTTTTTAAATAAAGTTTTTAGATTGTTATTTTTTCAAACAAAGTAAATAGAATAGTATTTTCAATGTACTTAAAACTCCGTCTAATTGACATCGCCTGTCAGTCTAGTCACTCTACAGACATAATAAATTTCATAGTACATTGCGTGTTCGAATTAACTTTAAAATGTAATAAAATTCAAACCGCAAGTGTTTTTTCAAAGTCGTCAAACAAACGTTGCGTAGTTTGAGGAGAAGAATATACATTTTAATTTTTTGCTTTAGTTACAGGCCCCACCGTGTATATAATAGTAACTAATGTTAAGTATTATACGGTCAACCAATTTGATTCCTAGGCCACTGTAGAACCATGTCGTAATGACAGTTGCCCGTGGATACGTATAAACGTAACCTATTCGCTACCAAACTAGCTATTGTGACAAGGTTCTAGAGTGGCCTAGGAATCAATTTGGTTGACTGTACCAATGTGTAAGTCATAATTACTACCTTAGTGTTATCTTCTGTTTCTGCAATCAGCAATCATTATCCAAGAGCCGGAAAAAGGGATAGACCTATCCTATCCTTATAAACAAATTGGGGCGCCTGGTCGCTGTTCATCGGTGGAGTCCAGGGTATTCATTTAAGGAACATATGAACATTTACGAAAATAAAACTAATTCAGTTCAAATATTTTGCCTGTTTATCTAACTTATCATCAAACTTTTGATCATTTCGCAACAAAATCAAAATATTTATATTTCCCTCATCTTTATTCATTCATAAACAGGATGTTTTCCCTAATAAAGTATAAGATATTACCCTTTTCATCAATACGGCGGAGTTGACAACCGGCATCATTGGGTTAATCGAATAACAGCCTTAAGTGGTGGGAGGAGGGGTGAAAGTCGCGTGGGTTGGGACAGTATTGGTGATTTACCTTCCCGTCGTGTTTGATTTGGAAGCCCGTTGTCGCTGTGGTTAATTCAAGGCATAAGCTTGAGCGGGAAATTATTTCTAATAATTTTAAACAAAAAACAACCGACTGCATTTGCTGTTGGAAAGGTGGAGTAGGCTAAGTGAAGTCCGTTCTTTTGACGTGATAACGTCTTATAAATCGATGAACACCGGTAGCATACACGAAAAAGTGTCACGCTGTGGACAGATCTCCATGGTAAGGTTGTGGACAGATCTCCATGGTAACGTAGTGTAATGTTGTCTTATGACGTTATCACGCAAAATTATTGTCCGTAAACCGACTTTACGGACAATCATATTTTTTTGTTTAAAATTGATAATTATCCGCTTCGCTTATGCCAAAGACACACCATTATTGATACATTTGGTCAGAGCTTTATTGCGTACGGGATGACGCTAAACTAAATGATGTTTGGATTCAGGGTAGTAGGCAAATGTTATTGACTGATGCGATCAACTGTTTAACGCGATTTAGCTACCACGTAGGCTTGTCATAACAATGAGAGCGAATTCATGTCAATGGAAAGCAATGTTTAATGATTCGATGATTCCCTACGCTTAAATATTTAGAAAATAGTTGTCATCAAATAATGAAAGAAGGAATCGGAAAATACTCGTCTAATACAAAAGTCCATGGACGATCATGGACTAAGAGCTGGTCACGTCAGATAGTGTGGCTCTCCGTCTATCATTTATTGTGTAAGAGTACGACAACTGGTTTTGGAAAAATGCCCGAAATAACAATCATCTAAGGGACATCCGAGTACGAAGGATAATGTAGAAAAAATGGCATCCAACGGGTAAATCTCAGAAGCTCAGTAGGTGGTGCGGCGATCTGCTATCTAGCAGTCCCGAGTTTGAGTCTCGCCCGAGGCAGTGTTGCAACATTCCTGTAATAATCGTGTCATTAAAACAATGTGGTATTTAGTTCTTTTATCGGTAAACAACTAGATCAGATTTCCGAAATCTGCTACAGCCCTTATGTGTGCTGTAGCAGTATATTAATCATGTTATAAGTATATTTCAAAGATTCAAAGATATTTGATCACGTACACAATATTACATAAATTTTTCAGACAAGCAAAATAAAGACGTATTGCTAGCTAAATGCTAGCTAGTATGTCAGCTAACGCTGCGCTTCCGTAGGGCCCACTTGGTGATGCCACGATAGATAACACAAACCGAAGACAAATAATAGAAAATAAAATTATACTTAACACAAACCATTAAAAAATATCAATATTTCGTCTACTAACCCTATTATATGATTTAGGGTTAGGGTTATTATCCGTCCAGTTGCAACTAAGCGAGCTCGTTCATTAAACTTAACGATGTACAGTGGTGGAAAAATTAATTACGCGCTCGGTAGAGTGAGAGCCAAGTCCTTAATTAGCGAAACGCTTAGATATTATACAACATTGAGGTGCAAGTTCTTTCTATATTTTATGATGATAAAATAGTAAATTTATCAAGCGAGTAACAAAATTGTGTGCTATCTTTTAAAAATGCTGAATTTTGGTTATGATAGCAAAGTAAAAACGGAAACAGATACTATTATAGGAAAGAAAATACACCAAGTCTTTTGGTTCTAACGTTTCCAACCCAGGGCAGTGGAGGCCTTGGTCACATGTTTACATCTATGTACAGTCACCGGCAATAGTATCTTCCTACACAAAGGCCGCAAAAATATGTGACACGCTCTTATAAATAAAAGCGTGTCACATATTTTTGCGGCCTTCGTGTAGGAAGATACTATTGTCAGTGACTGTACCATCATTTTATACTTGACATAGTTGTTCTACTTAAATTAACAAATGAAAATTATTTTATTCAATGATTTGTATTTTCGTTAGTTACATGAAAATCAACTTTAAGCAAATAAAGAACTATACTTGAATAAGTATAATTAATTGGTTTTAGGAATCACGAGGCTGATATTGTAAATTAATGGCGTAATATATGAACAATACATTTTAATGAATTATAAGACATAAATTAAATATTAAATAGGCAAAAAATCTAAATAACTTTAAAGTAAAATAATTCTAAACTTATAAAATAATTCTAATCGACAAGAAACCCACTCCGAGCTGCTCCCGGTGCAAAGGTGCCCATTAAACTCGCTGCGTTTCCGCGTTGGATCGCGATGGACAACCTTTGCAGTAGGAACGACCCAGAGCGGGGGTCAAGACCCCTCTGCTGCAGGCGGCGACCCAACTCCCGAAGGAAAACCTTTCCCTCCGCGCACCAGCACCCTGAGGTCTCTAGTAGTATATTGTATTCGACTCGCTAAAACCACTAACAGAGTTAAACACAATTGACTTGTAATTGAGAGACTAAAACCAATGAACGAAAATACTATTTCACTTCAGAATTGTGCAAAAAATCCGCTGAATCAATTCCACCGACCCCCTATTCAGAAAAAATACGTCTTACCTCACTAAAATCCAGACAATGCATTTAGACACATTCCCCCGCGATCCATCCTTGTGACAACCCTCATTGTGTAACATTATCTCCTACGCCACTGTCTTGCTAATCTGCCAGGCGATTTTCAACTTAATCTCTTCAATTTAACGTAGAATTTTGGTTGTAGGGTACAGGATGGATTCACAGCTCACACTTAGCGCACTAATTGAGCTAGGGATATGTAACTAGCTGTGTAATGGGAACCATTTATTTTGTGACACGTGTAATGTCTCCTTTGGAATGGGCTCTGAGGAAATTGGGCTTGGCTGCGTACTTAGGTATCTACAGACCGATTCACCTAAACTGGCTGTGATTGATGGACTAAGTGATAACATTTACTTATTTTATGGCCTTGCTATATACAGGGTGTAATAAAAATACTGGTGATCCGTTTAAGGGCGTACTTGGTATCATATTCTAATTTTAAATAATTTTGAAAAAAAACGAACCGACTTCACTAAACATCCACCTTTCCCAAAGCAAATGCTCGAGCTGCTGTAAAAAATACTCAAATCACTATAGGTGTGCCTATAATAGTTGAAGAGTTCCCTCGATTTTTCAAGGATCCCATTATCAGATCCTGACCTGGTTACAATGGGACCAACTGTGAAGTATACTCTTTCAAACGAAAAAAGATTTTTTCAAATCGGTCCAGCCGTCTTCGAATAATCGATGAACATACATAAAAAATAAAATATCAATAATTTTGAACAAAAAAGAACCGACTTCACTAAACATCCACCTTTCCCAAAGCAAATGCTCGAGCTGCTGTAAAAAATACTCAAATCACTATAGGTGTGCCTATAATAGTTGAAGAGTTCCCTCGATTTTTCAAGGATCCCATTATTAGATCCGGACCTGGTTACAATGGGACCAACTGTGAACTGTCTTTCAAACGAAAAAAGATTTTTTCAAATCGGTCCAGCCGTCTTCGAATAATCGGTGAACATACATAAAAAATAAAATAATAAAATAGCAAAAACAAAGATCCCGACGAATTGATAACCTCCTCCTTCGAAATCTTGAAGTCGGTTGAAAACTAAGAAAATATTTTTTTCACGCGTTTAAAACAATTGTTTTGTATGAAGGAATGACCGGCTGGGACGACGTGCTCCATACAAAAAAAAATTTTTTTCGCCTCCAAAAAAATGGATCACCAGTTTTTGTGTTAGACCCTGTATTTGCCATAATTATATGAGTAATGCAGTACGGCTTCGGTTGCAGCTCCTTAAAATACGAGACGCAGGTACTAAAGGCATTTGTAAGAGCTTTACGTGATGGCCATGCTTCAGAATTCCAACACTATAACAACTTGCATCCATAAAGTGACCTCCACCTATGAATAGCTGCCAGACGCACGGATCTAGTAATAAAGATATATAATGCTTACATAGTGCGAAGTTTCGTCACTCCTGAAATCTTGTACCATTTTGCCACCTATGAATTTTCAATAATCAAATAAATTTCCAGCAATTGAAGATCTATTCTAGTGATAATCGGTACTAAGCTACGTTAATGGCCATTAAACAACACTTAAATCCTGTTTTACAACCTCTTTAACATAGATAGGGTTTAGTGGGTCGTTACACGTGTAATACCCGGTCAGGCGTTCCGGTGCACCCGTGCACCCGTGCATCCTTGCACCCAGGCACCCATGTAGCCGGTAACGACGTCGTAATGCACACGCTCGGTGGGTTCACAATGGGTGTGCACTGACAGCAGAACCGACCAGTAAAAAAAAGGAAAAAAAAACCGGCCAAGTGAGAGTCGGACTCGCGCATCGAGGGTTCCGTAAACCGGTATATGTGACGTTATCATGGTTAGGGTACCACTTTGTCGCTTATGGATTCCGAGATATCACTGATTTTGTTAATCAATCCGAAAATAGTGAAAATTGGTTTTGATTAAAAATAGCTTCTACACACTTAAAATAATACGGTGTATTGATAAAAAGTTAAACGTTTCAACTAAAAGTAGGAAAAAAACACAGTCAAAGTTTACCGACTAGGGTACCACATTGTCGCTCTTATAAGCGACAATGAAGCTTGAAGTAATATCGGGGCCATTGGAAAATGTAGTAACACGTGTTGTCTAAATCTCAGATTACTCCCATCCATTTGCTTGACAGTTCGTAACTCAGCTGCCCGTTACGTTCACTTAGCTTTATGTTATGTTACCCTTTTAACAAATAATGGTAAATAAGCAATAATTATTAAGGCAAAGCAAAACTCTCTATTTTAATCTGGCCTAAATCAATCAACTAGATACAAAATATATTAACAAAATTCATATTATGTTAGTTTATTCAATTGGATTGTTAAAAATAAATAAATAGATCACATAGGATAATAAAATTATTTACAATTTTAAAGTGCGTTGCGTCCAGACCGTCTTAATACGCCACGAATATGCTGCTCTGCTCGTACGCTGCGCACGCGTTGCTCTAGCCGGAGAGCTAGCAACGGAAATAGGTTTGCTATTATATAGAGAAATGAAAATTTCTCTATTTAGTGTGCCATACTATCAATTTTAATAATCCGGGTGCCTGGCAGATGCTTTGAATACTGATTAATTACATAACAAAAACTTAAATATAAATAAGGGGAGGGATATAAGTTAGTGACAAATCAAAACTTTTTAACAGAAAATATAGTTGACTTATATTTAACAAGCATCTGAGGGACAACCGTATAGATAATCAGTTAATACTCGTACAAAGTCACCAATCTCTCAATCAGACGTAAGAATTTAAATGACTTGGCGTCAGCACTTACGTACCCCTAGGTGCGAGGTTGAGTAGTGTAAATCATTTTCATAATGATGTTAAATGCAAATTATTACTTTTGTAAGTAATAATTATATTATAATAAGTCTTAATAATAAGTTTGATCTCATAAGTCATAAGGCGACAATGTGGGACCCTAAGGAATGTTAAACTAACAAACTTGATCTAAATTAGTAAAGCTGACGAAAAGACTGTTATTTTTTATAAAATAAGTTATGTTAGTGATTCATAATAATATTTGTATTAGATATATGCACTTATAGTGCGGACACTATGTTAAATAATGGAAGTAGAATTCTTATTTCTCTAAACTTATAAATAGCGACAATGTGGTACCCTAGATCACTTTACATACAAAAAATCATGTTAAAAGTCTAAACTTTGAAGTCACTTTTTTGATAGAAAACTACATTACTTTTGTGTTTAATTACACTTAATCGTTAGTTTTGTTCCTAAATTAACGTAAACTATGAGAATTAAAAATTATAATGTTGATTTTGTATACTTTTTATGTAAGTGTTGTTTTTTTTTGTTTTATTATAAAAAAAAATATGCCTTGACATATGGTTGTTTCATTATTTTTTATTATAAACCTTATAGTTTTTCCTCCGAGTATAGACTTAAGTGCGGAATGAGGCAGGGGGGGCTCACGTCTCCCAGGCTGTTCAGCCTCTACGTGGATAAGCTGATAGCCGGACTCAACAGCATGCATGTTGGATGCCATATTGATGGAGTTTGCGTAAACAACATCAGTTATGCGGATGACATGGTGCTGTTGGCTCCGTCTGTCAGTGCCTTACGGAAGCTGCTAGCGGCGTGTGAGACGTATGCCAAACTTCATGGTCTGCAGTACAACCCAAGAAAAAGTGAGGTTATGTATGATATTTAAGACGGGAACGAAAAAGCCGACTTTCCTGCCTCCTTTTACACTAGATGGGGCCACCCTAGCTTTCTCAAAAAAGTTTAGATATCTAGGTCATATAATAACTTGTGACCTGAATAATGACCTGGATATTGAACGAGAGCGCAGGGCACTGGCTGTTAGGTCGAATATGCTGGCTCGCAGGTTTGCTCGATGTACAGAAGAGGTCAAAATAGTACTGTTTAAGGCATTTTGCCAATCATTTTACTCGAGCAACCTGTGGGTTAAGTATACAAAAAGAGCCTATGATGCCCTGCGTGTGCAGTACAACAACGCATTCAGGATGTTGCTGGGATTACCAAGGTGGTGCAGTGCTTCGGGTATGTTCGCCGAGGCGCGCACGGGCGGTTTTCAGGCCATCTTGCGTAAAAAAAATCGCGTCGATGATGTACCGATGCCGGCATAGTCCCAATAGCATCCTGAGTGTGATTGTTGATAAGTACGACTGCAAGATCCAGTCGCATCGGATCGGGCAAATAATGGCATTTGCTAAATTTAGATCAAAATAGATGATGGCATATCTATGTTGGTCTAAATAAAGTAATATGTTGTATTTATATATTAAAATGTATTTGTATGTAGTGTAGTTAGTAATGTAAGTAAATGGAATGTAGTTACTAAACCTAGTCGCTAAGGATTAGCTTTTTTTTTTTTTACGTTAACTAACAACATGTATGAGTCACAGTTACTCGAAATAAATGCTTTCATTCATTCATTCATTCATTACCTACATCATATTCAAAAATCAACATAAGCCAGCTGAAAACTGTCGATTTTGAGTTATATAAAATATTTTATTTTTGATTCAAGACTCTACACCCTACGTGCATTATTATTGTATTATTTCTATAAAATGTAAAATGTTAGAGACAACATATGATTTGTCGAGTAATATAATGTATGTGGAACATTATAAAACCGCTATCTCCATAACTTCAACCTATAACTAGGTTTTTTAGGCTTTCAAACTTTAAACTCGAATATCTCAAAACAGTACAAAGATATGTTGAAACTTCAAAAAATTATTAAAAATAAAAATACTCAACATAGCGATCTCATCCTTTTTGCATATGAAGGAGAATATTTTGAACTATAAGGAGGTACCAATAACTCAATACCGACAATATATTACCTTTGCCATGACAATGTCACATATAGGGGTAGTACAGAGAGTTCTAAACTAGGAGAGGCCCTGAGTATCATTTCCCCTCTGTCAAAAGTATTGGCGGAAAATCTAGTACATCTATAAAAACTATTTCAATAATCGATGTCACGCCATTTTCGTCATCGCTGTCAATGGATAACAAGCTCCGTGAAAATGCCCTTATGCGCTGTTTTTGGATGTAAAAATATGTCATATTTCGTCTAGTTTTCAAAAAGATGAAATACCATTTCAGATGTAAGTACAGTTTTACTTTATTTATCATTACTTTCGTAATAAAAGATTTAACCTAAATCGAAAATCAAGCTTCGTTTACACAATCGATTCAAAGACAATCGTTTTCTTTCTGACGGGCAGTAACTATTTGACGTTTGACACTTCTCCATATTTATTTAACGCGCTTAAGGATTGCTGTCTTCTATATTTTGTTTGAAAATACAATCAAAAACCGGCCAAGAGCGTGTCGGGCCACGCTCAGTGTAGGGTTCCGTAGTTTTCCGTCCGTCACAGTAAGTGTCCCCACTTAAGAGTTAATAACACCGCCATGTAGGATATGATATGAGAGTTCCACGTACAGCGACATCTATCGGCAAATTAAGTAAACTATTGCGCGCGAGCTTAAAGTATGAAAGATGATTTTTATGGAATAATTCTTTATTGCGTGAACCGATTTTCACCGTTTTTACTTTATTTGAAAGCACGTCATTTCATTGTAATTTTGTAGAAATTACAGGTACAATAAACACCTGCTTATACGGTTAAATTACAAACTTACTTCAGAAATTATTTTGTAATTTTTTTTCAAAAACTGGACTTCAAACTTTTTTTGAACTTGATAGGATGAATATCCTATCAAGTTCAAAAAAAAATTCCTATAAAGTTTTTATAAAGTTCTACTTTTGAGATTTTTTTCATATTTTTAAACTTATGGTTCAAAAGTTAGAGGGGGGGGGGGGACGCATATTTTTTTACTTCTGGAGCGATTATTTCCGAAAATATTTACATTATCGAAAAATGATTTTAGTAAACCCCTATTCATTTTTAAATACCTATCCAACAATATATCACACGTTAGGGTTGAAATGAAAAAAAAAATCACTCCTTACTTTACGTATAGGGGAGGTACCCTAATAAAAAAAAAAAATCCACTTTTTATTTTACCACTTTGTCGGCGTGATTGATATACATATTAGTACCAAATTTCAGCTTTCTAGTGCTAACGGTCACTGAGATTATCCGCGGACGGACGGACGGACGGACGGGCAGACATGGCGAAACTATAAGGGTTCCTAGTTGACTACGGAACCCTAAAAATGATCCTTGGCTTTTTTGTTTGACATTAACAAAGACTGCATCCAATAATGAACCATATGTTAACATTAGTACAGTCGACTATCTATTGCTCCATTTAGTGTTATGAAGTATAAAAAGAATATGTCAAATATGTTTGGTGTTTTCAAGTCAAAGGTACATCTTTGTCGGTTGTCAATATAGCGTCGCTGCCATAAAAAAACATTTAGAAATAAACTGTATTAACAACCGACAATGATGTACCTTTGACTTGAAAACTTCACATGCGTGCTACCTCGCCCCCCTCAGATTTTGGCAGACTTTTTTGTTTGGAAAGATGAGGCGAAGCGTACTCCATTTATAGAGCTTTATGGGGTAGTAACATTAAAATTATTAAAAATATTTTTATTATATGATGTTACTAAAAATGTCCGGTTTTCGCAATTTTTCCTTTATCTGTGCTATAAGACGTTGCTTCGTACCAAATTTCAAGTTCTGAGTTCACGGGATGTACCCTGTAGGTTTTGATTCCATTGCTAGTTTCGAAAATTTGCGGAAATTTGCGGCTTAAACGGCTGTATCTTTTGATTGCGTTGGCTTAGAAGTTTGATTTTTTCACAGCTCCAAGGGATAGTAAATTTCAGCTTGATACGACGCGTTCCTGAGAAAAAGGGTCTTGACAGACAGGCAGACGGACGGACGGATGGACGGACAACAAATTGATCCTGTAACCCTTTACAACCGACTTGATACGATAGTGACACTTGATTTTCAAAAATTCTGGCGCGTACACAAATCGACTTTTCGAGACGCAACCGACCTCGATCGATCGTGAGTCTATATTTTTCTTGGAAAAAACACGCGCGGGCCCTTTGCGAATGAGTTGGAACCTGTCAGTCGCCCGCGACCGCTGGGAAGCATGACTGCGTTTTTTGGCGCGCAAACTCGCCCGGGTAAGTATTTGGTTATTCATTTAATACATGCAATTTCTTTTATTTTTTTGTGTGATTTACTTACTTTAGTTATTGCGTTATACCTAATGTATGTAATTTGAACCTAGTATGCTTACATAAGGGTATATTGTGACTCAAAATCAAGAACGCACGATCGTGTAGGTTAGGTGACATGTACTAAATAGATATTCATAAATTTGTTGTACCTAAACATGATTTTTCTGTACGTATAATAGTTTAATTAGGGTTTTTTCTTTATTTTTAGGAAAGCCCCTCACGGATGACCAAGTTGCACAATTATTAGCAGATGGGAATGACACGGAAATTGAGGACTTTGCTGATGATGATGAAGATATTGTTGCGAGTCTTGGATCACCTAGAAGAGAGTGGATCTGGTTCTGGCGATGAATCCTCCGAAGTGGATGAGGCACCACCACCTATCCCAACAACATCCAGTAGCAGGGGATCCACTAGAGGCAGATCAGGCAGGGAAACGTCAAGAGCAAGAGGTAAAGGGCGGGGAAGAGGACATGCTAGAGGAAGAGGACAGTCTAGAGGAAGAGGACAGTCTAGAGGAAGAGGACAGGCTTGTGGAAGAAGAGGGACAGGTAGGAGAGTGTGGGTAGGAACTGACAATATAAATAAAGCTCATGATTACTCTCCGCTTCCGATAAATCAAGTTCGCTCTCCAATTGATTACTTCCGTGACTATTGTGATGATTCATTTCTGGAAGAAGTTGCTAGGTGCACGAATCTGTACTACTTGCGCAAAACCGGCATTGAACTGAAGACTACCAGACTGGAAATAGCAAAACTCTTTGCTGTTCATCTAATCATGGGCTGTATTCCCTATCCAAAACTACCTTGGTACTGGAAAACTGGATTGAAACTGGCATTGGTCAGCGACACCAAATGCGATGTATACCTCTTGTCTATCTCGTGACGAAATAAAGTACTATGGTAATGTTTGTGTTGATTTTGATAAGTTTTATACCAAAAGAAGACTAATAACAAAGACTAATAGATAAGTAAGGAAGAAATATTTTAGTTTTCTAATAAGGCTGTTGATTGTTTTGCCAAAGACATTATACCAAATGTTTAAATACTTATTATTAATATCGTTAAGAAATGACTGATGATTATAAAAACTGCTTAATTAATTTAATTTTCATTTAATATCAAACCATATCTCCAAACTAGACAAAACTCACATCTCGAGCTATCTCCTAAGTCCCACGCTCGTGAGGGTACGTTTTCAGGAAACCAGAGACTTCAGGATTTATTTATTTATTTTTAACATGATACTTAGGCACCCATGATAAAGTCATGTGAGTTTTAAAGAAGTCTGAGTAAATTATTTTCTTCGGTTGTAAAGGGGTAAGGGTTCCGTTTTTTCCTTTCGAGGTACGGAACCCTAAAAAGAAAATAGAAACAAAAGAGGTTGTTGAAAAAGGCAATCATCATCGTTTATGCGTTTGTACCGGCTTATGTCACGACTCGACGTTCCAACCCAGAGGGAAACTTGGCCTAGGTTCGGTTTCCTCGCGGTCTTTAACTTCACTGAAAAGTGACTGGTAAATATAAAGCGATATTTCGCAGGTAAATGTAAGTTCCTTGAAACTCAGTGGTACGAGTCGGAGTTTGAACCCGGGACGTCGACGTCATACCGACGGGCTACCAACGCTTCTATTTTAATTTTTTTATTTAACTAGTAGTCCACTTCGAACTGACAACTCGCGATTTACTTGCAAACAACTTGACCACTATAAAATAAGATACTTATGAAGATCGCTTTAAGCCTTCTAACTTAATAACCCCTTGATCGATCCTGCTCATATACGAACTCTCAAATTGTATGTACCTATCTCTGCTACAACCCTAACAAACATAAAGATCAGAAACTGTTCTAAAGTTATCGCGGAACAAATGCTAAAAATCAAAAATCCATCGAAATTCCGAGACCTCCCAGTAGCCAGGTGACAGTTGTGTCCGGAGTTGTTTGTTAGAACTTCGCTTCGCTTACGCTCCGCTCGTTCAATTAATTTAGACAATGAATGTTCACATCACACTTCATATAATTTTTGTTTTTGAAATAAAAAAACAGTATAATAAGTCAACACAGTAAACTCTAATTTATACAATAAACTGTTTTAAATCCATTCTGATAATTAAAAAAACATGGTTCAATAAAAATCTAATGTAAATGACGTTATAAAAATAGATTGTTTGAAACTTTAAGTGCTGTATTCGAATTTTAAAATAAAAAAACAATACATTAAAAACACAACTATTTGAAATATAACCCCAACACACAACAAATAATCAACCAATATTGAAGTTGTAAATATTGGAGTGAGATCGGAATAATTTTCAAGCAATTTCTGATATTTCTGATTCAGAAATTTTGCCGATAGCTGTATTGCGTAGTTAATTCATTGGAGTTGTATTGAAGTCTTAGTCTTATAGATCGTGTATAAATAAACATGTTGTAAAGCTAGAATACGGCCCTAAGTGTTATACCAGCCTACTGTATTTAATGTTTTTATGACTGATGACTTCTATCATAAAGGCTCACTAACCTTAGTCATAAAAGATCGACACGTGAGCGATAAGTGAGTTAAGCGGCCGCTGCCCAAAATCACTTTTTCTACTCGTCGAATATACTACGTCGACTAAATATAATGATTGAATTGAGTCTTTGTAGACCGAACTACTATAAGAACATACCTACTTTTAGATGGAGCTTTTATGGTCGCAAATTTTAGCATCGCCGACTATGCTGAAATGGATTATCATGCAACGCCGGTACGATCCAACCTTAGACAATTCAACCAACCGGAGTCGCCATTAACTGGCGTTTGCCAAAAACATATGACCAGTGGTCATACACATGTATGGACTGACGTTTATCTGACGTGGCTATTTGTTACGCATGAATAGCCATACATTTGACGTTCCCCACCCCCGCAAAAGTCGGCAGACTTTATTTGTATAGAAAATGACAGACATGGCTACTCCATCCGGGTTGTATAATACATCTTTATAACTTTCAATATAACTCTTTTTGTATAATATAGAAAAAGACAGGTTGGCTACTCCGGGTTGAATTCTCTAAGGATCCAACGGGAGATCGAAGTCATATGAAATTGTATAGAGGGAGCATGTTGTATAGCATTCGTCGAACGTAATTCTTACTGGCTCGCCTATGTTGAACACTCATAGAAAAAGTATTGCATATAATAGTGACATAAACTTCTTAGTGTAAGAAGGTTATATGTATTAAAAGCTGTAGTCCGAGCTCATATCATAACAACAGAACCTCCTTGCTATACTCAACTTCTGGCTAAGTGGAAATTCAGGATCCCCCTACCAAATTATAGTTCAACCTTTGCTAAGCGTTCACCCGACTATATGCATCTGCGTATCTATAATAAAATATGTAAGGTTCTTGGGATTCAACATTGTGCGCTAGGTAAAGTCAAAGGAATCGTTAAACAATGGCTAGTGCCTTTAACATACGACGACACGGAGGCCCTTCTTTTCGCCAATTGATTTATATTTCTATCAGCACAATCACAGTCATACACACACACACACACACACACACACACATACACACGCACGAACGCACACACATGCACACACATTGCATGTTTCGTCAGCTTTATGTTTAGTTAAGTCCTGTTACGTGTACATAGTTATTTCTTTTCCTCACGTATTATTTCACATGATCTATCCTTTCATATTTATGTTGTGTCACATTTATAGCAGTCCAGGGTCCCAAGATTAGTTTGGGACAGCTTAGTTTGGGATCCGACAGATATTTCAATTATATTTTCAGGTTTACTGACTAACAATAAATAATTTTTATTTTTATTTTTTTAATTTCGAAATAGTAATTAAGCTTTTTAATCTCGTACCTTACTTAGGCCACTCAGCAAGCTTCGTGGCCTAAACACGGTACTCGACTGAAAAGCTCTTCATTATGTCACGATTGTATAAAACACTATTAGTAGTCGACATAGTCGTAACTAAGTTGAAGTAACAAAAAATGTAGGTATGAAAATCTTGGAACACTTTTTTTTCTCGTAAGAGCTCGCGATTCTGAGTAGAAATTACATAAAAAATTTTAAATTAAAAAAAAGGGGATACTACAACAAAGTAAAAATTTGCCCATATATCGGGAGCTCAAAAACACAATATACATGGTAAGTATCCCGTTTTCAACCGACTTCAAGATTTCGAAGGATTTCAATTCGTCACCTCGGGATCTTTGTTCACCGATTATTCGAAGACGGCTGGACCGATTTGGAAAATTCTTTTGTTGTTTGAAAGTGTATACTTGACAGTTGGTCCCATTGTAACCAGGTCAGGATCTGATGCTGGAATTCTGGAGAAATTGAGGGAACTCTTCAAATATTATAGGCACATGCACCTATAGTAATTTCGATATAATTTACAGAAGCTCGGGCATTTCCTATTGGAAAGTTGGAGTCGGTTCTTTTTTGTTTAAAATTATTAATTATTATAGTATACCTACGCTGTGCACTGGTCGCATGGAAACACTTCCAGCGATTTTATTATTTTAAGGGAATACGAGTTACCATGCTTTATTCGATAAACGAGAATGGACACTTTCGTATGGGGAGTGTACCATACATACAGACGACACATATCTCGTTTTAACGATTCTAATTTTCTGCTGCAAATGCCTTAGACAGTTCCCGGTAGATCCAAAGAATGAATGTATTAAAAATACCAGGCAAACATAATTAAAATGTGCCCTTTATCTGTATTTAAGAAACTATGTATGTAAATCTATTTGTTCTTTGTGAATCGGTTGATTACACTTTACAAAAACATGCCAGTTTGCTCATAATAATATCACGCAATATCATTAATGTTCGCGACAAGAATTACGTGCTTAGACGGCTCCTACATTAATTAGTTATAAAATACGTACATAATTAAAATGTAACAACACTAGATAAACAAAGGAATTACATTTTAATGCCCTTCAACGCACACATCCTAAAACACCACTCAGCACAATTTGAAAGGCAAAGTAAACAAGGACGTTATGAAAATCCTTCTTACCACGCTTATAATAAACTTTGGTCTATCAAACGTAAATCAAGCCAATACACACTGAAAAACCAAATAATAAGGCTCATTTTGGGTTGCCAGGATTTTATGTGCCAGTAAAGATTATGGCTCTGATTATTTTTATGTTAAGCGGTGGGGAGATTAAAATTATTTTGTGTTTGTGGAGTGTACCTCAAGATTTGTAGGGAAACTTGATGTTGATATTTACATTTACAGCGTAAGCTAAACACGTTCTGTAGTGTCAGCCAGAGAAAATATAAGTGCTAGAGACCGGTTTAATAATACGGACTGGATGAGTCTACCTTTTCGCCGAATAACGTTTCCCAAACTGTTTCATTTGCCAACTGTGTCATTGAGCATACTGCATTTTTTCTGAAACTATAAGAATTTCAGGATTGTTATAAAACAAACCTAACATCCATACTATCCATACTAATATTATAAATGGGAAAGTGTATGTGTGTGTTTGTTTGTTTGTCCGTCTTTCACGGCAAAACGGGGCGACGAATTGACGTTATTTTTTAATTGACATAGGCTACTTTTTGTCTCTTTCTAACTCCCCACTTCCCTAAAATAGGGGGGTGGAAGTTTGTATGGAGCATTCCGGGGGGCAATCAGGAAAGGGGAACCGTGTTACCCCGAATTTAACGCGAGCGAAGCCGCGGGCAAAAGCTAGTAACCTATATAAACAAACCCTCATAAGTTTACAGCTTCAGACAATAATGCAGTATGCCAAATGACACAGCTGGCAATATATGTTTATATTGCCAACTGTGTCATTTGGCATACAAAATGACACAGTTGGCAATATAAACAGTTTGGGAAACATTATTCGGCGAAAAGGCAGGATCCCGGACTGGGGTAACTGTATACAAAACAAAGTGTAATATCTCAGCAATGTAGGAAGTAGAGAGAGCTAAGAACAATAATGTTGCATTTACTTATTTTGTTTTAGTTTTATTCGGAGTTTAGGTGGTAATTGCAAGTTCAGTTCGTCTTGTGTCGCAAATAAAAAAAACCGGCCAAGTGCGAGTCGAACTTGTAAGTCTAAATAAAAGTTTGATTTTGTTACAGCTTAAAGGTATTTGAAATGAATAAAGACCTGAATATTTGATATGAATTTTAATTTAAAATTATTAAAAATATTTTTATCATATGATGTAACTAAAAATGTACGGTTTTCGCAATTTTTTCTTTATCTGTGCTATAAGACGTTGCTTCGTACCAAATTTCAAGATTATGAGGTCACGGGTTTTGATTACCTTGCGAGTTTCGAAAATTTACGGAGATTTGCGGCGTAAACGGCTGTATCTTTTGATTGCGTTGGCTTAGAAGTTTGATTTTTTCACATCTCTAAGGGACATTAGATTTGAGTATGTGGTATAAATTTCAGCTTGATACCTCCACGCGTTCCTGAGAAAAAGGGTCTTGACAGACGGACGGACGGACGGACAACAAAGTGATCCTATAAGGGTTCCGTTTTTTCCTTTCGAGGCACGGAACCCTAAAAAGATTACTTTCCTTTTTTCTGTGGTCTATTTAATATCCTCTTCTTCTTAGAGGACGGTTTCAAAGATATAGCAGCCTTTGCCCTTCTATAGGTCTGTTCTGAAGTTCATAGATAGGATGTGATAAACTAGAGTTTGTCCGAAAAGAGAAGTGTCGTGGTTTATATCGGAGCTCATACATTCTACGAAACTTCTCTTTGCGGATATCTATGTAGAATGTAAACAAGAGTTGTCTCCGTTTTCTTTATCCGTTGTCACCAGGGTAAACGCATTTAAAATTTTAGAACTGTTAAATTTTTTACCTTAATATGAATGTAGACTACCTATAAGTACGTAGTTGTGGCGTGTTTTCCATTTCGTTTACGCCATGCTCTCAAACGCATTTTGTATTAAATATGAAAACGCCTGCCAGAAATTCATATCAATGCACAAGGAAGTCAGAACTGTACAACAAAAGAAAGGCGCTATAAAATTACATGCACCTCACCGAGTATTCGGAAGATCCTACCATCACTACCTGGTTACTTGAAATATAAACCGTATTCCCATATGCTAAGGTTAGACTTTCAAAAGCGCATTTTGATTAGATAGGAGATAGACAAAGTAAAATTTATGATATTGTATAATGTTAAAAGCAAGACGCGAATTCATCGTGATTTCGAGAGCAGTAGTGTTATTCCATTACCAGTGAAGCAGCATGCATGTTGATTCTTAAGGCAAACCATTATAATTACAAAATGTCCGTGAAATGAGACTTATCCATCCACATTAATATTACAAATGGGAAAGTGTATGTGTGTGTTTGTTTGTTTGTTTGTCCGTCTTTCACGGTACTATTGCGGGGCCAGTTTTTTGGGATGATTGTGTATCCCTATTATCCCTAATATTATTTGATCAGTGGTGCTCGGGTATTCTGTTTTGAAAAAAATACATGACATATTTTTTTAAATAATGGTGGTTAATAATTACAATATAACTTACTGTATTTTTTAATTATGTACCTACACGTCGAAATTCGGGATCTCGCGTTATTTTTTTTTTGTGAAAATTATAAAAAATAATGCCAACCTTAAATGTTTCAAAAACACCAAGGTCTTGGCAGTCGGGTTCGACACCCTCCATTCGGCAAGCAAAGGAAATATTGGGAGTACAATGTAAAATGCTTTTCAATACAGTGAACTTTTTAATATTTTACCCGCAACGGATTTTAAATTAAAGCTTGGTGCGCGGATTGGTCGAATTTTATTTTTAAGAACGTAATATTCTTGTTTATTTATTTTAAAAAGCAGGTATTTACATTTTAATTTATATATTAAAAGTAGGTATTGTGTGTCTAAATTTGCTCTCATTACAGTTATTTAAGTTATTACCAATGTACTTCTTTTAGGTATACGTACTTATCGCTAGTATAACATCATTAGCAATAAGTACCTATATTAAAAAAAAAAAATATATGAAATGAAGCAAGTGAAACTTTGCTGTGTTAGCATGGCGCTTAGAAATTGGTATCTAGTTGGTTTGTGTTGTAGCTATCCAGGCATTGAAACAATAAGCCGTATTGATTTAACCATAATTTGATTGAAATTCTTCTTTGAGCCAAAATGCTTATGTGAGTAACCGTCTTGTACGCTTTTATTTATTTTAAAAGATTAGTACGTATTAGATTGTTAATGCACATTTGGCTTAATTTTTTTGTGTAATACTTTAGCGGCTGTTTTTGTTAACTATTTTGTGTTAGACAACTGTCGTAGCGTATGCACTGACCAGAAGAAAAACCCACTCTACTCCGTACTCTATTTCCGTAACCACAGTTGAACCTTATTACTTGCACGGTAATAATAAGGTAATGACTTAGGTTAGGGAAATAGAGTTAAAGTATTGTCCGGTTCTCTACTGATCCGTGTTCTGCTCCAAGACACCAACCGACTTAATTATGTAGGCTGGTTACGGTATCCCATCAGCCATCTTGAAACGTGTTTTAAAATTAGTCGCGTTGCGATGCATGTAATGCGACATGCAAAAGACAGAAGAAACAATTTGACGCGATGTGATAAAAGTTTCACTTTAAAATACCTACTTCAAGATCAATTCTATTCATTGAATTTTTATCATCATCATCATCTTATCCAGGCCGATTTCGGCCATGGCGACTGAGTGTACTGGCTAGGTAGAGCGTCGGTCGTGAGCTCTCAGGTGACTGACGTAGCCTATCTTTGCAGTGAACGTGCGGCCACACTCACTGCAGGTCAGCACCCCTCCGACAAAATTATAGTTGATGACCGCAGGTAGACGGGTCTTTAACAATTCGCCTCTGTTTTTCGAAGGCTTGCACGTTTGACCTCACTGTATGCCTCCACTTTGGCCGGTCTTGCGCCAAAGCCTCCCAGTGCGATGGCTCAATGTCACATCTTCGCATGTGGCGCTTCAACACATCTTTGAAGACGGTTTGAAGCTGCTAACCAGCAAGCAAGACGTTTTGAATCGATGGGGTGAGCACATTAAGAACCTGCTTAATGTCGATCGCGCTGCAGACTTGCAGTACATAGATTCAATAGCACCGCTCCCCACTCTCTCGACGCTCGATAAGCCATTGGATTAAAAGAAGTCGTTACTGCAATACAACAGCAGAAAAACAAAAAGGCTATAGAATTTTTATAGCCGTGATACACCTACATGCTACGAGTATATATGTGCTTACATATACATATGTACATCTATACAAAACGTGATGTAAATATGATTATGTGTTGTATGGTACGTGCAGTGCTAATTATTCAGCTAAAAATGTGCACATCACATAGAAATCCTATGTCAAAGGCTCATATATTGAAACTTGCGAGATACATATTTTCTCCAAATTTCATAAACAAACGGTTATTTAGATATTAACGCCCAAAAATCGTCATTTTTATCACGTATTGACCTATAGGTATAGACCAAAACTCTAACCCTGTTCCAGATGACCTGGATAGTTCAAATTTGGCATCCAGATAGGTAGTTGGGTGAATACAAAGAAATAAATCAGAAACAAGTACATTTTTATAATTTTATTATATTTTTTCAATTAATTGATTGTATTAGGAACACTTACTTGTAGTGCCTATAATGTAAGAATTAGTAACAAAAGTTATGACAGCCTGTCTTTATGTGGATTTTAAGGTGTTCACATGAATATACTCGTATAACGAGCAGAATTGGTATTCCACCCTTACTTTTTTTAAATCTAAACATATATCAGTTTTAGTACTTACTATATAACTACGTATAACTACGAGTACTCTTATATTCGACTTTCGTATTTATTACGTTATTAACTGGGATTTAGTATTAATTATTATTTCAATATTTAGCGCACAATCGCACATAATCGCTTAAGATAATATATTGAAGCCTAAGGTTTGACTTGGCTAGTTCTCATATACTAATTATATTATAGCCTTCGCAAGTTCTAAAGCTGTGAGTTCTTATTTTATTCTTCCTAAAATTTGGCTTATTGATAGAAACTAAACATCTAAAATAAGGCTCTTCCATGACTGAAGAACAAATCAAATTATTTTTAATAAATATTTTGATTTGTTTATTTTTAAGTAGACACACTACTATATAAATCATAAACTTATATAGATGTCATATACAAAGGAAAAAAGTGACCTAGGCCTCCGGTGCCCAGGGCTGGAATCAAACCAGCAGCGTCTTCTGCATTCGCGGCAGACGCCAAGTGGTAAAGGCGTCTGCCGCGAATGCAGAAGACGCTGGTTCGATCCCAGCCCTGGGCACCGGAAGCCTAGGTCAATTTTTCCTTTGTATATGACATCTACAGTGTGGAAAGATAAGTCGTGCCCTGGAGGGAAACTACCTTAAAACGTTGAGATAGCTCAATTCACTGAAAGGAAACATTATTTAATTTTTTTAAAGGGACATAACTGCATTTATAATTTTTTTTGAAAAGAGTACAGTTTACAAAAAACTATTTATTTTGTAATTTGTGTCATAAATATTTTTTATGACAATTGATGCCAATCGATCCTATTTCCAACAAGGATAAAAACGTCTTCATACCAACCAAGTTTAGGGCACAAGAGAACCCATAAATAATCATAAAAATATTTTTCATTCAATTAGTATGGAAAAATGTGAAAATTAAGAAAAAAACTGTGAATGCAGTTTTAGTTTTTAGGAAAAATAAAAGAATATTTCCTTTCAGCGAATTGAGCTATCTCAACGTTTTAAGGTAGTTTCCCTCCAGGGCCCGACTTATCTTTCCACACTGTATATAAGTTTATCTTCCATGACTGTTTTAGTAGGTACTTAATAATATGAGAACTAGACAAATCAAACCTTAAGCTTCAATATTTAAGTTTTAAGAAGAAATGATATTTTGAGTTGTTATAATTTTTTTATGTTGTTATAAATACATTTCAGAACTGACCACTGAACTTGGCACCCATTTAGATCTCACTTCTTTTGTCGTTGAAGTCAAGAACCAAGGCATATATAATATGTATATTGAACATGGCTCTCATTTCACATTTATGTTTTTGATGGGATTTTATCTTATTGAAATGTTTATCCCTTTAAACGCAAAAACTTCTGAAGGAATATAGATGTAATTAGGCACAGCAAATATTTTTTAAATACCACGACTGTGGCAAAGAAGCATACGGCCCGCCGGATCGTAAGCATTTACCGTAGCCTATGGACGCCTGCAACTCCAGAGGTGACACATGCGTGTAGCCGACCCTTTACAAAAAGGAGGATTCACTGTCATGACGACTAAAGGAACAAGAGGGTCCCTCGTCACCAACTCAATGGGTCCTCTTTGAGCTCTTTGGCAACCTTACTCACCGGCAGGAACATAACACTATGAGTAGGGTCTAGTGCTGTCTTACTTTGGTTTTCTGTAAGTACTTTCCCAGTCGGGCTCTGGTAATTATAACTTAGACATAAATCACGTAGTAGACTGTAACTAGATATTAGGAATAAGGGCTTTATACAGGAGTACCAGTTAAGAGAGAATGGAACAAGAGCGGGGTTTTGCAATATCAGCAGACCTCTAATGGCAGCAGGTTGTCACTGGCTAGCGTGATATAAGATGACAGTTTGGAGGCAATTGTCTTTTTATATCGCACTATCCCGTGACAACCTGGCTGCCATTATAAGGCCTGCAGGTTTTCTATGCGAACGAAGTTGTAGACGGAAACTAGTAGCCTATAAAGGCTATAAAGTAACTTAATAGCGGTCGACCGCATAATAAAACAATAACACCACCAATAGATATGGAAATAAAGACCCACTACAACCCAAAATGGACTATATAACTACTTACTAATCGACTTTTATTAGAGGATTTAATGGCATGTAGCTAATTGCACTCATACGCGTATAGAGGAAATTATATTATGCAGGTTATAATTTGAGAAACTCATTACGAGAATACGGAGTTTGGAAAATATACGGTTAAGACAGTCAAGATCTCGTAATAACAAGTGTATATTACTTTTAACTAGTATTGAATGCAGTATAAGGTGATATAAGGGCAATGCGTTTAAGATCGGTTGTTTGTTATTTTAACGGGTTGCTATAGACTAGGGCCGCGATTCGAAAAATAAACACACACACTGGACAGACACAGCTCCAACCCAACTCAACTCAACGCTATAACGACATTGACATTTGCTATTCGAACAGATTTTCATATGTGACCAATGTGAGACCAATGTCAGACCAATGTGAGACCAATGTTGAATGAAAATCTGTTCGAATAGCAATTGTCAATGTCGTTATAGCGTTGAGTTGAGTTGGGTTGGAGCTGTGTCTATCCAGTGTGTGTGTTTAGTTTTCGAATCGCAGCCTAGGGGCCGTTTTATAACTTTAAAACACGTATAGACACGATCCTAATTAAATACAACTCCAACGCATTAACTACGTAATAGAACTAGCGCCGTAACGTCTGAATCAGAATTATAAGAATTTACTTGAAATTTTTGCCGATGCAACTCCAATACAACTTCAATATTGGTTGATTATTTGTGTGTTGGAGTTATGCTTGAAATAGATTGTATTTTTAATAACATAACATAAACATAAATACTGTTTATTGCACACCT
Source organism: Pammene aurita (assembly GCA_947086415.1). Classification (NCBI taxonomy): domain Eukaryota; kingdom Metazoa; phylum Arthropoda; class Insecta; order Lepidoptera; family Tortricidae; genus Pammene; species Pammene aurita. Next base: position 32,767,045 of record OX352296.1, on the reverse strand, counting down.
CAACATAAAGAAACACGTAAAATACAAGTAACAATGGTTTAGTGTATTGTTTATGTATTTTAAATTTAGAATATGGCACCAGAGTAAATAATAGATAGGCTTGTCATTTATGTTTGAATATTGTGTTTACATATATTTGCAAGTATGAGCTATGTTTACGTTACGGACCTATTGATTAATACCAATATAATATGGCAAATATGGCAATAGAAAGACGCCATTGTGTATTATACCGTTCGTATTGTCTTCTCCAAGTGAAATTCAAAACTCTGAAATTATAAAATCAGTCCAGATGACGTTTTTTCGAGATGAAATGTAATTGTCTTAATTGCAAACAACTTTGAGAAATTTCGCACGTTACTTGACATCAAACGATATGAGAGTTGGGACCGACTCTAGTTTGTCACTGAATTAAGAAAAATAAAATTCGGTTGCTTAACTTCATGCACCGATCAATCATTCTATACAATACAAGGTATAACATAAAAACTTTTTACAAAAAAAAGACAAACCGACTTCAAAAAGAATAAAATAAACTATTTTATTATTTATATGCGTTACAAACTGATATGTTTGAAGTCGGTGTCAAGCCAAAAAGTTACAATACCGGCAAATCTGAAAATTACAAAACAGTTAATACGAACGAAGCATATGTGTTCAGTGAATTGTTCTTCATACTATAGAACTATGTATTCTAATACAGTATTGACTGCACGTAGGTTTTCATTCAAGTACAGAGAGAAAGTATAATCACGCGTCTTATGAATTATGATGTTTGTTAATAAACTTTTTTACTAGTTTTCGGACTAACCATATCTCGAACGGAGCCCGTGCTTCGGTTTGATTTATTTATCCTACTTCATCTAAGGTGTAATATCGAAGTTTAAAGGAATTCAATGGCAAGATTGATCTTTCTATACTCAGACACACTGGGTGTGTGGGGCCCACCTTTTCAGTAGAAAAAGGCGCGATATTTAAATTTTCTATGGAAGGAATACGTGTTTATATTTTTTTTTTAATTTTCCGCCTTTTTCTGATTATTGACAAAGTAGACGTATATCAGAGTATATATACATGGGTACCTCTTTTCATCAAAATTGGATTAGTAGTTTAGACGTGAAAATGTAACCGATTCACATTCACCTTTGCAATATAAGTAGGAATCGGAATGTTATGTGATTTTCAGACTTGAAGCAGATTTGCCGGTATTGTAACTTTTTGCCTTGGCACCGACTTCAAACATATCAGTTTGTAACGCATATAAATAATAAAATAGTTTATTTTATTCTTTTTGAAGTCGGTTTGTCTTTTTTTGTAAAAAGTTTTTATTTTTCCATTTTTAGTGGTTATAAAATTATCATAATCGGACAACGGATCTCGCAATAATCGGTGAAGATATATAAGAAAAAGTAATGTAACGAAAGTTCCACATATCATATGTGGTCTTCATCATTAGGTCCACTCCATCAAATTAGTGGTTTTGGAGAGGAAATGCTTGAGTTGCTTAAAAAAACAACCAAATCACCATACATGTGCCTTTAAAAATTGAGGAGTTCCCTCAATTCCTCGTGGATCCCATCATCAGAACAGCACCAGATTAATGTGGAACCATCTTAAAGGTAGTTACTTTCAAAAAAAAGAAGAATTTCTCAAATTGGACCACGGGTCTCGGAGTAATCGCTCAACATCCTACATTAAAAAAAATCATCATCATTATCATCAAAACAACCATCATCAGGAGGTCCACTTCATCAAATTGGTGGTTTTCGAGAGAAAATCCTCGAGTTGCTTAAGAAAACACCCAAATCACCATACATATGCCTTTAAAAATTGAGGAGTTCCCTCAATTCCTCATAGATCCAATCATCAGAACAGCACCAGATTAATATGGGACCACCTTGGAAGTAGACCCTTTCAAACAAAAAAAGAATTATTCAAATCGGACTACGCGTCTCGGAGTAATCGGTGAACATACATAAAAAAAAAAGCCCAAACCGAATACAGAACCTCCTCCTTCTATGAAATTGAAGTCGGTTAAAAATGCTGGTGACCGGTTTAAGTGCATAATTGGCATCGTATTCTAATTATGAAAAAAAAAAAAAATTACACGCCCAAAAAATATTGGTTTTGTATGAAGAGCGGCCGGCTGGTATGACGTGTCCCATACACAATTTTTTTTTTCGCGTCCAAACCTTTTTTTTCCTAGTTTTTCTTAGTTGCAATTCCATACCAATTATGCTTTTAAACGGATCACCACTATTGTTGTTACGCTCTGTATATTTATTTATACAGGGTGCCATCTGAGACGTGATCAGTTATATGTTTTTCTAAGTCCATAAACAACTAGCAGTTGAATGCCCCAACTTTTACTAAAATCAAACATTTTTCTCCTTTTTTTTACATGTTTTTGTAATTTATTTTTCTTTCAAAAGTGATAATATTAGTGTAAAACAGTAAAACAAAAGATAAAAAAAGGTTAAGGGATAAATTAAGGTAAAAAAAAAAATTACATTTTATCCGGAATAAATGACAAAATTGTTATTAACGACAGTTCCATTTCAAAGAGGTAATTCAATTTACTTATTTAAATATTCTAATAAGTAGTTTAAATATCCCGAAAACCCCGTCAAATGAAAAATAAATTACAAAAACATGTAAAAAAAAATCTTGAAGCAAATCAAATTATTTTGTTCAATATTTTTGGATTTGCAATTTTTTAAGTAGTTACACTACTATATATAAACTGAAAAATAGATGTAATATACTTCAGAAAAATCTGGCCTCGGACACCGGAGGGTTTGGTCACTTTTTCTGAAGTATATGACATCTATTTTTCAATGTAAAAAAAAAGTTAAAAAAAATGTCTGATTTTAGTAAAAGTTGGGGCATTCAACTGCTAGTTGTTTATGGAGTTAGAAAAACATATAACTGATCACGTCTCAGATGGCACCATGTATAAACTCTACTTATTATAGTAAGTATTCTTCATTAATTTTGTTTATTTTATGTAACTAGTTTTAGGCATCATTTCATCATGGAAACCCGTCAACCTATTCATTTCAATCTCGTTGTATAATATACAATGAGTTTTATGCGCTGCATTAGAACGTGCATAATGGATGACCATTATAAAGTGGGTTTTTCCGGTATTTACAATTATCTATGTATGCTGAGCTGACTACATAGTCACGTCATGCACGCTATCAGTATCAGGTCATACACAGATTTTAAAACAAAACTTTGTCTCTTCTGTACACAAATTTTATGTTTTTGAGGATTCACGTACGTGAAAATCTGTATCGGGCTGTCTTATAGCGTAATAAGACTGTCAAAGAAAGTACCGCACGAGTCGTTCTTGCGGTACTATTGTGGGGCCATTTTTTGTGCTAATTGTGCATCCCTAGAATTATTTGAACGGTGTACCTAATGAACAATTTAACGCTTAAACAGCGCGTTGTGGTTGATCAATCAAAGTTGCCAATCAATGTTTTCAATATCCGTTTCGCCGTTTCGGGGGTTGTATCCATTCACGTCTCTTCACATAGCCATCTTAACATTAACATCAGCCTATATTTGTCTCGTAGGATATTTATGAAGCATAATTTATCTATTTGAAGATCCATTATTTTTATAACAAATATAATGAGGTAATCTGTTAACGTAGTAAAAAAATAATGAACGAATGAAAAACAAAGTAATGTTCATGATGTTTCTTTTATTTATAGCTGAGGGAGAATGACTTATAACTCAGTTATTTTGAGCGAGCTACTTTACCTAATCACCTGAATAAATATTACTACTAAGCTGTTGCTGTTATGATTAAATCATACATATGGTATCGTAAATATCTTAAGAACGTTATATTACGGTTTTATTGTAACGGCAACCGCTCAACACCAATATTTAGTCAGCTGATTAGGTAAAATAGCTCACCCTTTCCGACCTATGCTTATAAGAGTTATAAGTAGTCTAATAAGTGTTTCATTAATTGGGGGTCAATGTTACTCTGCGTCCGTAGGAAACACCTTAGACAACCCTACACGTGATCCCTGGATGGTGCTACGAGTAATAGAGTAACAAACTTGGAAGCTGCACTGTCCCATCTGGAATTCGCAGCACTCACTGGATTTTCATTATCATCTGTTTTCCCACTATTATGGTAGTACTATTAGTTATTCTGTGCTACTACCACCCCAGGGAAGAAATGCCTCTCTATATCCAGTGACATGTAGCCATACGATAAATAAATAAATTAAATACTCAGTACATCAATTATGCTTATCGCAATAATTAGGTAATAACTATGATCGAGACATTTGTGAGATAAGTATTATATTAAGAACTGATGCTGTATCTTCATAAATTTTAGTTAATTTTGATTGTAAAAGCAGCAGGCAGCGCAGTAGTAGTTGTTGTAGGAAAGGTGCCGTATTATAATTTTAAAATACATAAACAAAACATTTAAAACACTATATATAAATAACGGCCTCCATAGCCCAGTCGGTAGTGACCCTGCCTACGAAGCAGGAGGTCCCGGGTTCGAACCCTGGTCAGGGCATTTATTTGTGTGTATATCACAGATATTTGTTCCTGAGTTATGGATGTTTTCTATGTATTTAAGTATTTATCCATATTTATCTATTATATATATCGTCGTCTAGTACCCATAACACAAGCCTTTATTGAGCTTACTGTGGGCCTAGGTCGATTTGTGTAAGATTGTCCTATAATACTTATTTATTTACTATCTATCTCAAACATAAGTCCAACACAGCAAATAATCAACCAATTGATTGGTTGTATTGAAGTTTCATCGGAATAACTTTTCAAGCTAATCTCATATTTCTGATTCAAACGTTTAGGCACTGGCTGATGCACTGGGGCCGTATATTCTGACTTAAAAACACGTTTAGACACGCTCCAACTTTAATATAAATTCAATGCATTAACTACGCAATACACCTAGCGCCTAAACGTCTGAATCAGAAATATCAGAATTTACTTGTAAATTATTTCGATGCAATTCCAATACAACTTCAACGTTGGTTGATTATATGTTGTGTGTTGGATTTATTTTTAAGATAAATTATGTTTTTAATTTTTTTTATGTATTATAAAATTATAATACGGCACCTGCTGTATTGCGTAGTTTATGCATTGGAGCTACTTTAGTCATCATGCATGCCTTCATAATTTCAAGCTTTTGGGCTAATAAATAAATAATAAATAAATAAATATTATGGGACAATCTTACACAAATCAACCTAGTCCCACAGTAAGCTCAATAAGGCTTGTGTTGTGGGTACTAGGCGACGATATATATAATAGATAGATATAGATAAATACTTAAATACATAGAAAACATTCATAACTCAGGAACAAGTATCTGTGATAAACACACAAATAAATGCCCTGACCAGGATTCGAACCCGGGACCTCCTGCTTCATAGGCAGAGTCACTACCAACTAGGCTAGGAGGCCGTTGAATAACCAGATATATGGAGTGAGCTATCTAAGCTTACTTATTTTTCTATGTCCGCGGCGACTGCGAGGCAATCACATGTCGGGGCAAATTCGACTGAAATTACGTAAGTGACATATTTTAATTTTAATTTAATTACTATCAATTAATTCTTCGAACCGACGTTTAATTAAGTCACAAAGACTTCGATATAACTGTAGTCCAAGTTAATTATAATTACATTATTGAACAATGGTTAAATATTAAAAAAATCTTTGCAACAAAATTCATTATTTATTCGAGTAATAAATCCAGTAACTTATTTTATTACCATCAGAATGCCCAATTCTCGGTTTACTGAACATCCAATATCATGTAAAACCGGTCAAGTGCGAGTCGGACTCGGGGTAGAAAAATTCTGCACGATCACATAATTATGTATTTGTCGTACAGTGGCCATCAGATATATCGGAACGGCCATGGTGATCACAAATATCTGAACAACGCTTTTATTGTCAAGGTGATAAGTGCATGTTCAGATATTTTTGAGTACCTTGGCCGCTCCGATATATTTGATGGCGACTGTACAATCATATAGGTAGAAAGTATAATATTTAATAGAGCGCCACAGTCTAAGATATTTTTGAAGCTTCTTTGATATTTTTCTTAAACTATAACCTATTGTTGGTTAATCTAACCTTGGTTTGATATGTTTTCTTATAGAACAACGCACTTATATGTATTTTTTAGTTTTGATGTACTGTTGTTTTGAAAAAATAAGTCCCGCCGAGTTTCTTGCCGGACATAATTCTTCTCGGGTCAGAGGTGTAGGGTTAGAACCGGTGTAGTTTGATTTTTTTTTCTCTCTTTTACTTTGACGTGTAAAAGTGCCCTTGTGGCCTACTTACTGAATAAATGTTTGAGTTTGAGTTTGAGTTCAAGTCTGGAGCGCCATCTACAAAGCTACCTTAAATGTAGAACAGAGTACAGCGACATCTAGTAATTGATAGCGCTACTATTATTACGGTATTACTAAGTTAACTTTGGGTTGCTCTCGTTCAGAGGGCGCTTCAGACTGGGAGCTTTAAAAAGGTTCTTAGACTGTGGTGCTCTATTAAATATGATACTCTCTGATATAGGTTTTGGAAAGGTATTAACAGCTTAATATTGTTCGACGTTAAACAGTATACATTTATATATTATTTTAACGGCCTCCTAGCCCAGTCGGTAGTGACACTGCCTACGAAGCAGGAGGTTCCGGGTTCGAATCCTGGTAAGGGCATTTATTTGTGTATTTATCACAGATATTTGTACTTGTGTTATGGATGTTTTCTATGTATTTAAGTATTTGTAAATACCTATCTATTATATATATCGTCGTCTAGTACCCACAACACAAGCCTTATTGAGCTTACTGTGGGACTAGGTCGGTTTGTGTAAGATTGTCCTATAATATTTATTTATTTATTTTATTATATTCACATCAATACATACTATGGCCAGCTTTTCCATCAGGAATGAGTCCTGCCCCTTATTTTGTTCGATTATAAAATATATATTACATGTCAATGTCAACTCCGTGCCTATTGCGATTGTTAATATATACATAGCTTGTTGTCTGATTAACATACGGATGGACAGTGAAGGCTTTAGTAATAAGGTTCTGCATATTTCGAGTACAGAACCCTATAACCATCCATTTTAACACACGTGCCAGAAAATCCCATGCCAGATAAGCATCAGTGTAAACGAATTAAAGTCACTTACTGCGTTTTTCGTTTGATGTTTATGTCTAACAGGGACTATATAATACCAGGTCGGGAATATTAATGTATATTCAAGCTAAACGTCTGTTGTCCGAATCTGATGCCGCAGCGCCATCTATCTATTGAAAGAAGGTTAAGTTCACACATCGTCTCTAACATCGTCTAATCGCAGATTTTTTTATAAATCTGAGAGCTGTTGCGTTAGTGGCGCGATAGATGGTGCTAATGTGTTTGCGCCATCTAGTTATTAATAGCGTTAATTTTATTACGGTATTACTACGGAAACTTTGAGTAGTTCTTAGACTGTGGCTGTCTATATAAATGTATAGCGGCCGCGATTCGAAAAATAAACACACACACTGGTCAGACACAGCTCCAACCCAACTCAACCCTACTCAACTCAACGCTATAACGACATTGACATTTGCTATTCGAACAGATTTTCATTCAACATTGGTCTCACATTGGTCTCACATTGGTTACACATTGGTCACACATTGGACCAATGTGAGACCAATGTTGAATGAAAATCTGTTCGAATAGCAAATGTCAATCTCGTTATAGAGTTGAGTTGAGTTGGGTTGGAGCTGTGTCTGTCCAGTGTGTGTGTTTATTTTTAGAATCGCGGCCAGTCTATTATAGCTATACGCATGTGAATATATATACGTGTGTGGCTTTATACTTGGACGTTCACGAAATATTTGTGCATTCACAAATGGTCAGGTGCATGCAATCCGCCGGACGAGACCGTACATGTGAACGCACCACTATATTTCGAAAGAAATAAAGAAAATACATTTATTTTAACGCCGCAAAATTAAATATTCATAGAGCAAGAAACAAAACAGGCACAATGATACATTAAAATAGGATCCCTACTAAGCGTAATGCCGTGGCAAGCCGTGGCGCTGGGTTTCAGTAGGGACTAGGTCATAGTGGCGACACATATGCCAACCACACTCTAATGACGACAACGTTGCCGTCCTCGGTATTATTATGGTCCTTGGTATCGGCCAGATATTTATTTCACGGAATTCGCGGATCCCTTTGTGTTTTGTCACCCCTTAAATCATTGGTGTGCGAAATTAATGAGGATATAGCGGTGGCACGTTTTTACACGAGATGGCTTCTATATAATTTACAATTGTTAGGTGTAGGGCACACTGATGATCGTACACTAAAACAGAGTTTTGATTGGGGATTGCGATTCCGGTTTTTTTGTAAGACTAAGTACCAGAATTTCTGACATTAAGACGTCCGGCCTTAATCTGGAGGTCTTCCGTTCAAACCTCATATCGTATACATCTGCGAAGAAATTAAAAAAATACTGATATAAAACCGGAAAGTCATATATATATGTCGCACTTTATTCGATGTGGGGCCGAACTAGCTGCTTAGACACAAGCAGAGAGAATAACTGGATGTCCAAAATTAAAAAATATGCGCTCCTACGTTTACATATAAAGTAATTTTTTATTTATTTATTTTTTATTTTTATTTTTTTTATTTCCACACTTACAACTATCTTTACAGGTACTAAACCTAAGACAATAGTGTAACTATTAACAAATTCGTCTAACAAATAATCTAAACAAAATCTAATCTATTAATCTTAACAAATTATTCTAATTTATGGCGCAAATAACATAATATGAACAATGTGGACTTTGTGAATTCAGTCAGAGAACACCAAAACAAGTCAATGTTCTCGGCTACTAAGTTAAGGGTCCGCACCGCGCGCGTCAGCGGAGCCTTCCCGAGCAGGTCGGTCCGCCCGCTCCGCTCGGCCAGCAGTCGCGGCCGCCGCCGCCGCCACACGTACCTCTCGGACACGTACAGGCTCACGCAGCTCAACACTTCACTGTTGTAAGCTTTCCCCCTTAGCAACCGAAACAAGTATGTGGCTAGACTCAGCTCCCTGCGCACCTGCAACTAGTTGTATCCCACCATGCCCAGGACAAACAACGTGGGATACATAAGAGGGTAAAACGGATATACTCCATATTGCCGTAAATACAAAAAACGAATAAATTTATTCTGTATGCGTTCGATCATTAACTGGTACTTCGCCTCATGCGGAGCCCAGATGACCGCGTTACATTCGAGGCTGCTGCGGACGAGAGCATTATATAAGGCCGCAACTGCTCCAATATTCGTAAAGCTATGAGATCGACGCAGTACAAAACCAAGCATCCTGTAAGCTTTTTTACAAATATTTTTAACATGATCACGAAATCTCAAATCAGATGTAAATTTTAAACCTAAATCTTTTACCTCTGTCACTCTTTTTAAATTTTCGGCGTGGATACAGTACTCGTGACAGATAGGGGTGTTTTGTGATTTTGTAGATGCAAGCACACATTCACAACATAAGCCAATATTTTTTACTTTATGTACAGGTTTTTTTCAACAATTACGTGATTAGGTAGGTCATACTTAACAACTTTTTCTATAGTACCCAAAAAAATAGCCTCCCCGTAGAAAACGTTGGTCAATATGAAAGAAAGAAAAAAAGAAAAGAAAGAAAATACATTTATTTAAGGCCACAAATACACACAAAAAACAAAGCAAGTAATAAAACAACACAAAGACGTCAAATAGGATCCCCACTCAGCATGATGTCGCGGAAATTTAAACCTTGGCGCTGGTTTTCAGTGGGGACCTAACTTATGAGCTAAAAACTAAACTAAACTTTGACTAAATAGAGTGGCGACACATACGTCATCGAACGATTACAGAAAAGAACAGAAATCGAGAAAAAATATATGTAAAATAGCCAAAAAATTTTTTGTGATTTCGGAGTTGGTCCGATAGAAAAAGTTGTTCAGTAAAGCCTGCCTAATCACCTCGCACAATGTGGCTAGTGGTTGTAAAAACGCCTTGTATGTAGGCAGTACCGTAATATCACAACCGGACTCAACCGGTAAGTCATGTGTATATTACCCCTTATTCGTTACGGGCTCAACTGGCTTATATGGGACCTAACTATCCAGTGAATGTCCTTCAATACCTGTATTTTTATATAAGAAATTCCAGAATCCGGAATGCCTATACAAAAATACGAATAATAATTCATAGGTAATATGTACTTTCAAGGTGTAACAAAATAGTGGTGAACTGGTGATCCATTGGGCATAATTGTTATCTTATTCTCAATAGGAAAGAGTAAAAAAAAATTGTGCGAAAAAAAATGGTTTTGTTATGGAGGGTGACGTGGGCTGACGTTAGTGTCCCAAAATGTTTTTTTTTTCGCGTCTTAAAGATTTTTCTCCTACTTTTCCTTAGTCGCAATAGGTAATCGTATCGACCAATGATGCCCTTAAACGGATCATCACTATTTTTGTTAACCTATGAATATTACTTAAAGGCTTCAAGACGTCACTGCTCGCACCTACATATAAGGTGTACCAATACGGCCTGCAATACCGCTATTTTTTAATAACGGTACCGTAAGTCACGTGTACACACCCTTATCCGTTGCGGGCCCCAACTGGTTTATCTAGGACCTATGGTATGGTATGGTAGGTATAAATCTTTTTTCGCCAAACTGAGGACAGTTCGTTGGCGAAAGAACCTAAACCAAAGGAAAAACTAGGCCCTAAACTTTTAGATTCGGGTCCTTCACGATATTTTCCTTCACGGAAAGCGAGTGGTAAATATGAAATGATATTTCGTAAACAGTTTAATTACAGTCGAGTTTTCCAATATCTATACACACGGACTTTCAAAAATATGTGTACACCACCTTAAACGCATACAAATAAGGTTGTGTGCTTATATACTTGTAAATGTCCGTATATTATATTCAAACTCAAACTCAAACTCAAACATTTATTCAGTAAGTAGGCCACAAGGGCACTTTTACACGTCAAAGTAAAAGAGAGAGAAAAAAAATCAAACTACACCGGTTCTAACCCTACACCTCTGACCCGAGAAGAATTATGTCCGGCAAGAAACTCGGCGGGACTTATTTTTTCAAAACAACAGTACATCAAAACTAAACAATACATATAGTGCGTTGTTCTATAAGAAAACATATCAAACCAAGGTTAGATTAACCAACAATAGGTTATAAAGGTTGAACACGCCAAAACTTGGGCACGCAAAATTTGTTTTTAAACCAGTTTGAAAATAAATAACTACATTATGAATACCACATTTAATGACAAATTTAATGAATTCTAAAATCACATTTTTAAGTTTAATTAATGTTTACACAGTAAGCCATAGATCGAACTTTTCTACGCACACGGCTCATAAGACTTTGCACCATCTCTTTAGAAAAGATTTTTGTCGCCCAGGTCCATATTTTTTGTAGCTCAGGGACCGATTTTACTTCTCCGCCTTTCTTTTTTAGAATTCCTTTCATAATACTCCAGTACTCTTCAACACGCCGCAGTTCCGGACTATTTGGCGGATTGCATATTTTGGGTACCACCATTATCCTGTTAGCGTTGTACCATTCCATAACTGATTTTGCGTATTAGCAACTGGCTAGATCTGGCCAAAACAGCGGTGGTGAGGCATGCTGTCTTATAAAAGGCAGCAAACGCTTCTGTAAACAATCTTTCTGATAAATATCGCCCGCTTATTGTCCCGGTGAGGACGGAAAACGAGCGACTTCTTTTACCACAGCTACATATTGCCTGCCAAAGAAGGTATTTTTTTGGAAATTGCCCTCATTTTTTTAATTCAAAATCTTCAGGTGTATCTGTTCGAGATTTGCTAGTATAAAACTCTTGACCAGGTATTTGTTTACAATCCAATTTTATATACGTCTCGTCGTCCATCACCGCGCATTTAAATTTTGTAAGAAAATCTTCATAGAGTTGTCGCGACCGTATCTTTGCGGATAAATTCTGTTTTGCGTCTCGATCTGGTGCGGCCTGGGCTTTATAACTCCTCAGTCCTGCCATCTGTTTCACTTTTTGGACATAGGACTAAGACATTTTAACTTTTTTAGCAACATCACGAGATGAAATCGTATGATTTGAGGCAAAAATCTTTAAAATACTCTTTCCTGTTTCTTATTCTTGACTCCCTGCAACCCACCACTTCCTGGCTTTCTATCTATTGTCAAGCGTTCACGGAAACTTTTTAATACGTGACCAACAGTAGATTGTGGATATTTCAGCCTTTTCGCGATATCTATGTAGCTTAACATGGGATTTTTTACATGTTCGTGCAAAATGCGGTCACGTTTATGATATTGTACGCTCGACATTTTGCCAACGAATAAATAAAAGGAAAAAAAACTATCATCATTTTATAGCCCAGTTCCTTGTGAGAAAATTGTTGTTTCAAAAGTTTAAATATCTCCATTTTTCGAATAACTATAGCTATTTTTATATGCCCAGGTTTTGGCGTGTTCAACCTTTAGTTTAAGAAAAATACCAAAGAAAAAAGATGAGTCCAAATCTGACTATTGAAAATAAATTACATACAAGTTTGATATACTTTCTTACCTGAACTGTGTCTTCTACATAAATTTCCAAATTATAATAATCCATCATCAACAGTTAGAAACAAACTTTGAATTTAAATAATATAAAAAAAAGTACTTAAGTGATTCTAGTATACAATAAACATACTATTTCTAAATTATACTTAGAGATGTATAAGGTCTCCAAGTGTCTTGAATAAAAAAATATGGATAATCAAGCACCGAATGTTGTGTCTAAAGCCAATTAAACTAAAATTAAATATGATTAATAAAAAGTTACGTAAATGTGTTGCCCCAGTTAGCCTAAACAGACCGGTCTCCACAAACAGCACCCGTTCACGAGTATGACGCATATCTCAGCCATCGCCTCCCTCAACCTTTCTTCGGGAAAGTGGCGACCCGATCAACGACGCCACCATAAGCAGAGCCTTTTAAGCGAGCATGACATGTTCAAGCTGGCGGGCTTTATTAATTAATAAAAACTAGCCATGTTTAGTCTGGTGAGAAACAATATTCTGTGCTCGTATTTTACATGCGTGAACTAAATTACAATATAAAAGTGACATAGAGATGTACATGTCTCTAAGCGTCAGGATCATTAAATATATATCTATACATATAAATATTTGCGAATGCAAGACTTAGAGATGTATAACGTCTCTAAGTGTCCAAATACTAAATAAAAACAAAATAAAATAAAAATGAAAAACAGGTAATACTGGACACTAGTAAAGCTGCTTCATAGAGTAATGTACCTAATAATTTCTCAATTTGTATTGTACTAACTATATCAAGCTACAGGCTTAAAGGCATCGTTATCCTCAATGAATTCCTTTAAAGTATAGTACTCTCTCCTCAACAAATAGCGCTTAACATAAGACTTGAATTTATTTAGTGGCAAATTCACTACATCAGCGGGGACTTTGTTATAAAAACGTGTACAGTTCCCAGCAAAAGACGTACGAACCTTACCGAGGCGGTGGCCAGGCTCAGCAATCTTATCTTTATTTCTAGTGTTATAGTTATGGATATCACTGTTGAGCTTGAATTTATGGATGTTTTTCCGCACATACATAATGTTTTCAAGTACGTATTGAGATGCTACGGTAAGAATATTTGCCTCTTCAAATTTTCCTCTTACGGATGCTCGACCGCGCATTTTATAAATGCCACGTACAGCTCGTTTTTGTAGCACAAATATGGTCCCAATATCAGCTGCTTTACCCCACAACAGAATTCCATACGACATGACACTGTGAAAGTAACTGAAGTATACCAGCCTGGCAGTTTCACTGTTTGTTAGATGGCTGATTCGCCTCACGGCATAGGCTGCAGAGCTAAGTTTCCCAGCTAGGGTAGCTATATGTGGATGCCATTGTAATTTCGAGTCTAAAGTGACTCCTAAGAAAACAGTTTGATTTTCGAATTCCATTATTTCATCATTTATTATAATCTTGCTGCTGTTAATCTGCTTGACGTTGGGAAGTGTAAATTTGATGCACTTCGTTTTCTTGGCGTTCAAAAGTAGGTTATTAGCCGTAAACCAATTTACTACTTTGGAGAGTGTACTGTTAATACTATCGAAGCTGTTTTCTTTTCTGTCCACTTTAAATATCAGAAATGTGTCATCAGCAAATAACACTATATCATGTTTATCTTGCACAATTTTAGGTAGGTCATTAATGTACACCAAAAACAGGAAAGGACCAAGTATTGAGCCTTGAGGCACTCCGAGTGCCACAGGGGACCCAGAAGATTGAGTTCCATTAATAACCACTCGTTGTGTTCTATCCGATAGGTATGATGAGACGAGGTTAAGGGCACCAGCTTTGATCCCGTAATGGCTTAGTTTTCTCTTTAGATTTTCGTGATCAACGCAATCAAATGCCTTCGATAGGTCACAGAATATTCCAACAGCATCTTGTTTTTTTTCCCAAGCGGCAAAGATGTGCTTAAGAAGAACAGCACCTGCGTCAGTAGTCGAGCGACCTCTGGTAAAACCAAATTGATTTCTGGCGAACAATTCGTTTCGGTTAAAATGTGACACAAGTTGATTTAGAATTAGTTTCTCGAAAACTTTGCTCAGTGCCGGCAGTATTGAAATTGGTCTGAAATTGCTTGGTTCTGTTCTCGATCCTGATTTGAACAAGGGGATGACTTTGCTGTGCTTCATTATGTCTGGAAATATTCCTGTATCAATACATTTGTTAAATATATCAGCTAAATGTGGTGCAATCGATTCAACAATGGAATGTAGAACTTTAACAGATAGGCCCCAAAGAACTTCAGTTTTCTTTAAATTTAGGGATTTAAATGTTTTAATAACTAAGTTCGGAGTAACATATGAAAATTTAAAGAAATCTGTACACTCTGCTATATTTGTTTTCAGTATTGCCTCAGCGACGTCAGGCGATGAATGAAGAGACTTTGTTGTTTCTACCGGTATATTAGAGAAGAACTGCTCAAAATGATCCGCAACTTCAAGGTCCGAACTCACTAAATTATTATTAATACGTAGGTTGTAGTGCGGATCTTTGATTTTACGTTTCCCAGTTTCATCGTTGATTACTTGCCAAACAGTTTTTACTTTATCCTTGGAATTTTGGATCTTTCTGGACAGATAATCAGCTTTAGCAGCGGCACACATCATCTTAAAAGACTTAGAAAAGTTCCTGACATAATATAGGAATTCCGGACTTTTATTAATTCTTCTCAAGTCATATAAATCATAGAGCCGTCGTCTTTTCTCATGAATATCCGGCGTAGCCCAGTCGCTAAATTTCGTCTTGACCTTGCCTTGCACCTTCTTCGGAATGAAACAGGCATCAAATTCCCTTTTAATACAGTTAAACAACTCAATACTCATACGGTTAGGGTTTTCCTGGGTAAATGGAACATAACATAATTGTTTCGTGATATTCCGACTGAATAAATCTAATCGTCTTTCGGAAATTGGTCTGCACATAGTGACTTGTGGAATATCCTTAGTTTTTCCGCTAAAAGAGGCTTTTTGTCCACAGTGGTCAGAACTTAAGTTGTTTATTATAGATTTACTAGTCGCATCCTTGTTACTGAAAATGTTATCTATACATGTAGCACTGGTTGCTGTGATTCGTGTAGGCTCACAAAATAAATTTACTAAATTGTAGGATTTGAAAGTACTAAGTAACCTTACACACATGGATGAATCTTCATGTAAGTTGATATTAAAATCACCACACACAATAACACTTTTATTACTACAAAAAACACTTGTAAGAACTTCATCTATCACTGACTCAAATGTGTTATAGTTTGCCAATGGAGGCCTGTACACGCATATAATTATAAATTCTTCTAACTCGACACAAGAAAGTTCAATATGGCGTTCCACAGACAATTCAACAATGTCTTTCCGCTCCTTACTTTTTATATCATGTTTTACCATTATTAATGACCCGCCGCGAATGCAGGATTTTCTAAAAAAATTACTTACTACACTATGATTGTGGAAATTAAACATAAATTCATGACCTTTAACCCAGTCCTCCGTTATACAGAGGATATCAATGTTCGAGTGTTGTACAAATAAATCAATTTCCAGTTGTTTACTGGTAAACCCTTGAATATTTTGGTGAACTAAGTACAATACATCAGTTTTACTACTTATGCTAGCATCACAGTTATGTTTAGGAACGGAGCCGGCTGGTGCACTCGTTGTCGTAGCAGTCAGTTTAAATTGATATCACCAGACGGCTGCCTCTCTAAATCTGAGCCCCTGCAGTATGAATCGGGATTCGTCTTAATAAAACTATCATCCGCCGTGCTAGTCACGACGGGGTCTACAATATTGTATGCTAACAGGTTAGCACAATCTATAAGACATCTTCTCGGAAGGTAAGTCCTATCATGGGGCATAATAAAATCCTCAATAAATTTATTTGTATCAAAATACGAAATCGTACTACTGTACAAAGAAAGATTATAAAATACGGAGTTGTAAGAATATACCCTCTTATTTATATGACTCGACATTCTGTATGGTAAGGCACAGATAATTATTTTTACAGAATCTCGCTGGCCAATATCTGACAGGGTCTCGAATAATCTCAAGATATCTCGTTTAGTGCAATCTATACTATTTCCTAAAAACACTACAAGCGTGGAATCGCGGTCATACTCGCCGACCGATATACATTTGATCAGACGATCGAAGGAGGCGCCCGGGTGACAGTTGTTAAGGACGCCTCGCGACAAGCGCTCCGCCAGCAGCGCGCCGAGCCCGGCGCCCACCTCGTCTGTATATAGAACGGTGCGGCCGGGCGCAGGCGCGGGCGCGGGCGCGGGTGCGGGCGCGGGCGCAGGTGCGGGCGCGGGTGCGGGCGCGGGCGCGGGCGCGGGTGCGGGCGCGGGTGCGAGTGCGGGTGCGGGTGCGGGCGCAGGCGCAGGCGCGGGCACGAGCGCGGGGACCAGCGGGGCGGGGCGCGCGCGCGAGAGTGGCGCCTCCACCGGGCACGGCGGCGGCGGAACCAGCTCGACAGGGCACGATAGCGATGGAGTGTGTTGGACTGAGCGCGACGGCGATAGATCCAGTGCCACTGGGCACGACGGCGATGGGCCCCGGTCGATAGTGCATGGCGGCGATGGGCCCGGCTCGACAGTGCATGGCTGCGATGGGCCCGGCTCGTCAGTGCATGGCGGCGATGGGCCCGGCTCGACAGTGCACAGCGGCTGTGGAACCAGCTCGACAGTGCATGGCGGCGGTGGACCCGCCTCGCCTGGGCACGATAACGGTGGAGTTGGTTCCACTGGGCAGGGCAGGGATAAATCCAGTGCGACATCCAATCCAGGGCATGACTGTGAAGGACCCAGCGACGACTCCCGGACGTCCAGGCTAAGGTCAGGCTCTGGCTGGCGACGCGGAGTGGTCGCGCCGGAGACGCGCGCCAGCAGCGTGGCGCGCGGCGCGGGCGCGGGCGAGCCCGGCGCAGCCAGGCGACTCGGCGGCCGTGGCGATTCCAAGCGCAGAGGGTAGCCGCTGCCCGGTGCTATTATATTGGAGGACTTGACTGTAATAGTGTCAAGTTCAAGGAATCAATGAGGACTATCGCGTATGAAATTTCCGCTAGGGGCGCCAGTATAGAATAAGGTCTTCGAAATGTCAAATTCCATAGTAATTAAATGGGATTCGCGGAATTATTTCTAATTTAACAATGTTGTGAATATTTTGCCATATCAGGATATTAATTATGGCAAATATGAGTTACGAGTCATTTAATGGGAATGTTTTAAAAATGGAACTAAGAAAATCCTCCAATTCTTCCAAAGAAAGCGGAACTGCGCAACAATGCGGCCTCGTCGATATTTTTACAGTACGGACTATTGTATCAAATACTAGCTTTTGCCCGCGGCTTCGCTCGCGTTAAATTTGGGGTAACACCCATATAACATTTCACCCCCTCTTTTAAAGGGGTTGGGTGCAGATTTCAAAAAAAAAATGATGCAGGATTTTATTGTTAGTCACAAATAGTCCGCATACCAATTTTTAGCTTTCTACCTTGAAAATTGCGGAATGTTGCATACAAACTTCCAGCCCCCATTTTAGGGAAGTGGGGGTTAGAAAGAGACAAAAAGTAGCCTATGTCACTCTCCATTCCTTCAACTATCTCCACTTAAAAAATCACGTCAATTCGTCGCCCCGTTTTGCCGTGAAAGACGGACAAATAAACAAACAAACACACACATACACTTTCCCATTTATAATATTAGTATGGATTTTAAAATTTAGAAATATGTAGAATAAAACGCTCTTGTTTTATGAATGTTTTATTTTTCTGTTGTCACTAATGTCAATAAGCACACAAATTATCGCTTCCGTTTTATTTTAATGTGAACAAACTTCAGACATGAATACCTCCGATACCTATTTAGCGCAAGCAAGCTGACGTTCACATACAAACTCATCCAAGGTTTATTAAAAAAGTTGTTTATCTGTAGCTACATCGGGGATTTAATACATATTAAATAACTTCCTAGCATACACAAAGGATGCTCTCGTGTCTTAAAATACTTACTTAAGTAACAATATGACAAGTCCCAATTATTTTGGTAGACACTTCTATTGTTGATTGTACCGAGTAGATAGCATTTTCATGTAAATTACGGAAGTATACCGAATATCAGCTTAATCGGACACCGGGAAGAGGTTGAAATTTAACTTATAAGATTTGAAGCACATAAATAGGTCATACGGAGTTAAGCTTAATATAATTTTAAGAAAAAAAGAACCGACTTCACTTAGCCTCCACCTTTCCAAAAGCAAATGCTCGAGCTACTGTAAAAATACTCAAATCACTATAGGTGTGCCTGTAATAGTTGAAGAGTTCCCTCGATTTCTCTAGGATCCCATCATTAGATCCTGAGAGCTAATTACAATAGGACCAACTGTGAAGTAAAATCTTTCAAACAAAAAAAGGAATTTCCAAATCAGTCCAGCCGTCTTCGAATAATCTGTGAACATACTATAATGGTCTAAGAGTTGGCCACGTCAGATATGACACAATACTGAGAGCAATGAAACCTATCCAGTTAGACTGCTTTACCATCCTCATTGCTAGATCCGGGCATCTGGCAGCTTTTAATGGGTGGAGGTCAGAGTGACAGACCAACAAAGTTTTTAAGTTGGAAAAAAGTAATACCAATATAGGTAAAACCTGCCAAAGTCGTGTTATTTATAGAGTACAGGGCCTATATTTTAACATTAGATTAAAAGCATTGTCTATTATTACGGAAACAAAAACAGTAGGCGTCTAACAAAAAATTGCATTATACATCATTTGGTACTACTTTCCCCCAACAGAAACTTCTGGATATGACATAATCTAATTAATTAAACAATTCCCCATAATATTGCATCAAACCCAGAACTGTGGGATTTGTTTTCTTCAAGTTATTTGCATTAGTTGACCTCCACCACTTTACAGCTGCCAGATGTCCGGATCTAGAAATAGGCATAGTATAGCAAACAACCTAGAGGGGGTTTCGTTGCTCTTATTATGGTGTCATATCTGACGTGGTCAGCTCTCCGTCTATAAGCAAAAACAAAGATCCCGACGAATTGAAAACCTCCTTCTTCGAAATCTTGAAGTCGGTTGATAAAAGTGTGTAGGTACCTTAACACAGCGCTGCGCTGCTCAGGTAGGCTGTGGTATAAAATCAATGTAATGTGGTAAGGAAGCTTTAAAAAAAAAAAAACCGGCCAAGAGCGTGTCGGGCCACGCTCAGTGTAGGGTTCCGTAGTTTTCCGTCCGTCACAGTAAGTGTCCCAACTTAAGAGTTAAAATAACACTGCCATGTAGGATATGATATGAGCGTTCCACGTACAGCGACATCTATCGGCAAATTAAGTAAACTATTGCACGCGAGCTTAAAGTATGGAAGATGATTTTTATGGGATAATTATTTATTGCGTGAACCGATTTTCACAGTTTTTACTTTATTTGAAAGCACGTCTTTTCATTGTGATTTTGTAGAAATTACAGGTACAATAAACACCTGCTTATACGGTTAAATTACAAACTTAGTTCAGAAATTATTTTGTATTTTTTTTTCAAAAACTATTTAACCTATCAAGTTCAAAATAATTTTCCTAGAAAGTTTTTATAAAGTTCTACTTTTGAGATTTTATTCATATTTTTAAAACTTATGGTTCAAAAGTAAGAGGGGGGGGGGCGGACACATTTTTTTTTACTTCTAGAGCGATTATTTCCGAAAATATTTACATTATCAA
This sequence comes from Pammene aurita, assembly GCA_947086415.1. Classification (NCBI taxonomy): domain Eukaryota; kingdom Metazoa; phylum Arthropoda; class Insecta; order Lepidoptera; family Tortricidae; genus Pammene; species Pammene aurita. The sequence goes on along the minus strand of OX352296.1, from coordinate 32,746,607 downwards.
AAAATTATGATTTTAGTAAACCCCTATTCATTTTGAAATACCTATCCAACAATATATCACACGTTAGGGTTGAAATGAAAAAAAAAACACTCCCCACTTTACGTATAGGGGAGGTACCCTAATAAAACATTTTTTTCCACTTTTTATTTTACCACTTTGTCGGCGTGATTGATATACATATTAGTACCAAATTTCAGTTTTCTAGTGCTAACGGTCACTGAGATTATCCGCGGACGGACGGACGGACGGACGGACAGGCAGAAATGGCGAAACTATAAGGGTTCCTAGTTGACTACGGAACCCTAAAACAGAAGATGTTCAATATGACGGCATGAATACTTAAGATCAAACTAAAAAGGAATAAGAGAAACAATTTGCATTTCAAAGAAAAACGAAGCGCGATAAGAAGGCAATTCAATTTAATTGAACCTACTTGTAAAGGTGACTCTTCAGCCTTGAGTCATATGAGTAACGAGTATGAATACCTTATTCAAACACTGCTATATTAATAGCCTAGTAGGCTATATATGTAACTGAGTAATTGGCAGTGTAAGTAAACACGCGGGACTTCACATTGGGGGTTTTCTATTTTTTGTTATAATTCTGTAATGTTAGTCTTCACATTTTCTGCGTTATTAAGTGCCACAATGGTCTATATTCCTATTGATTATCGTCGTCTTGTTTTTACTTAAGTTAATATTGTAAGCCCAAAAGAAGGAGTAAGTACGTATAGTTAGTTTATTGTTACAGTAGTAGCTATAGTTTATTTTATTCTACTGTTAGAAAAAAAAATAGTTAGCGATTTTGAAATACCACTACCAATTATGAAAATTATATCACATGTACGAAATATGATTTCATATTTACCAGTAGCTTTACGGTGAAGAAATAGTAGATTGTTAACCAAGGGTGGAAAGGGACCCATTTCACCTGAGATATTTCTGGCGCTCGAACGAAGTGAGAGCGCCAATAGTTCGAGGGTTAAATGGGTAATTTCACCCGAGTTAAGCACTCTTCTTTTCATTTCGACTGCGAGAAAAGTAAAATACTACAAGCACATTTTATAAAAAGTATATTAAGAATAATCAGTTAAAATTTACAGTAAAATTGGTACAATTCGGAAAAGACGAATTTAATGTTTTGCCGGGCATACTTATTGATGTTCGAAATGTTCTGAGAAACCTGTGTTTCTTGTATGGTATGCGACTTAGATTGGATATTTCAAATATGCAGTAAAATTGGTGAAATTTTTCTTGTTGACATTATGCTTCGTATTTATCGTAGATTTCAGCATTGAGTAATTGCTCCAAAGCGTTGAAGGCTGTAATGTTTTTGACAATTCACTAAAGTATGCTAAAAATACATTTTCCGAAAGAGATTTGACAATTTTAGCGGATCTCCAATTCATGAAATGGTGGTATGCCTTAAGATATTTCTCTTTAGAGCACTGCGCTAAAAGATTGTTAGCAACGGTTTTTGCCTGCTCTTTTATCTCATCGGGAGTTAAATCAATGTCTATGTCACTAGAACTACTTGTCGAAGCCATTTTTACCCAAAAAAGACGCCTTTTGCTTTTGCATTTTTTTCTGTTTTATCCGTTATTCCCGCCTTTTCTATGATATTGTTTGCAATTAAAAAGTTTCAGTGTAATGGGCTCTATAGACCTTGCAACAAATCGCAAACGGTTTTTGATATAATCCCGATAAATTGGGTGCGAACTCTCTATAGTCTCTATAGTCCATTATTTAATCATTTCATTCGTTCAATTGCTGGATTATCTATGGTTTCAGACATTTTAATACCGATACCTAGCTTTTTTCAAGAGACATAATGAGATAGCAATAGGTGTCTGTACTACCATGAATGAATGGAGGTACAGACACTAAGTCTATTTTATATATCATAAAGCTTATTCTCCGTTGCTCATCGTAACTTTAAAAAAAATTACTTTCCACCCTAGGGTGGGAAAAGATATTTTCCACCCGGCTATCTACTCATGAAAATCATACTTTCCTAACAGGAGAGATGAAAAACATTTTGCGGACACCATATCTAATTCCAATATAGCCTATCCCCGCCGAGTTGGAAGGTAAGACGACGATCGCTTTCATAAAAAAAGTGCCTACGCCAATTCATGGGATAATATTGCCAAGCGGACCCCTATCGATCGATCTACGCTTGTTCGCCACCGTCATGGTATAAAAAAACCGGCCAAGTGCGTGTCGGACCACGCATAATGGATACCTTGAATGGAATATTGGCCAAACTAATACCCAAAAGGTCGTATCTGACGTCTATGCAAGAAGTTTTTTGAAGATAACTCAAAAATAGCTGAACCGATAATGATCAAAACCATTTTCGTAGAAAGTATGTGATAAGGCGCATCTTATCAATTTCGTTTCAATTTTTCTGACTTTCGAAGCGATTTTTTCGTTTTTTTTTTATATTTTAATCACAAAATTAATTTTGTATTAAGCATAACGTCTGCTAACGATACCACAATGCTTAGAAAAAATGGAAAAGTAGATAAATCCACTGCCTCAGGCGAGACTCGAACTCGCGACTCTGGGATACATGCCCATCGCTCTGACCAACTGAGCTACTGACCCTGCCTGCCTGAGGCAGTGGATTTATCTACTTTTACATTTTTTCTAAGCATTAATCACAAAATGTTCAAAGAAACCTCGATGTTATTTTTAAAGACCTATCGATTGATGTGCATCGTGTTGATATAAGGTATTTTTTTTAAATTTTGTTAGGTACATATATATGGAGCACCCGCATAAAAACAAATTCTACTATTTTACTACAAAACTAAAATAGCGGCTTGCAATATACACCTTATGGCTAAATTTTATTAAGATACGTCTTATAGTTTCCAAATAAAATGGCTGTGACATACGGACGGACGGACGGAGGGACAGACGGACATGACGAAACTATAAGGGTTCCGTTTTTGCCATTTTGGTTACGAAACCCTAAAAAGGTAGATACAATCGAGGCGTGGCAAATAGCCATGACAACTGATATGGCAGCTACCAGATGGCATGTTTCTACGCGACTATAGTCTTGGGAGACTATTCCTGAGTTTATAATTAACGAAGCCAGGATTGCCTTTGGTCAGGGCATAAAACTTGGCCATTAACCCGGCTTCTGGGGGGTTAGAGTGACCTTCTCTGGCCCTCACTTAAGCAATTCTCGACCGGCGCGTCCTTGCCGCGGGGGTGGGCACCCGTCACGTTAGTAGGCCAAGGTGTTTGGGTGGCGAAGTTCGGTCGGGGACCCAGTGCTGCGGGGTATAACGCGGCCCCCTGCCCAGGGTTACGGGTGAAGACCCTAACGGTGGTGGCATCGGAGGAGATAGGCTTCGGTACGGTGTTCATTGGCGGATGGGGCAACGGATCTGGAGTACCGTAGGCGACAGTAGGGTTCAACCTGAACAAGTTGGCAACTTCTGCAGCCGAATCAACTCCGCACGTAATGACTAGCTTCATTCCTGTGGGTTAAGTTGACTAGGCCGAGAGGGGGTCATGGATGCTGGGCAAGTTCGTGACTCCAAACTGCGTCCCAGGCATGCAGCGCCTGTGGAGAGGACACTCCACTCGTGCCTGAAAAGGTGCGGATTACAACACGGGGAGTCGCAGTCACCGGTGATAAGCTTTGCGCTAATGGGCGTGTGCGTGGGCGCCAGGGGTGACTCCTGACGGTAGGATAGTCCATCGCGACTAACTGACCAGTTACCGCCTGCCTCAGCTGGGCAGCCCCCGGCCAATAAGGTACTGGTCCGCCTCTCATCCTGCGCTCCTATAGGTGTGTGGAGCAGCAGGCATGTCATATTGCCTGAAACAGGATGGGTATCTAATGCACCTGGCAAAACAACTAGGAAAAACAATCACACAAACATCTTAAATGTCATGAGATTTGCCACATGGAACGTGAGAACTATGCTCCCTGGAAACGACCATGCGTCATCATACATCGACGGTATACCAGAGCTAAGGAAGACCACCATCATAGATAGAGAACTTCTCCGTCTTCGTATTGACGTAGCCGCACTACAGGAAACCCGTCTTCTAGACGAGGGCAGCATTCGCGAAGACAACTACACCTTCTTCTGGAAAGGGAAGAACGACGGCGAAAGAAGAGAGCACGGTGTTGGGTTCGCTGTTCGGAATAGTTTGCTTGGATGTCTTGGAACACCTTCATGTGTGTCCGAACGCTTAATGGCACTAAGACTAATGTCAACATCAGGTCCTATTACTCTTGTCTCAGCCTATGCACCAACTTTAAATGCTCCTGCCGACGTTAAGGACAAATTTTATGAAGATTTGCGTCAATGTCTGGAAAATGTACGCTCATCTGACAAGCTCCTATTACTTGGCGATTTTAATGCGAGAATAGGCAACAAATCTGAAGACTGGCCGGAATGCATCGGTAATCATGGAATCGGCAACGTTAATGAAAACGGGCAGCGCTTGCTGGAGCTCTGCACGTCTCTGTCGCTGTGTGTGACGAACACCTACTTTAAGAATAGACCCATTCACAAAGTCTCATGGAAACACCCACGCTCAGGTCACTGGCATCAGATTGATTTTATTATCACAAGGAAGACGGACCTGCGTGATATCCTTAACTCCCGTACGTATCATAGTGCTAACTGCAATACGGATCATTCCTTGATTGTGGCTAAATCGCGTCTAATCCCAAAGAAAATTCACTCTGCTAAGAAAGTGCCTTGTAAAATTGCTTTGAACACTGCTGCTATGCTGGACAAGAACTTATGCAAAGACCTAGGAAAACTAGTTGAACATAAACTGAGCAAAGAAATTCTGGAATCAGTTGCTAGTGCTGAAGAGATGTGGCAATTGATAAGGAAGGAAGTAACGCAAGCGTCTGAAAAGGTGTTCGGCAGGAAAGGGAAGATTGCTAGTGACTGGTTTGCCGAGTATCAACACATTCTATTGCCATTAATTGAGAAAAAACGAACAGCTCATATAGACTTATTGAACAACCACAGAGATCCTTCCAAGCAAGTTGCATATAAGGCAACCAAAGCAGAAGTACAACGCGCCAGTCGCTGTTGTGCTAATGAGTACTGGGCTAAACTCTGCCGGTCTATACAGCAATGTCGGGATGTGGGTGACTTCAGGGGCATGTACCAGGGAATAAAGTCCGCAATCGGTCCAACAAAACGGAAACGTGCCGCGATCAAAGACCTTGATGGAAATCCGATTACAGACAAAGTTAAGGAGCTTGATAGGTGGGCACAACATTATTCAAACCTATTCTCTCAAGAAGTGTCTATAGACCTAGCCGCACTGGCGAATTTGAGCTTACGATCCGTGGTGACTGAGCTTGACGACCCCCCTACAGGCGAAGAATTCCTTGAAGCTCTCCAGAGTCTGAAACTGGGTAAAAGTACAGGTCTTGATAGCTTACCTGCTGAACTGGTGAAAATCGGTTGCGTTTCTTCCCCCCTGTATGTTCTTTTATTGCGTTGTTGGGATGAGGGGACTATTCCTCAAGATATGAGAGACGCCGACGTCATCACGCTATATAAAGGCAAAGGAGATAGAGGTGACTGTAATAATTACAGGGGCATATCCTTGTTAAGCATTGCAGGAAAGGCTTTTGCAAAAGTCGTTTTACGAAGACTGGAAACTCTAGCTTCTCGGATATACCCTGAGACGCAGTGTGGTTTCAGAGCTGGCCGTTCGACCAACGACATGATATTTACTCTTCGGCAGCTTCAAGAAAAATCTCGCGAACATCGTGTACCGTTGTATATGGCCTTTATTGATCTCAATAAGGCATTTGATACTGTGAGTAGAGAAGGCCTATACGAAGTATTGCGCGCAATTGGATGCCCTCCGAAACTTTTGTCACTCATTAGGTCCTTCCATGATGGCATGAACGCCTCCGTTATATTTGATGGCGAAAAGTCTGCGCCTTTTTGCGTGAACCGTGGAGTCAGACAAGGCTGCGTGCTAGCACCTACTCTTTTTGGTATCTTCTTCTCGGCACTGCTTCTGGCTGCTTTTGAGGATTGTGACGTCGGAGTACATCTGCATACTAGAAAGGATGGAAAACTTTATAATATTAGTCTTCTCAAGTCAAGAAATAGGCGTCTAGACGTAATTGCTAGAGAACTTCTGTATGCGGATGATGCTGCACTAGTTGCAAACTCTGAAAACGACCTCCAGGAGTTGGTGACGCGATTTAGTCGCGCTTGTCGGCTGTTTTCTATGAGCGTAAACACCAGGAAAACTGTCATTATGGTGCAAGGCGTAAACCAGTCTCCAAAAATCAGACTCGACGGGGATGTGCTCGATGTCGTGGATCATTTCTGCTATCTTGGCTCTACAACCACCCAGTCACTATCTAACGACAAGGAGATAGATACTCGGATAGGCAGAGCATCAACTGTTTTTGGGAAGCTTTTTGCACGCGTATGGAGAAACCTCAAGCTTACTACCTACACCAAAGTACTTGTATACCAGACCTGCGTTTTAAGTGTATTGTTGTACGCGTCAGAAACGTGGACTACATATGCGAAACAAGAACGCAAACTCAACGCTTTCCACATGCGCTGCCTGAGGACTATTCTTGGAGTCACTTGGCAGGATAAAATTAGTAACGAGGTAGTACTCTCGAGGACGCATTGCTGTAGCATTACTGCAATGTTAAAGCAGAGAAGACTTCGCTGGCTTGGTCATGTACATCGCTTGGACCCTGAGAGACTACCACGCCAAGTAATGCTGAGTCAGATAGCGAACGCAAAAAGACCTGTTGGCCGTCCAACTCTAAGGTTTAAAGATTCATGTAAGCGGGACATGGATAGTTTTGGCATTCGGATCGACGGTTGGGAGAAACGCGCCGAGATGAGACCCGAATGGCGTCACGACATAAAAGTCGGAACTTCAAAGCATGACGATGACTGGCTGGAGAACCTTAAGCAGAAAAGTCTTCGTCGTGCTCTACCGCCTCCTGCGGACTCGCGTTTTGTGTGCGATCGTTGTGGCAAGAAATGCCGTGCTGCTATAGGACTCTATAGCCATCAACGGAGATGCGGGAACCCGTAAACCTACAAGCGCCGCAACAAACATCTACAACAGATGCTGTGGCCAATGATGATGAATTAACGAAGACTGGCAATTTTTTGATCCTTGTTAGAACCAGGATCGATTGGCAATATTGGCATACAATTATGTTTTATGTTCAATTTCATCGCTGACTGTATTTTTTATCAAAAATGTGAAAAACCCAATCAATAGTTTAAATGAGGGTTGGTATCCTAAGACAATTTTCACGTAACATCATGGGCTCTGGCAGTAGCCCTCAGTGACCCATTTGGAAAATACATCCTGTATATATGAAGGGTACACGGAAAAAACATGTCTAGTCACTTTTTTGTAAAATGAGATTTTTATATCAAAATGTAGAGCTTGCAATGAACTATTAGTAACAACTTCTGTTACAAATGTAAATGTTAACGTATATCCACTTCTTAACTCATAAAAAACATCTACTTACGAAAATAGTATGGTTAATTGGATCGTTACAAATTTTAAAAGCGCTATAACTCAAAGTGTTGTCAATGTGACTAGACATGTTCTTTCCGTGTACCCTTCATATTATGTATTATAACTACTTTACTTACTATATGAACCCAGTTCAAACCAATATCCTTAATAGGTTTATGATTGTCTTACTTAGGTACTCAGCAAATAATGCATATTGACTTACCAAAGTTCAGATGAGTATGAAACTTATGATTACTATCAGAATTACAATCATGAAGTTCTGGACCCTGGGGGCGGGATCTCAAAACCCGACTGCAAACATATTCTGTTATACATAATATAATAACACTGGTTTTTGAAATGAAATTTTAACTAAAATTAATTATAAAATAACGGTTGAGGACATTTAGTTACTATCTCAAGTATAATAAAATATGAGGTAGATATGTAAGTATGTATTATAAGATGAAAATTATTTAAGCAGTAAGTATGTTCTTTTTATCCATGGCATTTCTTAAGTCGCGATTTCTTGTTATGTCTCAAAAGATATCGTAGTTGCGCCAATGCCCTGTGCTGCGCTCTATAGTTTACGCTCCTTATAGAAATGATTCTGTGTCCCAACAGTTCCAAGCTTCGCCTACAATGTGCAGACATAGCGGTGTCTTTTGAGACCCTAGTCCCCAACTCAGGCGAGCGAGTTCAGAGAGAGTCCCCTTAGTTAGCGATAGGAATAAGTGCGTAAGAGTCAACAATACAGTCCAGAATACTAGAAAACCTTATTAATATTATGCAAAAGTTATTATCTACTACAGAAGATGAGATACCAAGTACGAATGTCGATATCAAAAGAAGTCTTCAGATATTTTAAATAAGGATACCTACTTACCAAACTGGTTTTTAGAGAGACAAAATTAGTAGGTATTACTTTTTTTATTTTTTGTTTCGCAACCCGCACGGTAATCGAATGGGACATCGCTATATGCGTTGTTAGTGCTGTCTTACTCATACTCACACATCGGAGCGCAGGGCGGATCCTCATCAGTGTTATTGTCACCATTAGGCAAGGACCTTAAAGTTAATAGATCAAGAGTAGGCCGTAGGCAGCCCTACCTCATCGAGTAGCAAATTGAACCTAATGCCATTCGAAAGTACCAATAAACCTGGTAATAACAAAAAATGGTAGTCGACATTAAACCTGGAGCTTATGTATTCAGACAAGTTTTATGTTTTAAGGTGAATATCGACTGACTCGACGTGCAAATGAGTTCATGAGATGGTTTAAATGCAGTGTTACGCGGTACATAATGCTGTTTAATTGTTTATCTACAAGTACCAAAAAACAAAGAAGAAGAATAAAGAATAAATAATAAATACATTTTTTGTGACGCTTATAAGAGGTGGCATTGTTCAAAACTATTGAAATAAATAACCTAAATAGTAGAAGATAAAACTCCAAGTTTAGCTCAGACTACCAAGTACTAAAATACATAACTTTCCACCGAGCATTGCTCTATATAATCCGAATTCTGCTACTCGATGAGGTAGGTTTCCTACGGCCTACTCTTGATCTATAAGTAAATATTTCGAATAAGTACTTCAATAGAACATTCGTGATTGTATGTTCGTATGTTTCAAAGAAGACCACGTACACCCGTATTTATCTATACATGGTCACGTTTAGTTTACCTACTTTGAAAATGCAAAAAACACGTTCGGAATCCTGATATGACGTGAATGTATGTAACACGTCATCCAGGAAATTTCTCGTTATTATTTGACTGATCGTGACTTGCTTTTTCCACATTTACCACATGTACGATTTACTTGCATCCATATACTAATTAACCCAAGACCCCACATAGCCGGGCGACCCCCGCTGCCACGCTCGAAGTAATTTCACTCTATATAAGTATAGTAAGATATTAATATTGGAAGTTACAGTAAAAATAGTACGTCTCCGTGGCAACCATTAATGTCTGACTCTCTCTTACGCCCTACGGAAGAATCACGCGTTCCCTAGCTGTCTAGCACTGCGTGTTCCCCTCCCGCACCCCTTCTTTTTGGCAGCTTAGGTTTCAAAGAAATAACGCGCTAAGCGGAGTATAGAGATATCTTGTATATGCTTTCATCGTAGCCTATATACGGATCTAAACAGCCCAAAGAGCCAATTATTATGAGGCTAGTATTTAAAGGCACAACAAAAAAATACCATAACCTAATTAATCATACTGATTTGCGCAGCAAAGAATCTAAATTCACATCAGAGCATCGACAAACGTCAGTATTTTTTTAAGAGCTCGAAGAGGACCCAGTGTGTAATGCTGACGACGAGGTACCCTATTGTTTCTTTAATCGTCACACAGTGAATCCTCCTTTTTGTAAAGAGTCGGCAACGCGCATGCGACGCCTCTGGAGTTGCAGGCGTTCATAGGCTACGGTAGCTGCTTCCCACCAGGCGGGCCGTATGCTTGTTTGCCACCGTTGTGGTATAAAAAAATTTATACGGAATAATAATTCTCTTTTTACAATAAGTCCCTAACTAAATTAGGTAAAAACTCTACCAACTCTCTCAGAGGTGAAATGGAATCCCATTTTTTTTTAAATCTGAAATCGACGCTATGGTCCCAAAGAACAGATTTTGCAATCTCTTATTAGTTTCTGACTTCTCCATACTGACCCATTTGAATGGATTGCCCTGTATATTATCAATTTAGGCCCCGTTATCGGAGGTGCAATTTGGTAGCTTGACGTTCTCAGGGATGGGTAATAGTAGTTTATGTAACTGTTACGTAATAAGGGTCCTTAAAATATGAGTGTCATAATAAGATCACACGAGTATTTTAAGGCCTAATTACGTACAGTTGCATACACTGCTTTATCTACACACATATTATAAATCCTAAATAAAGTGTTCAGAAACCATTAGAATGACCGCCATTGCACCGCCATGACCAACTCGATTGTGCCGGTGGTCGGGCGGGCACGTGCCGGCGGTCGGAGAGGAGGGTAGATTTTCATCACGTTACCGTAGGTAATTAATTTTCATACGTTTTTACCACACTGTCACAGATAATACACTTATGTTACGTTACTGGTTGCAATAACGATAGTAATTACGAGTACATACGGTTTCCGAACGCGGAATAGAGGATTTATGATATTGGTGTAGATAAAAATATTTATGATGTCGATACCGATACTCTTCCTTTTTATTGGCAATTAAATTTATATAGGTACCATTTTTAGACTAAAATTGTTTTTTTTTCCATGATAATCATTGTCACAAGAAGTAGAAACCATTATCAGTAGAACAATAACGATATGGTTCCTATTTTACTTTTCCAATGTTCCGAGTTTCAGGGCCTTTGATTTCAGGGCCGTGCCTGAACGCTCTTGTGATAAACCTTACCCACAGGTACAAGTAATACTGGCCACCTATACTTACAAATCAATAACGTCTATAGATGGTCAATGTCATATCAACAATATTCCCGATTATTTTGCATATTTTTTTCGTATATAATATTTTATAATATTGAAAATGCAGTCTCTTATTCCAGAGTCATGTTTTACAAAATAAACACGTTAAATCTTTGAGAATTCAACCAACCGGAGTCGCCAATGACAGGCGTTCTCCTCAGCCGAACCAGTGGTCATACACATGTATGGACTGAAGTTTATCTGACGTAGCTATTTGTACGTTACGTACGAACAGCCATACATTTGACGTTCCCCTCCCCCGCAAAAATTATATCGACGACGAGTCGACGACGACGACTTTATTTATATCGGAAATGACAGACATGGCTGCATCCTCTAAGTTGGCATCCTATGGTTGAATTCTCTAAGTGATTATTATTTTTATTTTTTTATACCACAACGGTGGCAAACAAGCATACGGCCCGCCTGATGGTAAGCAGCTACCGTAACCTATGGACGCCTGCAACTCCAAAGGAGTCACATGCGGGTTGCCGACCCTTTACAAAAAGGAGGATTCACTGTGTTGACGGCTAAAGGAACAAGAAGGTCCCTCATCGTCAACACACTGGGTCCTCTTTGAGCTCTTTGGCAACCTTACTCACCAGCAGGAACACAACACTATGAGTAGGTTCTAGTGCTATTGAAGTCTTAGACTCTCATTTCATTATGGTTAAGGAAAAATATCGACATACAGCTAGTATTTCAAGATAATTTTTACCCATCCCTAAGAATGTCAAGCTACCAAATTGCACCTCCGATAACGGGGTCTAAATTTACCATAGTCAGACATGAAAAACCTCTACAAATAACCGGAAGTAAAGCCAAAGTCAAAGTCAAGCCAAGCCTTATTATTTTAAACCTTAACCTGGATTGCCGTTTGCGCTCAAGATGGCCACGCCGTCTTTAGAATAGTTTTTTGTTTTTTGCTCATTCATGTAGTTCAGTGTGTAATATTGATAGCTTATTGTGCGGTGACCTAATGAACAAGTGTGCAGCTAATGAAACATTAGTCTCAAAACGCGCGTAACCACCCTTTAGTTGAACAAACGGTTATCCGGGGTCTCGGCCACCCACGTGTTTGTAAGGAGGCTATCACTTTACAATCAACAAGGCTTTAACCGAACAACGTTGCTTTTATTTTATTTTACAATAATTGAATAGAATCATAAGTACACCTTGTGACATTTGCAGAATTCACCTCGCCAAGACCGGCGAGGAGTAAAAGCCATTAATAAAAAAAAAACCTTAACCTTTCAATTAGATATTATAAAGGTGCGACCACACCGCTGCTTAAAATACGGTGACGCTACGGAATCGCAGTGACGCATCGTATCCGTACCGTTTTTATCGCATGCCCTCCACACCGCTGCTCAAAATACGGCTTGGAAGGTTTGCGTCAAAAATATTTCGTATGGGGCACGTCACTGCGTACACGTTGCGTCTGCGTATTTTGAGCAGCGGTGTGGAGAGCATGCGTTAAAGTCGTGCGTTTACGGCACGACATTGCGATTCCGTACCGTCAGCGTATTTTGAGCAGCGGTGTGGTCGCACCTTAAATTGGCGATAAACACCATCAGCGTTTTTACGCACAATTTTATCGAAGACGGAGCTGGTCGATCAGCAGATAGTCACGTTTCGCGATAAAGATCGCATTAAAAATTGACTTTTATTCCATGACGGTGAAACACCGCGCGGTGATTCTGTAATTTTTTACGGTTCCGTAGTTAACTAGGAACCCTTACAGTTTCGCCATGTCCGCCTGTACGTCCGTCCGTATGTCCGCGGCTTTGCTCAGTGAGTAAGTACTAGAAAACTGAAAGGCTATAGCCGGCTTTCCATTGTAAATTGGCCCTTACATTCAATGGACTCTGGATTTTTTTCTAATACCTCTTATAATGAGGCATATTTATGCTGAATATGAACGTCCTATTCTAGTGTGGCTTATGATTTTTTTACTTTTTTTTCCTAAGTATTTATACAGGATGTATAAATACTTAGGAAAAATATATAGGATATACAGGAAAAATAATATACAGGATAAAAAATATATACAGGAAAAATATACAGGCTGTATAAATACTTATGTATATGTATGATGAACCGTTTAAGAGCATAATTGGCATCGTATTCTTATTATGAAAAACTAAGAAAAAAAATTTTCGTGCACAAAAAATATTTGGTTTTGCCCCATACAAAAATAAATTATTTTTTTTGTCCAAAATAATTTTCTTCTACTTTTTCTTAGTCGGTATACGATACCAATTACGCCCTTAAACGGCTCACCAGTATTTATGTTACACCCTGTATTTCGGGATCTATGCGAGCAATTTGGTTCAAATTTTGAAATTACGTTTTTAGATTTCCAAAAAATCTGGAAAAATTCATGAAAGTGAGGCCTAATAGGTACATTCAATGAAAATTATATTGAAGTCATAACTCAAAAAAACCGGCCTAGAGGCTGGGCCCCGCTCAGTGTAGGGTTCCGTAGTTTTCCGTCCGTCACAATAAGTGTCCCCACTTAAGAGTTTTTGAAAGCACGTCATTTCATTGTGATTCTGTAGAAACTACAGGTACAATAAACACCTGCTTATACGGTTAAATTACAAACTTAGTTCAGAAATTATTTTGTAATTTTTTTTCAAAAACTATTTAACCTATCAAGTTCTAAATAATTTTCCTAAAAAGTTTTTATAAAGTTCTACTTTTGAGATTTTTTTCATACTTTTTAAACGTATGGTTCAAAAGTTAGAGGGGGGGGGGACACATTTTTTTTACTTCTGGAGCGATTATCTCCGAAAATATTTACATTATCAAAAAATGATTTTAGCAAACCCATATTCATTTTTAAATACCTATCCAACAATATATCACACGTTAGGGTTGAAATGAAAAAAAAAATCACTCCCCTCTTTACGTATAGGGGAGGTACCCTAATAAAACTTTTTTTTCCACTTCTTATTTCACCACTTTGTCGGCGTGATTGATATACATATTAGTACCAAATTTCAGCTTTCTAGTGCTAACGATCACTGAGATTATCAGCGGACGGACGGACAGACATGGCGAAACTATAAAGGTTCCTAGTTGACTACGGAACCCTAAAAACCTTTTTTTGTTTGAAAGCGTATACTTCACAGTTGGTCCCATTGTAACCAGGTCAGGATCTGATGATGGGACCTTGGAGAAATCGAGGGAACTCTTCAAATATTATAGGCACACTAGTGATTTAAATACTTTTTACAGTAGCTCGGGAATTTCCTTTTCGAAAGGTGGAGTCTAAGTGAATTCTGTTATTGGGGGTTTCAGGTACTCGATTGTCGAGTATCCTAGTTAACTACGGAACCCTAAAAAGCACAGTAAAAGGACGTAAGTGCCGCATAGTAAAATGAGGTAAGTGCCGCAAAAAATCCCTTAATAAATGACCTTTTGAATGGATGTATTTTAACAGGCCGGCAACTACGGAACCCTACACTGAGCATGGCCTGACATGCTCTTGACCGGTTTTTTTCTTATTTAGAGTGAAACAAACAGTCATATGGGCCAGAAAAACGGACAACATTTAAACTGCAATTATGACACTTTGCGGGCAGGTCTGAGGCAGTGTTTACTGGTTTATCCCTTTGACGGGCAAGACTGAAAAAAATCCTTAATTCGCCAATCTACAGGCTGTAGCAAAAATAATGGTGATCCGTTTAAAGACATAACTGTAATTAAGCGAGTAAGAAAAAGTAGGAGAAAAATTTTTTGGACGTGAAAAAAATTTTTTTTTTGTAAGGATCACGTCGTCCGAGCCGGGCAACCTCCATACTGACCCAATTTTATTTTTCGCGAAAAAAAAATTTACTTACTTTTTCATAGATAGTTGGATTACGATGCCAATTACGCCCATAAACGGATCACCACTATTTTAGTTACACCTGTATAGTCCCAAAAAATCTGTGCAAGAAAAAAAATACAAAAATATGATCCTATAAAGGGTTATATTATAATATAATAGTTATAATATCAAAATGACATATTGATATGAAATGTAGCCTTCGTGATTTTTGCCAATTCAATTCTTCAAAATAGCACGCACAGTCACTCAATAATATCGCTGTGTTAACTGTAACTGGTCCATCAGCAGATAGTCACGTATCAAAAAACATCACTGGGCTTGCATTTTTGCTGGTATTTTTAAACTGCTTTTCTTTGACTTGCTGTGTTTTGGTCAATTATAGCAAGTTTTTGACCCACTTCCAGTGGTCATAATGACTGGAAAGTCAAACTTTTTAGAAAAGGTGCCTTTTGGTGGAAGGCTTAGAAAACGTATTAATCGCCGGGCAGCTGCATGGTTCCTGGGTGAATTTCAGTAGTAGAGTTGCGCAAAACGATTCACTGAATTGAAAAGATTGATTCATATCTTTCGCTCGCCGAGATATGTATCACTCATTTCGTTCAGTCCCTTCAATGGATCTGTTCGCATGTTCGCATCGTCTCACTCGTTTCACTCGGCCGGCTCATTCGAATCATGAGTGGGAAAGAGCGAACAAGTAACACCGAGATAAATGAGTTACTGACCGAGTTAAATCTTCAGTGAGTTGAAGAGTGAGTGAGTTGAATCAAAAGATATAGTTCATTTAAATCACTCACTCGTGAACGACCCATGTCTATTCAGTAGCGTTTGAATTTCAACCGCCGATTTATTTGTGTTACGTATTTAGGACTATGATATATAATAATGACAGATGGGTTATGTAGGCTCCAAAAGTGAAGCACTTAAAATGAGTGAATTCAAACAATCGTTGCTAGTCGCGCACCGGCCAGCGTGAGATGCGAACGTGCCAATGAGCTCCCGCGTGAGAAAGAGACAAACTGTAATTTTCTAACAATGAGAGTGACAAAGATGTAATGATTATCAAAATAGATAAACATGACAAAATCGTTGCTAGGTTATGACATAACTCTGAAAGTATTTTTTCTGCTCATTTTGTTAGAGTATAACCCATCCATAGTAAATATCATTGATTTATGACATAAAAGTTGACATAAAAACTACAAAATTATTCGAAAATTGTGTATTCTCTTTAATGTAAACGCTCATGTTATGAATTAGGATCTTTAAAAAGCTTGTGAGATTTACATATAGTTTGATCTAGACCATCGGTTCTTAACCTTTTCGTAGTGAGCGACCATTTGACGTTTTTTGTGTTGCCAGGCACCACAAACTATTTGGTGGGGGAATGCCTATATGTAAACACTATACCGGGTGTGGCCTGTAATAGGAGCAAAAAATTAAAACGTAGATTCTTCTCCTCAAACTAGACAATGTTTGTTTAACTACTTTTGAAAGTTATGTAGATTTTATATTGTCTCTTTTTCAAACAAACTAAATAGTATTTTCAATGTACATCAAGTTCCGCCTAAATGACATAGCCTGTCAGTCTTGTCACCCCACAGATATTAATTAATATCGTAGTACATTGCGTGTTCGAATAAACTTTAAACTGTAATAAAATTCAAACTACAAGATATTTTTAAAAGTTGTTGAACAAATGTTGTCTAGTTTGTGGAGTAGGATCTAAGTTTTAATTTTTTGCTCTTATTACAGGCCACACCCGGTATATATCTATTATATATATCGTCGCCTAGTAACCACAACACAGCTTGCACAGTTATTGAGCTTACCTTGGGACTAGGTTGATTTGTGTAAGATTGTCCCATAATATTTATTTATAATATTTAATGTCTGCAAGTTGGATGACAAATGGTAAAGCATCAATAACCACCATTCATAATTCTGTTTCAATATCGATAGGTATCGTAAAAACATGTTTATCTACACTCATATTGTAAGTTCTCTAAAACGTGTTCGAAAACGGTAGGCAATGGAGCATTACCACGAGCGATTTTACTATGATAAGCTTTTTATCCGTAGCAGTAACGTAATTTTAACTTTTCATGCTCAATTATTGATGTGCTATGAGTTTTGATAACATAATGTACACCTGCACCCTCCCGGGGATCCGCCGACAGCCCGACACGCGCCCGCGCGACCGCCGGCACACGAGAGTTGGCCATGGTGGCGGTGCGATGGCGGCCATTCTATGGTTTCCAAATAAGGCATTTAGAATAAATAATATGAGTGTAGATAAAGCAGTGTATACAACTGTACGTAATTAGGCCTTAAAACACTCGTGTGATCTTATTATGAAATTCGCCTGCGGCTCATTTCATAAAACCACACTCATGTTTTAAGGACCCTTATTACGTAACAGTTACATAAACTACTATTTACTGCGCATGGACCTAGAAAGTATAGGGACATAATCCCGCGTAGAAAAAACTGTCGCACACACTCACTTGGTTGGTTTGAAACAACTCGTCCACGAGTTGTACATGTGTGCGTGCTGCGCGTAAATAGACACGAAAAAATCGGCTTATATTGGAATCACAGTCTTGCCTTCACAGGATTAAATCTCTTCTCTATAATGTTATGTGTAAATAGAGTTTATTTATAAATTATTTTTTATGGCAGTAATGCCTTATTGACAAGCGGCAATAGTGTACCTTTAACTTCAAAAACGTCACATATTTTCTACGTCCATGCTACTACTATATTTTCATGCTACTACGTACAGTCGCCATCAGACATATCGGAGCGGCCAAGGTGGTCACAAATATTTGAACAACGCCCCTATTGTCAAGGCGATAAAGTGCATGCTCAGATATTTTTGAGTACCCTGGCAGCTCCGACATATTTGATGGTGACTGTACATATTTGTATTGTATTGCGCCGAACCAACGGCAACGTGCTTAGAGCATTTAACCATCCGGAGTCGCCATTGACAGGCGTTTCCCTCTGCAGAAAACATATGACCGGCGGTCATACATTACGTCATTTATTGTATGGGCTGACGTTTTCCTGACGTGGCTATTAGTACGATTAGCCATACATTTGACGTTCCCCTCCGCCGCAAAAATCGGCAGCCTTTTTTTGTTTAGAAAATGACAGACATGGCTACTCCGGGTGGAATGCTCTATGGCAACGTGCGGTAGGTCGGAGGTTATTATTTTCCTTATTTTTGTTTTCAATTTCAAAATATGTACCCCAGTATATACGTAGGACATATATTAACGAATTCGTACCTACAAGTAAACAATGTACCTATACTTAATAACAATAAAAGCCCACAGAGGGCCGTATTCTAACTTTAAAACACGTATAAACACGATCCAACTTCAATACAACTCCAATGCATTAACAACGCAATACAGCTACGGCATAAACATATTGGTTGACTGTTTGTGTTGAAGTTATGTTTGAGATAGGTTGTGTTGTTATTGTATTGTAAATGTATTTTAAAATTAGAATCCGGCACAGACTGTCTTTTTTTGAAATCCTATAGATTTGACATTATAATATATTATCCACCTCATCCTCTCCTAGCGTTTGTCTTGATTCAGCCTGTAGTCCGTTTTGCAACTTAATCCCATGAATCTGTGTAGGCACTAGTTTTTAGGCAAGCGATTCCCCATCTGACCTCCTAACTAATTGGGGAAAGATCAGTTTTCCTTCACCGAAAAGTGACTAGTAAATATAAAATGATATTTCCTACATAAAGGTTCGATAAACGTAGGGGTAACGGGTATAAGCCAGGGCTTGAACCCGAGACCTCCGCATGGAAAGTCAGACGTCTTACCTCCAGGCTACCAGCGCTTCTCTTTACGCGTTTAATACCATTAGTATATTTCAGCACGTCTATATTACTGACCGAGTCTTAGGAGAATATTCCAGCACATTTTATTACTAACTGGCCGAGTCTTATATTAGGAGAATATTCCAGCACACCTATGGCCGCGTCTGATTCATCTGCCGGCAAAAATAAGCTAATACAGCGACTCTAGAAGACACTCAAGGTCAGCAAAGAATATTTACGTAGACACGACACCTTATTTATGCCTATATTTTATACCACGTCGGTGATAAACAAGTACACAGCCCGGCTGATGGTAAGCGGTCGCCGTAGCTATGGGCACCTGCAACACCAGTAGTTTTAAAACCTGCGCTCTGCTTTTTTAACACAGTTTGATATATCCATATTTGTCGGAATGTTTAGATTTTCTAATATGTTTTACAGTTATAGCCTTATAGCTCTTACAATATTAGCTTAAATAACTGCAAATATACACCTAGCTCAACATCTATATCTGAAAACAATAAGCAAAAAAAGTTAAGTACATATTTCTTCACATAAATAACTCAGTTTACCAAAATATACGTAATCTGTATTAGGTCGCAGCATTCTCGTCATTGCGACAATATTTATCTAAAAATCAGAATTCAGAAACGGGCTTACTTGGTATTTTCTCTTAAAAAGGCCACTAGACACTGTCAGTAATAATGACATTACTTCTCTACTCATCCTTTTCATCCTTCATATACAGGATGTAACAAAAATACTTTGTGATCCGTTTAAGGGCGTAATTGGTATCATATTGCGACTAAGTAAAAGTAGAAGAAATTTTTTTGGACGCGAAAAAAAAAATCTTTTCGTATGGGACACGCCATCCCAGCCCAATTTATTTTCACGCGAATAAAAATTTTGTTTTGTATGGAGGGTATACAAAACAAAATTTTTATTCGCGTGAAATAGTACATTGTTGCCGAGGGATGGAAAGAAAGGCATTTTCTGACAAGGTACCTAGATGCCAGGCTGAGGCTTGCCGAGGCCTGGCAAAGGTCCGAGTCGGAAAATGCCTTTCTTTCCATTCCTCGGCAACAATGTACTATTTCACACATAGTGCTTTTCTCAAATTATGCGAGGAAATCAAACAAATTTCTAGCATTTTGGCTGTCCTTCTACAGCATGAACGTGTCGTAAGTCCTGTTATATTTGTCCCGCGATTTAGCAGGAAGCAAGTTGTTCATTATTAAGCTTGCTTCTTCTTTCAAATGAGGCGGTGTGCCGTCTATTTCCATCTCACTTTCGTCATTTGAGCTCATACTGTTTCCTATTTTAATTAATTTTAAAGAACACGATAACTTATTTCACAACGAATTGCCGCCTTTTATTTTGCATATTTTTTTTAAATCTATTACCAGAGACGACAATCGTCCGATACGCGCATGCGCCAGTGCGCGCGATCCCGAATCGCGACATCGTGTTTGCAATTATTTTGACATTTGTCTGGTTGAACGAAGCTCGCGAAGGTTTCACTTGGCAGAATGCAACGTGTCCTTAGTCATTTATTTGCAATCGTAGGATTTAAAAAGTTAACGCAGCGGAAGAAAATTGATTTTCATATAGTCATTTTATTCCTAGGAGTAAAATGATTCTATTGAAACTCATTTTTTTCCGCTGCGTTTTTACTTTTTAAATTTGAAAAGAATAAAATTGAGCACTTTGCGTCTTGCATTTGCGAACAAAATGCCACAATTTCCGAGCATGTATGAAAAAATTAATTTTTCTTACTTTTTCATAATTAGAATACGACCCTTAAAAGGGTCACCAGCATTTTTGTTTCACTTTGTATGTAGAAAAGGACGGGTATAGAAATAATGACATTATTACTGACAGTGTTTGGTGGCCTAAACTGCTATGCGTATTGGAACATAGCCGTAAACATAAACGACTTATCTCCATCACTAATAATCGTTGAAGCAGACATAATTTAATTACTGCCAAACAGCGCATGTAATTAGCAACATGAAATTCATGCGGAAAGTGTTGTGATTGGCTGAAGTATGAAAGCTTTCGGCTCATTGACTAAACTGCGCAGATTTGTTTACGTTCACTGGGCTTTGAACTGTACAGAATACGCGACTAGACAGGGTTAAATGAAAGGTATTTCAAAGCTAGTTTAAACTTGATAGATAGTTTTCATATCTATTTGTACTAACGGGACTTCACCGCGTATATAATTTTAAAATTACCTTCGACGTTTTGAGGACGACATTGTCTCCGTGATCCCCAAGAAAGACTGGCTCCAGTCAGCATCTGCTAGCCGCGCGAGTTTTTCGAACTACCCGCACTTGGTCTTGATTATTAACTTGAACGCTTTGCACACTAGGGATATCGATCAGGCTGATAAGAGTTTTGCTAATGATTTAGAAAATTGTTTTTTTTTTGCGCTTTATTATTCTACTGCTCGTCGAACGTCAAAATATCTTCGAGTTTATCGGTATATGTGATAGAGGCATATAATTACAATTGTTTATTTGGTCTAGTAGGTATGTTATTTATTTTAAATATATAGACAAATAACAAACAATGACAAAATTAAACCGGCGTTCATATACCCAAGTGTCCTAGCGAAAATAGCGCCTCAATAAATTTATATTCTTATTTACCAATCGGTATTAAAACTACTATTAAAAACGGGGTATTTACCAAGACTCAGTAGTAATTAATAAATAATAGTAATAGAAACACAATGTAGTAAACAAGTTTTAATAAAAACATCTCACAGATCAAAATAATTAAACTCTTATTTATAAATCGTCTTCGGTGGTTGCCAGGTGATCCAGGTATTTTAAATATGGTGTTGATAAATAATGAAAATTTTAGTTTACGACACTAAAATTTTTCGCAAGTATGAAGTTGGTTTATGCGGACCTTAGCAAAGAAAACAAACCTAAGAATGATCAGTTCACTGAGATAACAGCTTTAAGAATTAACTCAATTAGTAAAATAATTCATAGTTTTAGCACTAATAGTCTACACACAGCATTACGTATCAACTTTTCTAGGAAAAAAAATTGTTAACACAAAACATGTTCAAGCGACACAGTTACCGCTTAATATTTCGCAAGTTTTCACCAAATACATTGAAAATGACTTTGTGGATGGAACTGCTTATTTTATTGCATTCCAACACTCATGAATCCGCAAAATTAAATAAACAGTCTAAAACACAACAGTGTTGACGTCTTGTCTACTAAGATATGACACTTTAATCAAAATTACCAGTGTAGAAAAAAAATTATTCCGTTTCTAGACTGTTTTGCCAAGCTATACAGATTGTTACAACAAGCAACCGATGAAAGCAGCTCGTGCTATCTAGAAAGACGTTCGACACCATTGACCAAGTTATACCTGAACTGAAAATGTCTATATAAAATTGCGCGTCACTAACTCAGCAGCCTCAGCAGGTCTTTCAGAAACATTTTGTTCGGCGATTCGAACATGGCGAAATAAATAAACATAAGTTCAATAGATGGCGCTGCGGAATCTGATACTTAAGTACACTGGTACCTACACTTAGCTTGAATTGTGAAGGAACACGATTTTGTATAAGCAGACATCGTAATTCCAGGTATTATTTGGTTTGTGACCTACGTAAACGTATGAAAACGTTTGGAACATTATAATTATTTATGCATGTTTTTAAAGTGGGGCATTCCACTTATACAATACTTTGTTATTAAATCAAGTGTGATTATGTTCGATGCAGGTTCAAGTCCTACTGGGTTGATTATTTTTTCAATGTTTTCAATGTTTGTATTTGATTTAATAACAAACGTTTAGAGCATAACTAACAGCACCAATAGGTAGGTAGATATAAAAGTATTAGTGTAGTTTCCAGTAACTACGAGTACTAATAGGATAGTTATGTAGGTATGTGTATGACTAAGGGTAATATCACGACAGCATTAAATGATGAATCAGGATAACAGATGGCCTCGTATAGTACTAGGTAGTATTTTATTAAAAAATTGCTGTTTCCTGTCTGTTTGCTGTTTAAATTGAGCGATACCTATCGAACATGGAGGAGAAGAAACACAAATATTTATATGGGAAAATTTTATATTTTGAAACTTTCATTCATATTTTAGATGTTGCTGATTATTTTCAAGTTTTTATTTTTGTTATATACAATCAAAATTATAGAAAAAATATTGCACTTATGATCTTTTCTAACGGTATGTTACGTTTATTGTGAGTGCATCGTAATGTGATACATTAATGTCTACATATTGCCTGTAACAATCTTTATGTATATCCTTAGAGACAGACGACACCTGTTTGAATCACAACGCCGTACTCAAAACACGGCAGCAAAAACATCCTCTCAGAGGCAAAACATCGAGCGAGGTTAAGTTCGATCTGGCGGCGCGTCCGCGACAGCTACTCTACCGGCAGCAGTGGCGCGTACGCAGCCCCCACTCTATATAGCCTCCGATGCGCGCGCGCTCTTCAGTAAACTCCACACGTTCAGAGAGTACGCACGCTCACAATGTTCTCTCCGCGCCTATTAGCGGCCTTCGCACTTGTAGCGGCAGCGACTGCCCTACCCACCACTGACAAACCCGCGTATCCCAAACCGGTCACCACCATCACTGACGATGACTTCGACGACTCCCCCTGGTTCAGCTTCCCCATGTTCGGCAACCTCTTCGCCCCGCTCTGGAAGCTCTTCCCTACTTTCGCCGATATCGGTCCCAGGGTTGTCACCGACGACAGCAAGTTCCAGATCATCGTGAACGTTAAGGATTACAAGAAGGATGACTTAAAGGTTAAGACGAAGGGAGACTTCATATTCGTTCAAGGATCGCATGAAGCTAAGCAGGATGATCATGATGTGTTCGCTAGCCAATTCTTCCACACTTACACTCTACCATCAAACTCCAGTGCAGCTGATGTGACCGCTGAGCTCTCCAGCGATGGCTACTTGACCGTCAACGCTCCGTTGAGCTACGTTGCTGATCGTGCTAAGGAATCAGCAGATCGTGTAGTCGCAATAACGGAGACTGGAAAGCCTTACCAAAAGGAGAAGCCTGAGAGAGAACCAACGACGCCATCAGCACCAGCGGTGACGACCGAAGATGACCGAAAAGAGCCTACGACATCGTCCGACCGCGAAGAGGTCACAATTACGAGTAAGGACAACAACATCCCCCTCGGTAACGAGATTACGCCATAGTGATTTACATCTAAGATAGCATATAACCTACTTGTATCGTAATAAATATTTTTTTAAAGAATCAGTGTTTTCTTGCGTGTTGGTATGCAAGAGAGTGTATGTGTGTAATGGTAGCGCATGGTTCTGCATACAGTATGAGCCGGTGCGCGCTCTCGAACAATGGAGGTTTGTTTCCGAGCCTTTTTGGGTCCAAATGCGTCACAGAATACATTATGTCCCGTCTTGTTTAGGACACGTATTGTCTCCTGTAACGAGGTTTTTATGGCGCATTTTAATTGCTTTTACTGGTACTTCAGACTTTTCGAAATATTCTATTGTTTTGGTCGTTGGATATTCATGATGCGAAAAAATATTGGCCAAAAAACAACGACAAAATTAACGTAACGTTAAATTGTTTATACCTAAAGTAATATTAGGTACCATTATGTATGTACCTAAAATGCTGTAATTATGCATTATAAAATAAAGTACTTAAGTAATCAAGAACGTACGTGAGGTAGCGCAAACACGTTCGAAAAACATTAGAGTGACACATTGATTTGAACCTCCTATTTTATCTTAGTTTTACAACCTAATTCTGATTCAAAATGCTTAATAACATTAACCTTGATTCTAGATTCTACGATTGTGCAATAGAAATATCATTTGTTGTAAACTTAGTGATATGGTAAATCATTTACCAATAACTTCGTCTTATCTAACATTGCTTCAAGAAAACTTGATTAAATTTTGTTTGTAGTATAAGTACCTTTTTTGCATATGTGTGTTTCTAACATACCTATGTTAGAAAAGAAAAAGTGAAAAATAATGAGATTACCGAGACATACTTAAATGCATGGAGATATAAGTAGCTTAACTAATCAATCTGTAGGACGGTATTTTCAACTAAAATTATAGTTAGTTTAGTGTAAATTAAATTCCAGAAGCGCTGGTGGCCTGGCGGTAAGACGTCAGACTTTCAATCCGAAGGTCTCGGGTTCAAACCCCGGCTTGTACTTACATATTTGTGGGGCCATAAGAGCGTGTCACATATTTTTGCGGCCTTTGTGTAGGAAGATACTATTGCCGGTGACTACTACTGAGTTTTTCATTCATCATCATTTGATATTTACCAGTCGCTTTTCGGTGAAGAAAAACATCGTGAGAAAACCAGATCTAATCCCAATAAGGCCTAGTTTCCTCTATGGATTGGAAGGTCTGATGGCAGTCGCTTTCGTAAAAACTAGTGCCTACGTCAATTCCTGGGATTCGGTTGCCGAGCGGACCCCAGGCTCAATAGAGCGAAAAGCTGGGACAAGCGCTAGGACGACTGCTTCTGGAGTTGCAGGCGTCCATAGGCTAAGGTAGCTGCTTACCATCAGGCGGGCCGTATGCTTGTTTGCCACCGTCGTGGTATAAAAAATAGGAGGAAGAGAGAAGTGTAAATTTAATCCCATCCAAAACATAAATGTGAAAGGCTGCCAAGTTCGATACTATGGGAATGCTTCGCCTATAAAAGAAGTGAGATCTGAATAAGTACCAAGTCCCATAAAAATACCTCAAATCATAAATAGTTATAGGAATGCACACTTGATTTCCAGCAGTTTTTAAGGTACATTTTGAATAAGTATCACGTTACATAGAAATACCTATAATTATAATAGTCAGAGAAACGCACACCGGTTTTTTTAGCAGTTTCCTGATAACATTTATTATTTTCAGTACTTTTTAATGATGTAACCGGCCGTGCGTGTCGGACCACGCATAATGGAGGGTTCCGTAGCTTCAATGGACTAAGAACCAGACTAATGCCAAAATGTCGTATCTGATGCCTATGGAAGAAGCTTTTTGGAAATAACTCAAAATTGTTTAAACCGATAATGTTCAAAACAATTTTCGTAGAAAGTATACGATAACGCGCATCTTCCCAAATTTTTTCATATTTTTGGACTTACGGTTCAAAAGTTACAGGGGCGGGGGACGCTATTTTTCCGACCTTCGAAGCGATTATTGCTGAAACTATTGACTTAATCACAAGATGTTCAAAGAAAACCTCAATTTTATTTTTAAAGACCTATCGATTGATGTGAAACATGTTGATATTTGGTAATTTTTTTTTTCTAATCTATACATATAATAAAGCTGAAGAGGGTCGAAAGTCTGTACATGGAAGATAATCGAATAAAAGTCGTCTGGGGATGCTTAGAATCGATAACAGAACACGTTCCAACAATTTTTAGAATTTTTGTCTGTTTATCTGTTTATCTGTTTGTCTGTTTATTTGACCGCGCATCACGTGAAAACGGCTGAACGGATTTTGATGAAATTTTGGATAGATATAGTTTGAGTCCTGGGAAAGGATAATATATAGTTTTAATCCTGAAAATCAACCCTGGTGGGGGTGAAAATGGGGTTGAAAGTTTGTATGGAGAATTTTTAACCGCTGAAACGATTTAGATAGAAATGACTATGGAGATAAATTGAGTCTCGAGAAACGTCATAGGATAGTTTTCGAACCCTTGTGGGGGTGAAAAGGGGGTTGGAAGGTGGTATGAGGATTTTTTTCTGATTTAGATGACAATTGGTATAGAGATAGTATGGGTCTCGAGAAATGACAAAGGATAGTTTCTTCTTTAAACCCACCCCCCCCCCCCCCCATCTTACTTTAGAACCGCAGGTCCAAAAAATTTGAAAAAAATAATGGAAGTGACGCCTGAAAGGTGCTTTCAATAAAAACTATCTATACATATAATAAAGCTGAAGAGGGTCGAAAGTCTGTTCATGGAATATATTCGAAAAAAAGTTGGCTGGAGATACTTAGAATCGATAACAGAACACGTTCCAAGAATTTTTAATTAGTTAACGGCTGAACGGATAATGATGAAATTTTGTGTAGAGATAGTTTGAGTCCCGGGAAAGGGCAATGAACAGTTTTCATCCCGAAAATCAACCCTGGAAGGGGTGAAAAGGGGGTTGAAAGTTTGTATGTTGAAAGTTGGTATTGAAATAATTTGTAATTTTTTGGTCAAGGTGTTCATATTTATAACATGTTACCCGTCGATGCTTTAAATTTACCTTTACCCGCTCTTAAGAAATATTTGAAAATGTCATGAATGTCAAAGGGTTATTGCAGCAAACCAAAAAACTACTACAAAATCATCTAACATTTATAGGACACCGTTTAGGTAGGAAAACATATCAAACGTTTTGTGAAGCAGTCAGATTAGGATTTATTTTTCTTTATAATTAAATAATAGGTACATTATCTGTCTCTCAAGCAGTTTTGATATGTCTTCTTGAAGAACTACGCATTATTTTGTATCTTTAAGATCTAATAATGTATTACTGTTTTGAAAAAAAAATAAGTCCCGTCGAGTTTCTTTTCGGTCATAAATGTCATAATAGTTCTTGGGCCAGAGGTACACCTACAGGGTTAGAACCGGTGGAGTTTTGGAACGAAGTTCCTTATCGGACGGTTCGCGGATGGGGGACCTAGGCGAAAAAAAGTCACGTGACCGTTACGAAAAAGCGTCACGTCACGAAAACGCGGCACCCATACGATTGAGAAACATGTAAAATGGAATGAAATAAAAAATATATAAAATAGAATAAAGTGAAGTGAAGTGTAGTGAAACTGAGAAGTGGCAAAGTGATAAAAGTCGAGAACCTCAAAAGTCGGGAATTTTAAAAATGTCAAAAATGTCAAAAATTTCGACAATAACAAAAATTTTAAATTTCTAAATTTCCAAAATCTCCAAAATTTCCAAAATTTTCAAAATTTACAATATTTCCAAAATCTTCAATATTTCCAAAATCTCCAAAATTTCCAAATTTTCCAAAATTTCCAAAACTTTCAAATTTTCCACTATTTCCAAAATTTATAAAAAATGCAAAAAAAATAAAAACCACAAAATTTACGAAAAAGTAAAAAATGAAATAAAATTAAATAACATAACTTCGTTCCAATCGCACTTGATTCACACACTTTCCACGACACTCACGTATTTTATTTTTCTCTGACGTTCATTAGTGCATTGTAATAAGCTTACATTGACGAATAAATATCTTGATCTACACCAATATCATAAATCCTCTATTCCGCGTTCGGAACCGTATGTAATTAATTACCAACATTATTGCAACCAATAACGTAACATCAGTGTATTATCTGTGACAGTGTGGTAAAAACGTATGAAAATTCATTACCTACGGTAACGTAATGAAAATCCGCCCCCCCGACCGCCGGCATGCCCCCCCGACCGCCGGCGCAATAATGTTGGTCATGGGCGGTGTAATGGTGGTCATTCTAATGGTTTCAATGGATTTTTAATATGTGTGTAGGTAAAGCAGTGTATGCTTCTGTACATAATTTGGCCTTATTACGTAACAGTTACATCGCCATGTCCGTCCGTCTGTCCGCGGTCTAGCTCAGTTACCGTTCGCACTAGAAAGCTGAAACTTGGTGAGGCCTGATAAGAACTTTCAATAAAAACTATATTGAATAAAATCGGTTCAGCCGTTTTTGAATTATTAGTCAAAAACGCATAGTGAAAGGAAGTGCCGAATAGTAAACTGACGTAAGCGCCGCCAAATAAACGACCTTTAGAACGGATGTTTTGTAACAGGGCAGCATCTACGAAACTCTACACTGAGCATCGCCCGACATGCTCTTGGCCGGTTTTTTTTTTTCAGTGTTATCCCGGTAATCACCCAATTAAGGATTACTTATTCCAATTCTAGAAAATCCCCAGCCAGGTTATACGTAGCCTATAAAAATTCAACTACAAGGGGGGGTAGCCACCACACTCGAGTGAGTTAA